>CM052440.1:23566135-23594732 GCA_028533085.1 Varecia variegata | reverse complement strand
AATACACAATTGGTGTTATTCCCAAATGTGCACTTAGGTGATGATCAGGGAAACCTATTTTCTGGTGAGTACATGTGGTGCTTATTTTTCCATTCTTGGGATGCTTCACTTAATAGAATGGGTTCCAACTCTATCCAGGAGAAGCAAAGAGGTGTCGCTTCTTTTAAATGCAGCTTTCATTTTGTTGGCAGTCCTAAAGACTTCTACTGTCTCATCATTGGGTCTCTCCCCCTTTTCAAAGAAGCTCTCCAGTAACGTTTGTTTTTTACTCATTTGTGCTGGGATTAGCTTGTGGGCTTATCAAAACTGTGACTGAGTCAAGTGTACAGTGCAGGAAAGAGGCACACATGGAAGTGGTAAATAAAATAATGGTGGGCAATTTGTGGACTAAAATAAGTGTCAGATTCTGACTTAAACCCTGCAGCCAGATGTAGCTTTACAATTGAAGTAAGATGCTCATTTGCCACTATAAAGCCTGCTACCAGATGCAGCTTAATTGCCACTTGCCACTCACTGATAGGGTTTTGATACAAGTCTGCAAGCAATTGTTTTATTATGGTCTCTGTGCAGTCAAACCTCTCTAATGGTAATCTCTAGTTGCAGCTGCTCCCCAGCACTAGCATCACCGCCTCAGCTCCACCTCAGATTATCAGGCATTAGATTCTCATAAGAAGTGCATGACCTAGATCCCTTGCATGTGTGCAGTTTACAGTAGGGTTCTGGCACCACTGATCTGATAGGAGGCAGAGCTCAGGCAGCGACGTGAGGGATGCAGAGAAGCTATAAATACAGATGAAGCTTTGCTCGCTCACCTGCCACTCAACCTCCTGTTGTGCACCCTGGTTCCTAACAGGCCACAGACTGGTACTGGTCCGCGGCCCAGGAGTTAGGGACCACAGATACAGAATGTAGGAATCTTAAAAATAATATACTTTCATAAATATTTTGGAGATGAAAAAATAAAAAATAAAAAGTCATATTTTTATTTTCTAATTAATATTTTTGTTCTCTTTGTCATAGTACCCTGAAGGGTTTGATAGACACGTTTTTGAACATATCAAATATAGTTACAAGAACTTTTTGATACCTTTATTTGTTAATTATTTTATCGATGTAAGTTCTGGGTCAGTTTTGAATAATTTTTATCCTCTGTGGGTCATATTTTCCACATCTTTGCATTATCTGATAAACTTGGATTAGATGCCAGGCATTGTGAACCTTACCCTGTTGGATGCTAAATAGTTCTTTATTCTTATGTGTATTCTTGAGATTGTTCCGGGGCATAGTCAAGTTACATAGCAAAAGTTTGATTATTCTGGCCTTTTAATATGTTTTGGTAGGACCAGAACAGCATTTAATTGAGGCATAATTATTCGCCATTCCTGAGGCTAACTGCTCCTTAGTATTCTAACTAATGGTCATGAATTGTGACATTATGGTTTTTTGGAACATCAACTGTTCCCTGCCTGGAATGTGCACTGGGTACTACTTTCTCTACTTCTTACTGATTGTGTCTTCCTCTGCTTGGGTTATTATGTCCTCAAATGCATGCACTTACCAGTATTTTGCTGATTTCTTGAGTGGACTCTCTATAGAGGTCCAGAATTCTCTGTTAAGTTTGCTCTTCTCCAGTACTCTGTTCTGTGAACTCTGGCTTCCTACGTCTCCCCAGCCTCTCAGCTTCATCTCTGCAATCAACAAGTCTGCCTGGTACTGTCCGGGTTCCTTCTCCCTGAGCCGTTACCTAAACACTCTCAAGGCATTAGGATGGACAACTGTAGGGCTTACTTCAACTATCTTTTCTTGTGATGTTTTGATATAATGATGTCATCCAATATGTGTCACTTTGTAATTTGCTCTGTTACTCAATAATAAAACTTTCAGTTCTTTCCATGTTAGTACATGTGGAACTAATTCATTTTCTTAAGCCACTGAATAATATTCCATACTTTGAGTATAACATAGTTAATTTTTCCATTCTTCTTGATAAACATTTTAATTTTTCATAATATTTTACTATTGTAAATTAGATATGGTGAATACCCACTGACATGCTTACTTTATATCTCTGTGTGTATATGTGTGTGTGTATCCAATCATATGGGTATTTCTCTAAGGTAGATAAAAATGAGTGACATTCAAATTTTATAGAGTCAAATTATCCTTCATGCTGGCTGTGCCAATTACCCTCTCCCAGAAAAATATAGAAGCATCTTTGCCCCATAGCTTCATCCCCACTTGACATAATAAAGGATTACATTTTCAGTTAAATATATGCATAAAATATCATTTATGTTTCCTCCTATCCTCTACAATGACAATCCATTCACACATTTGCCTATTTTCAATTGAGACATTTGTTTTATTGTTTTCAAAAGTCTGTGTGCATATATAGTATGTACATATATATATGCACTATATATAAAGACATATATAGATACACATATAGATATAAAATAATTATAAAATATATCTTATATATTTCTATTTTTCCAAATATATGTGTGAAAATTATGAAATACTACAAATATTTCATTTTGTTGACTCTGATGCAAGATTTTTCCTTACTTGAAATTTGTAAACACATATTAAGATATTTTCTTCTGATATGTTTTGTGTTTAGAATTGTATGTTTAAGTTTTGGACACACTGTAAGATATTTTTGTGAATGGTGTGAACTAGGAATCTAATTTTTTTCTTCAAATGTACCTCAATAAAATTAATTGATGTGAAATGTCCTCTTTATTTATGCAATGGCTCGACAGACACAGCTATAGCTTTTGAAGATTTCTATTTATGTTCTCAGTTAATCCTATCTGTTGTATTGTGAAGTAACCTCAGTAGGTAGTATTCATTCCTCCCTTTCCTGTGTGATGAAACTGAGGCTCAGAATTTTTACTTAAGGTTAAGAGGTTCTAAAGAACTTGGGCAGGCATTTGAACCCCAGGCTTTGGACTTCAAATCTTGTGCCCATTTCCTCTCTCCAGAGTCATGCCCAGCTTCTTTCTCCTATCTCTTGACTCATTGTGATTTTTAAACAGCTTCAAGAGATAGAGTGGTTCTACTTCCCCTGGTAAAAGTAACTAATCTCAGATAACTTTTGATCTCAGAAAACTCGTGTACTTGGCAATGAATCAAGAACTCTACATTTCTATTTAGATTCCACTCTCCAATTTTTAGGGTGTGTGGACACAGGCATAAATCAACTTGCTTAATTCTAAGGCATATACATACAAATTAAATCATTGTGACTCAGGGGCTTTTTTCTTTATGCACATTGTGGACTCCTTTTCTTTTCTGTGAGAGTTTATAGAGCTTGAAAGATGCAGCTGAAAGGAGTTGGAAGGAAGAATGAAACTGTTTAACTGCTTCTTAAAAACACAGTCCCAGAAGCTTTTTATCTTTAATGAAAGTACACCTGTAAATGGTTGTGCATCACCATCCATTTTCAATCCTATGTGGCTGATGAGTAAGTGAAATGGGGGTTCATTAAAAATAAAAGCAAAGCAATTATAAGAACTGAGACACAAAGATCAACACCCATTATCAGTCACAGGAAATGTGTGCTAAAAGAAGTATTTGCTTTTCAACTAGTTTCAATCTACTGCAGGCTATGAAATGATAATCCCTGCTTTCTTTTTTTCCAGCAAATGCCAACTATGTCATTTCTGTTTACAGATGAGTGAGTTTCAATCGTGAAATGTTTATTCTCTGCCTCTATTATAGAAAGAAAAAGATTTTCTTAGCTTGCCTCTGGGAAAGCAATATTGTCTGCATTTGTATTCTGAACTAGACTAAAGGAAGAAGCACGGGAACAGGGAATTACTATATGTGTCTGATTGAATTGCAGCATTGGGAGACCACAAAGCAGGTTTCATGCTAATAAAAAAAAAGAGCAAGCAAAGGAGAGAGATTATATACTTCTCCACTGTGGGAGAAAGGTAACAACCATGATGTAAAATGAATGGATGAATTGTTTTCAACAATGCTTGGTGCTTTCCTATTTCAACCACTGTTCTAATGTATTAAGTTGATCATCTACCCTTGGATCCAGATATGGAAATATTGATTACTGTGCATTTTTGGACCTACATTTTAGTCTGTCTACTAAATAACCAGTACTAGTATATATAACTGAATTTGTAGAGTAAGAAAATGGATTATATTACTGCAATGCATTTCACTATTGTAAAGACAGTTCCTCCCTAATGATAGGATAAGACATAAGCTAATAATAGCAACCATAAAGACAGGCATTTCATGTTGATAAAAACAGAATTCTGGCAAATAAATGGATACAACCTGAGTTTTCTTACTTTGTAAAACACAACTTGTAGTTAAATAGTTTTACATTTGTTAGAGTCTAGACAGATTATTTGCTTAAATGTTTTTTATAGATAGCCTTTGGATAATTATATGAACTATGCATTTGAAAAAAGGAAACAATTTTAATAGTTTATGCTTTTCATTATAAGTAATCCACATTCACTTTAAAATATTTTTAAACTACAGAAGAAAGAAAAATAAATTTATGATGCTACCTTTCAGAAATAAATGTAAATATTGTGGTAAAATTTCTTTAAGTCTGATTTTTACATTTTGACTTTCTTGGTATTCTTTAGTGAGAAAAACACTATGTACAATAATCCATCTTGCTTATTCTACTTTGCTTTATGATATAAATATTTGTATGTCAATATAACTTTTTGTAAACCTCAAAGTATTTATTTGGTGAATATATGAAACATTTTAATGGCATTGGAGTTTCTATAAAGAGGCTCTACTATAATTTATTTAGTCCTTATTTTTGGACATTTAATGCTTTTAAGTATGTTTTAAAATTATAAATAGTGCTACAGTAACCTTCTCTATTTATTAAACTTGACAGACAAATTTTGAGAAGTAAAGTTACTAGGCAACAGGCCTTGGCATTGTGATAAACAGTAACAATTTACTTTCATTATATTTGTCACAAGCACTGGTGGTGTTCACTGTTGTCTTGCTCATGTGCTAAGATGAAGTGGAGGACAGCTTTTCAGGCTAGGCCTAAGGTCTCTGCTCACACATACTCAGAAACCCCCATTACTGGAGAAATAAAGTAATAGAAGAGTTGGTACTTTGACATTTCAAAACAATTGAGAAAAATGATAGCAATGAGCATAGTACCGAAAATCAAAACTTTTAATTTCCAGGATTCATGCTTTTCCAGAGAAGAAAAGAAACCAAAACAAACTACTCAAATGCTAGAGCAACAATATGTAGTTTCCTCTACAGTGCGTCAGTTGCACAGGCATATATGCAAGCAGAGTGTGTGTGGGATGCGTACCATCTCTCTCTCTCACAAACACACACATACCTATATATTACACCCTTTTCTAATTTTTCTTTACCTTCTATAGGTTTTAATATAATTTTAATATCAGTATTAATCCCATTTTAATTTTAGTTTTAATCCAAAGAAGAATGGGGGATGCTCACAGGAACATTTTCTTTGGGCCCCTAACCTTCCTAGAGAGAACTCTAACCTCCCAATACCCAACAGTGATATAAACACTTTCAGAGTAGAAAACATGTGATATGAAACACCTTTTCATGGTAATTATCTGGTAATTAATCCATACATATTATTGAGTTTAATGCTATTCTTTGACATGAGTAACTGATATCAAGACAGTATGCATATGTACCCCCAAAATAAGAATTCATTTAAAAATGAATTTCCATGAACATTTTTCTCTGAATTGCTAGAGACAGGGATAGCATTTCTGTTTGTGCTCTATAATTCTGGTACATTGTGAGTGCTCAACTAGCAGAAAATTATAATTGTCAGGATGAAAATCCTCTTTATTACAATTATGTGGCATAAATGTGAATTTGTGGGGTTTAAAAAAATGTTTATATCCACACAACTTCTCATGAATCTAAATATAACTCGATTTATTTTTTTCAAAATGAACATTTCTATGTATCTCTATACAATGTAGTTTCTCTCTTAAACCACACAAATCAGCTTAAACACCTATTCAAATATTAAAAGTTAAGCCTCCACACTACGAAATATTGGCGAATCAGACATATGTCAAACTAAAGATAATCATTTTTGTTAAACTGTTTTTAGCATAGTGATTATTAACTTTTAATTTTTCTATAGAAAATAATTTTCATTTGAAAGTAAAATTTAATTTAAAGTTTAAAATACTAGTACATTGAAACATTGCATATTGAACATTATTGTTTGAACCATGGTAAGAAACCCAGGGTGGCAGGACCTATTTGAAATGTACAGAAGTTAGAAAATTGAGCTCCTTATTTAGAAAGTGTTCCAGAGAGCTGCATCTGTCTTTATGATGAATTGATCCATAAAAAAAAGTACCTTTGAAGTATGTTCACTGGGAATGGTTTGAGGATGAGCAGATTTGACAATCAATCTGTCCCAAACTGAAAATTTTAGTCCTACTTATCCACCAGATCCACTTCTTCTCTGTTGTACCCCATCTCAGTTAGAGTCAGCACTCTACACCTGATTGCTCCTGTCTGAAATTTGACGGACATTCCAGTTCCCTTTCTTCCCACAACTGAACACTATTCTTCTTACTTTCCCTTTCCACAAAACATTGGCATCCATCCACTCCTCTGTATCCTCCAAATCATTCTGCTCTACCAGGCCATCTCAGTTGCTGCAAGCCTCTTGCCTCCACTATTGATTTTCCTATCTTTCATTTGTAAAATGCAGAGCTATTCCTCTAATGCGCAAACATGATAATATCTTCCTGCTCACAACCATCCAGCAGTCAACTGTAACTCTGAAAATAATACTTAGACTTCTTGATGTGGCTTATAAAATGCTTAGTAATCACTTTGTACCCTGTCAGCCTCATCCCTGGTATTTCATGCAGCCACCAACTGCCACTCTCATTCCCTTTGCGAGCACCTGGTTTCACCCAACTCAGCTATTTTGGACTTCTTTCACTGTCAGGAATTACGCAAACTTTCATATCTCTGGGCATTTTCACATGCTTTTCTCTGCCAGAAAAAGTCTTTGTTCTGCCAGGAAAATTCTTATACTTTATCTCTGACTACCTAATGTCCATTCGTCCTTTAGGCTAGTGATTTCAAACACATAATTGGTCATGACCCATCTTAAAAAACACATTTTACATCAAAACCCACATCTCTCTTTCTCTCTCACACACACACAACAAATGTAATTGGAAAAATGTTTCTTGAATGAATACTCAAACGTTTTATGTTCAATGAAATCTCATAGTTTCTATCTTTTCTAGTCTACTTGATTTGCTAAATTGATCAACATGCAATTTGAAAAACACGGCTTAAATATCATCTCCTCTAGAGAGTCTTCCTTGACTCTTTTAAAGCTGGCTTGATGCTGCTGCTCTGTGATTCTTCTGGACCTTGTACTTCCTATATTACAGCCCTGAACCCACTTAGAGTTACAGTTTGTTTACTTCTCTGCCTTCTCCAAAGACTGAAAGTACAGAGAGGTGCGCATGGTGTCCATCTTATTAACTATCGTGTTTCCTTCAGTGAGTATAGTACCTGTCTTACGTTAAGTGCTTAAACATTAAAGTTCAATGAATCAATAAATTAAATGAAAGTCTGATCTATTTGAATTAATATCACTAAAAAAATCAAGTTGTTGGTTTTGTTCTTGTTTAAATCCTAAGAAATCTAGCTGTGAGTGATTTCAAATATGCCTTCAAGAAAAGGAATACAGACAAGAAAGTTTTAATGAAAAAAATTTAAATGATAGTAATGAAGAAAAGAAAAACATGTCTTTTTGGCAACTTTCTCTACAAATGGCTATATTTCATCTTGTTTACACTGTTGTGTATGGGTTATGAACTAGAAAATGCCAACCTACTCTGGGAGGATATCCTGAGAGCAATAGATTATCTTTAGCTATTGTTCCAATGGAACATATCCCAAGAGAAATAAGCCCTGCCTTTAACATTTAAAATTTAAAACAATTCATCTTTCTTTTTGTACAAACATTTCAAAAAAGCTACATTCCAAAGTGATGAGTCAGATGGGAATCGGGTGCTTATGCTTAATTCTGAACGTGAGTAGTACTGCTCTTTAGCCAGGCCACAGTGTTCATTCTGTATTTCGATGTGACTTGTCAAGATTTTTCACACACATTTGTGACCTTGGTTTTAGTTATCTATAACTCTTTCTAAATTTTAATATTAAATTGATTGAGATTAGAAAAAAGTTGGAAATATCTTTAGTGATTTTTCTTTTTTGGTAAAAAACCATATTCTCTAATTATTTTCATTACTTTAAACACTAATTTATGGGCAATTCAATCCATATGTTTCTATTAAATGCTTCATATATCAACAAAATATTGTTGCAAAAGAACTTTACAAACAGCTGTTTCCTCTCCCAGTAATATAGTGAGGCTTCAAATAGTCTATTTTTTGTATAAAGATTTTTGGCAAACACCAAATGCACAGGCAGAAGACTCAGTAAGTCATACACTATGTGTTTCTTGAAATCACCATGCATGAGAAGTTGGGTTATAGAATATTTGATTAAGAAATTTGATGATGATGTGGTTTCTTTCCCTTTCTCAGATCTGCTATCTTTCTTCCTCAAGCTGGGAACAAGATGCCTGCAATGATCTCTATGTGGCAGTGCTTAGAAAAAGAAGAGACATCACCACTTTTTGTGCATCATGATTAGTGCTGCGGAAATTTTTTCTAGTCATCCCCTCCATCACAGAAAAATTTTTCATCAAATCTTGGTAATGAAAATTGGGTTGCATGCTCCTTTGTGAACCAAGTCCTGGAAAGGGGAATGAGATAGCCTTGAGACCAACAGGGCTTATACTTTGGTTGGAGATGAAATAGCCTTCCTCTAAGGCTGATGGCTGATTCATGAAAAGGGTGAAGATTTTTAAGCCTTTAAGTAATTAATATTCATTACAAAAAGACTATTTTTTTAAATTCCATAAGTTTTATTAAGTTAAGGAAATTGTTTATCTCCATATGTGTTTCTTTCTGCATGATTGGGCCAGCTTTACTGAGCTATAAGCAATCAGTTACAAGCAAGAACTGAGAAAAATTAGATAAGTTGAGAAATAGATTCATAGAGGCACTCAAAGTCCATGGTTAGAAGTTCAGACTCTATTGAAGAGCCATTGTTAAACTTGATTTGGAGTCAGTATAGAGTTGTGAAATAGGGAATTATATGAGCTAAACACCACGGTAAGAAGATTCGTGCCACTATCCTTCCACAGAGTGGCACTCACCTTGTCTTCTCCACCCATCTGAATCTATTTTCAGATTCAAGTGTTGGTTTTCATCTCCTGATAAGAAAGCAGTGAGAACATCTGGACAATGACCTCCCTGACTCCATTTTCACTTCTCCCACTTGCTTGCTGGAACAGAAAATGGAAAGCATAAAATAGAAGGGTGGTTTGTAGTTGACCTAGAGCATGGGTTCGTTCTGTCCTATTAAAGTTTTTAGAATATTTTGAATGTTATAGTAATAACAGCATGTTTCTTTAAAATAAAAGAAAATGTGAGTTTCTTCCACACCACTCATTAGTCCTTTGATGGAGATTATAGTCCATAAAAGAATGGAAAAAGAACACACAGATCTTCAAAAATAGAATGGCCACTCCTCTGTAAAATATGGAGAGTTGATCAAATGATCTCTGCTCCCTTTCAGGTGTAAAAATTGATGATCCCATCCAAGTAAGTCTGTTTAAAAGCAAGAAAGAATATTATGTGTTTTCACTTCTGCCATTTTTTTCTATCTAGAAAAGCTTTCAAGCCAATTTTGGAGTTTCCTTTACTAGATGATTCATGCTTTACATTTAAAAAAATGGATTTTAGCCCAGCTGATTTCAGTGAATTAAAATTTTACCATAAGAGATGTGAAGAAAGATCTGCTATTTTCAAATTCATAATAATTGCCCCAGTTTCCAAAAGAACTTAAGTATAAATAATAAGTTCTATCTGATTAGTCAAACTTAAAACAACATTTAGTAAAAGCACATGTTTAACACATGATTAACCTCTAATGTAATTCGAAATAAAAAATACAAGGTGTAGTAAGTGAAAATTACTATCCATATTTATATCCTCGCTGTTCTGGGGTGGCTTCTGTGTGTGTGTGTGTGTGTGTGTGTGTGTGTGTGTTTATGTGTGCATGAGAGAGAGAGAGAGAGAGAGAGAGAGAGAGAGAATGTGTGTGTATGTTTATGCACATGCTCCTGTGAGTGTTTTAAACAGAACTTTTAAAAAAAGTAATTATAAATGCTTTGGTTTTATTTATTTTTCAGTTTTTACTTTTATTCTTCATTGTCGATTTAGGGTAAATTCATGTCAGAAGGACTGAGAAATTTTCAGGGACATGCCCAAAACTATCTCAGCGTGAGAGTGACTGACTAGTCACTGACAGGATTTTCAGTTCACCATCGCAATGGAATTATACAAACATCGAAAGTAAAGACAACAGATAGATACATTTTGCCTGGGGTGCTCTTCTCCTTTCGCTCCACCCAAGTAAATCCACATCATCTCCAGATTTCTTATTATGAGTCCACTCCTGAAGGTTTACTCTTACTTAATGAGCTTAATTGCTTCTAACAAAATGTCTTACAGAGCCATTGCCCCTTCTTCCCAGCATTTACTAGTTCGCTCATTTAATTATTTGAGTGTAGTCTGCTTTACCCACCGAACTGTCAGCACTATGTCTACTGTAACCAGTATGTCTACTGTGCTTACTATTGAACATATTGCCTAGCATACAGCTTAATATGAAATAACTCCCCTTCATATTTTTGGGTGAAGCAAAAAACAAGTGAATACAAAGAGAATATTTTTAGTTTTTTTAAGTTAATAGTGAGTGTCTGTGCTATTCTTCACAGAAATAATCTGAAATGGTTGATGCATTCATTATCCTACAAAGCTACAATCAAAAATTTTCTAATACAGGCGCTCCCCCCCGTTATGGATGAGATATATTCCTGAGAATGTCTTTAGGTTGGATTTGTATGTAACAGGGGTACCTAGTGAACAGTGCATACATAGTAATAATAATAACAATGTTATAATGGTTCATATGTGGTAATCATAATACAGTGTCATACTATAATAATAATACTCCTGTATTGTAATAATAAGTTACAGAAACTATTGTGCTCTTTCTTTTAATTCAAACAGAACATAAAAACAAACTCATACAAAAAGTTTAGATAGCAAATAGAAGATATTTCAAAAAAGAATATTAAAGGTTAATGCAACACCTAATGTTGCATTAATACTAGGCTAATAGGAATGTTAGGCTTATTTTGATCTTCTAACCAAATCAATAATCACCTTTCCATTTTCAATAGTTAATACAACATGCTGCTTAGTAATAATTGATGCTTTGATTGGGGCACTGCCTTTCACATGTTCCATTATTCTCACTTTATCCTTCACAATTGTTCCAATTGTTGAGCGACTGAAGCCTAATGCTTTCCCAATGAAGGATGATGTCCGGCCTTTCTCTGAATGTTTAATTATTTCTACTTTTGTTTCCATTGTAATCACTTTTCCCTTTGCTGCAGGCTCACCTGGACTTGCAGTAGACTTTTGCTTTGGAAGTGTGGTCATGATGGTAAATACAGACTCACAAAATCGAATAAAAAAGACTGGGTAAGCGACTGTATAAACGAGACTAGCGGCTAGCGTGAAGATGCTGTGCCAGCAAACTGCTTATCATGAGGGTTTGTTTACATGTGTGAAGGAAACTAGTTCCCGAATTAGTAATTTAACTATTAAATTATAAATTATTCTTTCTGGGGAACCTTGGGAGCCTGTTCCTAAGTACAGAACATCATAAGTCGAGTCATCTGTAACCCAGGGACTGCCTGTATTTAAAACTTCAATGTTCCACCACCCTTAATGTCAAATACAGATAAGTGCTGGATAAATGTAGTATAAAATCAACTTATCAATTTAGTATTTTATAAATAAATAAATCTATTTCTTGATTTCATCTCTTTCTTTATACTTTTTCTTTTTTTTACTCCTTGCACTTATCCATGGGTCTTACATGGTGTTGATTCAATCTCTCAGTTATATTTTTAGTTCATCCATCTCCTGCCCTTCTACTCTACCTTGCTTCATTTCCAATCTGGACTCAAAACAAGAGCAGACTCTGGCCTCAGTCTCCATTTTCTTCTTATCTATCTGTTTCTCATAAGGGATGCTGGAGTTCTTTTCCTAATATATATATATATATACATATATATAATCTGCTCAATATTTTCTTCTTTTTACCTGGAATTCAGCAAGAAGCCCACACTTGGAATAATTTAAAAGACAATCATAATTCACCCTTTTCACCTTCCTTCACTCTTCCACCAATTTCATATCCTACATTTTAGCCACATTCAACCCTTCACTTATTCTCACATACTCTTCATTGTGCCATAACTGTTCTTTCCCCCCGACCTTGTTCAAGTTACAAACCCCTTATTTCTTAATGTTCAACTGAATGTTATTGCCTCATCAGAGATTTCTTTAGAGCAACAAATTATAGGAACAAAACAACAAGAATTAAGTGGCATAAATTTTGATTTCAGGTGCTGTACCTATGGGTTTTTGTTACACATGTAGTTTATAGACAGTTATTGAGTTGTCTGACTTCACTGAATCTATTATGAAGAAAAACACTTTACACCTCTTTAACTTTTCATTATATGAGACACATAGCAGGTATTTAATAAATTCTTATTCAATTAAAAATGAATAATATTAAAACATTTATCCAATCAAAATGTCACTGCATATTGATACGTGAAAAGATAAAAGGGGTCAAAATATTTTATTGATAAATACTAAATCCATTTATATTAGGATCACTTCAGAATTTATGTTTTTATAAATTATAAATATATTTTTATGAGCTGCAAAGATTTTAGGGCACTAAATAGGGCTTCCACATTGTATGTTCTCCAAGTATCAATTCGGAAATCTTCAAATACTATTGAAAAATATATTCTTAAATTCATCCATATATTGTTTTTCAGAAAAATAATCTTCTCAATGATACTCCAAAATTCTTTTATTGAATTTGATAAATGATATATTGCTTGAGTTTATAATTAATCAGTTTAAAATACTCTCTAACAAAATGCAATGTACCTTTTAAATTATAAACAAAGTACCCAGAGGATTCTCTGTGCTCCAATATAAGTGGAATTATGAGTGGCAACAGCTATGATTGTTCCCCAAATTAAAAAGAGCAAAATTATTCACAAACATCAAGCAATAACATTGAAAATGGCTATTTCTTTTTCCATTTAGGCCTTCAGGGAAAAAATTAAATGCAAGAACTAGACTAATTTTACAATGGCCATAATCTATTATTTTAACTGCTAAGGACAAAAAAACCATGATAGGATTTGGCTAAACATCTACAGCTTATTTGGTACAATAATAATGATAATAAATGCTTTCCTTTGAACTGAACTTGTGCTCATTATTGAACAGTGATCTGAATTACAACACATCTGTTAACTTATCAACAAATGATCTCTATTGATATTGTTATGACATAAATTATTTTCTATAACTTTTGTTTGAATGCCAAGACCACAAGGTTTTAGGTCATTTACAATATATATTATTCTAATATATGCCATTGCCAGCTTATACTGAAGAATTTCTTAACTAACCGGAGCCAGCACCATAGTTCTTTTTCTGCATTGAGGTTGTGAACAGAAGCCAGGAGAAAGAAAGGCAAAATAAGAGAAGAAACAGAATTTCTGACAGATGTCAAGTTTCTGATTTCAGTTTCTTTCTAGTTGTGATTATACACCTGCCCTTAGGCTCCATGAGGCACCCCTATATCCTGATAATAACTCCCCTACTTTACTTAACCTAGCTTAAATTGCTTTGTGTCATTTGCTGCCAGTCCTAACTAATGCATTCTCTGTGTCAGGTTTTAAAGGATTAGAGATAATCTAAAATATTTTCATCAATTCTTTGCATAAAGTCTATAGATGTTTTTACAATTATAATTGTCCATATGTTAGAATCTCTTTTGGATTACTATATAACTAATAGATGAACAATATTAAAACTAGACCAGAGTCCTGTCTGGATGTCTGTGCTAAAATTATCAGAGGTAAAACAGAATATTTGTTGCTAGAGATTCCATGATACCTTAACATTGAAATACTTGTAGAGAAACAAATGAGTTTTCCTCAATAGTCCTCCTTCTCTTGGATAATTCTTCTTTCTCTCAGTTTTATGCTGCTACCAAGAGATTGTATGAGATAAGGATGATCGCGTTCTTTTTTGTATATTTCCCTTTGCAGCATGCAAACTGGAAGAGATAACTTTAGGATCCCAGAGTTCCAACAATAAGACAGTGAAGGTACATGAGTGTGGTTTTTCTCTGGGCATTGCTTCATGCCTCCGAATCTTAAAAACATTGTATGTGTTCAAAGATCCAGTACAGTAGTAAGTAAGTACCTAAGTACCACGTACACAAGGTGACATCCAAAGTTACTAAAATTTGATACAGTTAAGTATTTGCTAGCAAGCTACTATATGGCAGATATTCTTTTAGATAATATGGCTTTAAATATGAATATTAAGAATCCTTAAAGATTTTACTATTTAAATGGGAAAGCAGATGACAAAAATAACTGAATGCAATGTAACAATTCTATCACAGAGATATAGTCAAGGGATAATGAAAGCACAGATAAAAAAATTAATTTGTGGCAGTCAATAGTAAGGTGATAACTTAAAGGGAAGAACTGCATTTCCCTTATTACTTTGTAATTGTATACATATGGTCAGCTCTCTGGGATTTCCACTTTTTGGAATAAAGTGATGCTTTCTGCATAGCACTGATGCCTTCAATTAATATGTAGATAAATGCCAAAAGTATCAGCTAGAAGTCTTGTAAGAAGTTGTCACAGGGGAGCAGTAATTGGATACAAATGTACAGGGATTACAACTTTTTAATAAATACTTTGTAAAAGTATGTGTCTCATTAAACTATGTCCCTAAAGAATTTTGACCAAAATACAAATGGATTTTTAAAAAGAAAGAGCCAGTGTAATGAGAATTGAGGAACAAATCTGAAATCAGAACAAGAGGTAACAAGCAAACACTAAGAAAGGTAAGCACTATCCTTGGTTAGCCTCAAAATATTAACAATAGTATTGACTTCCCACATGTCAACTCATTTAATTTGTTTATCTAAAAAAAAAAAAAGGTAATCCCAGAACACTGTAGGACTCAGATTGAATTTGCTCATGGTTGTGTATTTCTATAATCAACATATATGAGGATGTTAATAAATACATCATCCAATTTTGATGATTTTTTTTTTAAAAATTGAAAAAATTTGAAGTCTAGTTATACTTTTTATTATTCATTTTTTTAAAAAAATTAAAGCCAAGATATCTAGAATGCAGAAGCATTGTGAATAGCAGAAGCTATATGGTGAATGAAAAACAAATTGAAGTAAAGCAGTTAGACCTATTCAACCACATTCTGTAATTTTTTTCCCTTAAGTTTTAATCGATTTAAGACTAGAGACAGAATTATTTGTTGAGTCTAGTATCTATTTAGATAAACCTGATTTACCAAACTACCCAAGATTCATCTATAAGGAAGAATCTACACAGAGCTATGAATTAATTCTGCTCAATAAACAAATACAAAGTGCCAAAGTAATTAGAATAGTTTATGCCCAAAATTTAATGAGATATAAAAAACATTAATATAGGATGTTAATATAGGATCATTTTTTAAGATCGTCATACTGTCACTTAATAAAGAAATTTGAGATAACCATTAACTTTGACTTTTTGTCATTGTTGTTATATAAATAATACGTTCCTAATTTCTTCTGACGTATATCAATGTTCTTTCCATATCCTGCCACATAAAACATACTGGAAAATATAATAAAGCAAACTATTTTCTAATAATATGGAGTGATTAGAAGTAAAACATTTATTAAAATAATTAAAATAGCTTTACCTTATTTTCTAAGTTTTTAAAATTTCCTTATGTCTGTTTCTTTTAAGAATCATTACTTATTTCCTATTTATGTACATACTACCATAAATAATCATCTAAGAGAGATTTTAAGAATGAAGAAATTACTTCTATGCAACTCACAAATAATTATTCTTAAAAATTTACTATAAAGACAATTTTCCCTGGTGAAACAACTTCAGCATTGCTTATTTATCTCTTTGTCTCAGTTGCGGTGAGAAAGGTAAGAATGGAGCTGTCAGTCCATGACTGTGGTGGACAAACCTTAGGGAGATTCCCATGATTTCTGCACCACAGTTTTTACTTCTTAAGTGTTGATACAACCTGTGAATTGCTTCTAACCAATAAAATATGGCAAAGATGATTGGATATCACTCATAGTTATGTTTAGTCATTGCAAAGGTGGCGGGATTTTTCAGATATGATTTTAGTTCTTAATCAGTTGACTTTGAGGTAAACAAAGGGGATATTAATCTTGATGAGCCTGACCCTAATCAGGTGAGTCCTACAAAAGTGGGCCCAGGACTTTGCTGAAGGCAGACACGTGGGAAAGAATTTCTCCATTGCTGGCTTTGAAGAAGCAAGCTACCATGAATTTTAACACACCCATGAAATGAATTCTGCCAAAAACCTAAGGGAGCTTGGAAACCAATCCTTTTCTAGTCCAGCCTTCTGATAAGAACACAGCCAAGCTGGCACCTTGAGAGAACCTGAGTGGAAGATCTAGTAAGCTGTGCCCAGATGTGTGACTTACAGACACTGTTAGTTAATAAAAAGTACTGTTTTAAACTGCTGTGCTGGTGGTAATTTGTTATGTAGCATAGAAAGCTAATACAAAGCCTCTTATAAAAATGTTTTAAAAAAAAGAGCAGATGTCATTATATTTTAAAGCAACGCTAAGCTTTTTAAATAAACTATTTTAATGTTTCATCAGTCTTCGCTATAATGTCAAAACAGTATATTTTTGCTCCTAGGCAACCACTTTCCTCAGTGATTTCTGCTTGGAGATATTTAATGTCTTTTTAGTTTCTTTCTCATTGATGAACACATATTAGGACCCCCCCCCCCAAAATAGGGCAGAAAAAGAAACAAGTGAAGCTGTAAGTAGGACCTCCATGCTTTCCATTCATATTGTTATGCTCTTTCCCAGATCAGTTCATTTCTTGGTATTTCTCTTCTTAATCACCTGAGATTTACAACATATCCCACAGACCATTCCATTTTGATTTTCACTCAGTTGCTGCCACGTTAATTAAACTCTAGTGGAGGGGTAGAGATAACATTATTTTACTGCCTGTCAATATGAATAAATTCCCATCTGTCAATCAATGCTGGGACATCCCCTGAAAGGTCTGCATGTTGGTTCGCTCAGACTGGCATGACTTTCAACACTGTGTTGATTTCTAGCCATGTGTCTTTGGAGAAGTTATTTAAATTTTCTATAGCTCCATTTTATTATTTATAAAATAGCAATAATACCCTTATCATATTGGTGCTGTGATTAAAATTCATAAAATATTTAGCAGTGCTGGGCACATATTAAGAGCTCAATATACAGTAAACATTTCTGAATACTCAACATTTGTCAGTTACGGGGCTTGGCTCTCCCTTCCTTCTCCCTCTTCCCCCTCTCCCAGTAAGAACACACATTTATTTATCACAGTAATTATCATTTTAAGGAGGCAAGATGAACCTCCTTATTCCCATTATATAGATGAGAAAATTGAATCTAAAGGAAGTTAAGGGCTTTCCTAAGGTGATGTGAATAGTGAAGGTCAAAACTAAGGAATATAAATATAAGCCTCTTTAATTTCAGAGCTCTTAAAAAAGTTCAATTACAACGGTTTCATCTGTGTCCTTTCATCATCCTGAAGATATTTCATGGAAACAACTGTTTCCAAACACGTTCAATATATTCCAAATATTCAATTCTCAATAAGGAAAGTATCCTGGAAAATGAGCACCACCAACAATTTTGAAACCCCAAGTAACTTTTAAGCCCAAAATAAATATATCTTGGATAATATACATAACCATGCTTTATTGGGAAATAGATTAAATATTCTGAGATCATTAAGCAATCTAAAGTATATTTGCTATAGTAATAAATCAGCATAGTCGCATACATGTATTTAGCAAAATAACTCCTTAATAACATAGTCCTGGGGAAAAGAGACATAATACAAACTAGAGAAAGGATTTGAAATCTGGTGTTTTAAAAGAAATAGAATATATTTTAGAGCAGTTTTAGGTTCATAGCAAAACAAAGCAAAAGTACAGAGTCTCTATATATTCACTGCGCGCGCGCGTACACACACACACACACACACACACACACGCACACACACCTTCCTCGAGTATCAACACCCCACACAACATTAGTACACATGTTAGTGTTGGTAAACTTACATCGACACATCATTATCACCATAACCATAGTGTACAGTAGGGTTCACTCTTGGTGTTGTACATTCTATGGATTTTGACAAATGCATAATGATATGTACCCTCAATTATACTAATCATATAGAATAGTTTCACTGCCCTAAAAATCATCTGCTCTGCCTACTAATCCCTCCCTCACCCCTAATTGCTAACAACCATTGATCTTTTTACTGTTGTTATACTTTTGTCTTTCCTAGAATGTTATATAGTTGGAATCATAAAGTATGCAGTCTTTTGAGAATGGCTTCTTTCCATGCCTTTTCACGGTTTGATAGTTCATTTCTTCTTAGCTCTGAATATTATCTAAAGGTACCCACAGTTTATTTATCACCTACTAAAGGTCATCTTGGTTGGTTCCAAGTTTGGGCAATTATGAATAAAGCTGCTATAAGTATCTATGTGAAGGTTTTGTGTAGACATAAATTTTCAATATATTTTGGTAAGTAACAAGAAGCAGAATTCCTGGATCAAATGGTAAGAGTATCGTTAATTTTGTAAGAAACTGCTACACTGTCTTCCAAAGTGGCTGTTATCATTTTGCATTCCCAGCGGCAATGGATGAGAGTTCCTGTTACTCCACATAAAGAAGGTAATAAGTGAGAGAGGGGAAGTGAAGATGGAGGTAGGACCTGGTTTGGTTGTAAGGGGGCAATTTCCTTCAGCTTAGGGAAACGAGATATACAGTCCCCTAGGATTGTGCACAGAATTGACAACAAGTAGCCCCGAAATGCAAAGCTATGGCCAGTGTCCATGATAATGCAAGCCCCAAGACTGTGAAAAGATAGCAGCATGCTGAACAGCAATGAGTGATTAAAAATTGCTGAAGGAAGTGGAAGACTTCTGTTTCATAGCACTTATAAAATGAGTTAGAAAATTTTGAAATTAGTAGGTAGTAGCTGGGGCATAAACAAAGAGTAACATGAGAGAAGTCAAAGTGTGGGCTACTCCATCCTTCACAGCCCCAAAGTGTTTGCATGGTTGACGATATAGCATGCAGACCATATGACAATGATGAGTTTGAAAGGAGTAAACTTCAAGCAAGGATGGAGCCATGATATTAATAAGGGCCTCACCATAGTGGCGATGCCCTGCAAAGTTGTTACTTCCACCTGTTTCTTCGTGTCTATGCTGATTGTAGGAAAACAACTGATATATGTGCGTACTCACATAATCATTACTCATATGGCAGTACATATTTATTTAGGCCTGTTGAAACATTCTGTTATATCGAAGGCTGCATGAGGAGGGAACGATCTTTATAGCTTCAGCGATGAGAGGAATTTTCAAATAGCAAGAGGTACTTAAGGTGAATTTTATTTAACCAGAAGATATAGGGGAAAGGGTATCAGTAAAAAAAGAAGTGAGATATTATGTAATGATAGGCCACAGTCCAGTTGGGGTGGAGGATCTGCTGAGGGTATGTTGGAAATAAGGTCAGAAAGGTGTGTGGTGATGGAGAGGAAGGAGCCACATGATGCCCAACTGGGTAATCTGGAATAGCACTGGATCTAGACACAAAAGCAACCAATAACAAGGCTTATGACAAACATGAGTATGAACAGGTAAATACATCCTTTCTTGAGCTTTCTGGTACACGTATCATTTTATTTTCTTCTGAATGCTACTATAATATTAATATTATTAGTTTAACCTGTAACTATAATACTATTGGGATATATCTTGAATGTGGAATTCAGTGAGGATATAAAAGTTACTTTTCTCCTCCAGTAATTTATGTTGCTTCTTTGAACATAAATAAATTATTATGTTCAATAAATATTTCTGTGGAAGAAAATAGAACAAAGTAAATAGAGTCAATAATCAAATATTTCTCAGAATAAAGTTTTCTACAGCATTAGCAAAAAAAAAAAAAAAAAAGGAAAAGATATGAATTGAGAAACTAAAAAGCCTTAACATATTTCTGGGACAAATGAATAAAAAAAGCATCTACCTTAAAACATATCTGAAAATTTTAAATGTCAAAAATAAGGAAAGAATTCTGATATCATGCAAGCAAGGAAAATATAATAAATTATCCCCTAAGGAACCAAAATCATGTTAGCTAAAGACTGCAGTAAAACAATAAATTTCATAAAACCAAGAAACAATGTCTATATTCAAGGGAAAAATATTATAACCCAATGATTGTGTAGCTATGCAAGTTATCTTTTCCTAAAAATTAAAAGGTTTGAATTAGGCAAGTTGTAGAAGAAAAAGACTGATAATGAATGCGGAAGTGTGTTAAACATGAATGTATAAATTGCTAAGTATATACCACAGGTAGGAGAACTGCTGATGTTGACAAAACTGTGAACATTCATTTATTCTTTCAATAGAAATATACTGAACACCTTCTGTATGCTGCGTAGTTGGAATAAGGCATTCAGTTTCACTCCTAAGAATCATTAAGTCAGAAGTCTAGTAGTAAATATGGAGGCCTCGATTCCAAATTTCTAATTGCTCAAAATTTATAAATTAAACTTTGATAAATAAGCTTTCATAATAAATGTAAAAAATGCATTAAATATGATTTTGTATGACTCAAAATCAGCAAAATATAATAGATGATTGAACTTAATTATTATTACATATATTTTAGTATTGTATGGTTGAGTCAGTGATGTTTGATTTATGGATACATAATTTATAAATAATTATATACTTATCTATAGCATTCATTTTTTTGCCTCCATTGTAATGAATGATATTAGGAATTCTATTCTTATCATCAATATTTTCACATGATTTGTGTTCTATTAACAATAATGCCACATGGAACAACTTTTCTTAAGTATGTATAATTATTTGGTAATTTTTAAATTGATTTGATTTAGAAAAACTTTGGAATGCTGAAGCAGAATCAACTAAAATTATGAATAAAATTCTTAAAGAAAACTTGGAAATGAATTATGTATTTTATTTACTATTTTTAAACACTGAAATGGGGATGCATAAAATAAATAATTTTTATCACAACATATGTTCCAAAAATGTTAATTTTATTATATAAACTACTATCACTTATATAACAATTTTTACTGCCTTGTAAAGCAACATCTAGATATAAAAACCAATGTAAAGTGTAGGTATCATGTTTTATATACATTACATCCTGAACTACATATATTTCACTTTAAAAGTAATATGAATTATTTAATATTGTAAAATATTCCTCAAACAACATGTGCAACTATTGAGAACATTATATTAATTCTTGGATACCTCTACAACCATAGTTTAGAAGACAAAGAAGCATGAATAGTCAGCATGACTGCAAAATGACACCTAATTTTCTGTAAAAATGCATTATGTTCATGTTATCTGAGGGCAAGAATTTTATGATTTAATTGCTTTGAACTTTCTCTACGTAATGATTTTCATTACTCAAATTTTCCCTACATTTCAAAGCAGCATCTACCTCTGATGAAGGGAGTAATGTAGCCCACCACCAAGGACACAGGGCAAGAGTTATGAAGAAGCATTTTTCGGATCCTGAACCATATAGTAATGAGAATATAAACTGGGGATTATAGATTGCATAATTTCAATACTGAGCACTGGATCCCATGTGCCAAGATCTGTGAAAGATCTGAGATTTTATTCTATTCACAATGAATAAGCTAGCCTTCCAAGTTCTATAGATTCTTAGACAGGAAACTCCTAGGTCAGAGAATAAGAATTTTATTATTCATGGCACAGCAAGCAGCGTGAGCTCCTGTCTTAGTTCAGGCTCTTGTAACAAAATACCATAGACTAAGTGACTTATAAAGGATAGCAATTTATTTCTCATAGTTATGGAGTATGGGAAGTCCAAGATGAAGGCACTAGCAGATTCAGTGTCTGGGGAGGGTCTCATTCTCAGTTCACAGGTAGAGACTTCTCTCTGTATCATCACATGATGAAAGGAGGGAGGGTTTTCTCTTGGGAGTCCCAGACCCTCATGATCTAATGACCTCCCAAAGGCTTCATCCCCATGACCTAATCACCTCCAAAAGGCCCTACCTCCTAATACCATCACCTTGGGGGTGAGGGTTTTAACATATGAATTTGTGAGGGACATAAACATTCAGACCACGGCAGCTGTGATATTCACTCATCCCAGGAGGGTGATGAGGAATACCGCAGGTAAATGCTGTTCACAGTGGGTCATTGCTAAAGAATCCCCAGGTTTAGGAAACTCCCATTCTTAGAAGAGGGGTGCTAGCAAGCCTGCCCAACATTTACCCTAGAGGGAAATATTATATCTTTATTGTCCTGATCAGGAAATAAATCTCCAGAGGTAATCACTCTCTATTTTTGAAAGCTATTCACTATAAAAGTATCCTTGAAAAGATGGTACAGAAAAAAACCTTCCAATGCCTCTTCAAAACACATGCAGAAATACAAGAGACCATGGGGAATTCCCTCCCAACAGGTATCCATGTGATTTAAAATAAATTATTTTGTGTGTATTTATGACATTCAGGGCCTTATATGGTGCAGAGAGCAAATCAGAGGCATCTCTTGCCTGGATCAATGTGTAGTGCTGACAGCAGTGAACAAAAATGTTTTATTTCACAGAACTTATATTTTGGTGGTAGAGATCAGCATTAAAAATAATCATATATATGAAAGAAAGTCAGGTAGAAAAATAAAGCAAGGTAAGAGAATACAGAGTGAGCAATAGACTGGGTGAAGAGAATGAATAGCTATATTAGAAGGGGTGAGTAAGAAAATTCTGAGAAAGACACCTCTGAACAGAAACCTAAATAAATTAGAGAGAGGACTATGTGGATATCTGAAAGAAAAGCATCCCAGGGAGAAGAAATAATGGATACAAAGTCTGAAGGCAGGGGCCTATTTGTCATGCTGAAGGAATAGTAATGGGCGCAGTGTGGCCAAGATGAACTGGGAGAAGAGGAGGGGAAGAGGAAGAGCAAAGCTGGTGACAGAGAGGTAGTGGGGCAGGTTATATAGGGTCTTACATACTGTGGAAAATTCCTTTGATTTTATTCTGAGTGAGATGGGGAAACCTTGGAAAGTTTTGAGTGACATGATCTGACTCATGATTTTAAATACCTCCTCCTACTGCTTTGTGCAGTCTAGGTGGTAGGAGGACAAGGGTGGGAAGAGGTAGCTCAGTTTAGGCAGACTGCAGTAGTCAAAGCTTTATCCGATGGTAATAATGGTAAGGATTGTGGACAATCTGAGGTTTCAGCAACCAGCATTTATTAATGGGTTGAATGTGGAAAGTAAGCAAGAGAAAGAGTCAAGGATGATTTCAAGGATTTTGGAAGTAGCAATGAGGAGAACAGATGGGGCTCCAGTGGGAAATAGTTTTTGAAAAAGATCAAATGTTGATTTTTGGACATGTGAAGTTTGAACTACTTTTTGTTATCCAAGAAGAGACTTTGCTAATGAGCTAGCGAACAGCAATAATTCCTACTCTTTTTAAATAGGACAGGTGAGAATGAATACAAATTGTAATTTGAAAGGCAATAATATAGCTGTCTTATTAACAAAAATTAGAATTCATTTAGAGAACAATCCCAGGTTTGAAATTCATATTCCCAGATTGTTTATGAAATAGGTCTTTGAAATAAGCACACATTGAGGATATATTTATTTCAACTATTTGTTCTGAGGGTTGGGAAATTCATAAATTAATTGATGATTGTTATCATGAGTTCTGGGGAGTTCCATGGGATCCAAATCTTTGAGGGAGGAGCAAGGAAGACATTATGAGGTTAGATTCTTTTCTAAAAGACCTGATTCAGCAAGGACTAATGGAAATATCTCAGTAGCCTAGGAATACTACAAAATAGTAAAACAAAAAGCATGAACACATATGCATATGCATTTTAGACACATATGCTTATAAAAAGTTACACGCATCAATAGCCATGTGACTTCACTTTAAAAGACATACTTTGATGATTTCTTCTGTAAAACAAAAGATGCTCTGAGAAGTGAATGATGATGATGCAATCAACATTCATACATAATAAAGGTGCACTTTAAGGTAAGTGAAGGAAGGGATGAATTCTATTCTATATGAAGTGCTATATTTCAAGGTAGCAGTGTGATAATATCTAAGATTACTCTTATGTTTTATTCAAATACAGATGTGAATAAACTGAGAGCAAGAACTACTTTAAACATTTCAGCCACTTTTCTGCTTTGAGGAATAAAACATTGTTTTTTCTCTAAATCTTAGGAAAGAATCTGGAAGCTAATTGCTCTTGGCTGCTTTTAAGTTAAAAGGAATTGCAACTTAACTTCTTTTATTTTTTTCTGTTAAAGTCTGCTGTTTCTAAAACATTAGCATCAAATTAGAAAGTCCTTATTGATAGTTTTATGATGAAGGAGAAATAAAGTTTATAAGAAAGAAAAGACTCTCTAAAAATTTGTCACAAAGTTTGGGCCAGACATCAAACCTACTGTCTCAAAAGATTAAACATTATTTACCAGTGTCCCAAAAGATGAGTCAAGATGCCATCTTTATAGCTGAGCAGTTTATGATGTTGACATAGGTAACTCATTCATCCGTATTTACTTCTAAGTGTAAGGAATATAACTGTGATCAAGGCAGGGTCTCTACCTAGCTTCCAGATATCCAGCGGGATGACAGGAAAGCGAACAGGGAATTGAAATTCCCTGAGGCTAAATGCTAAATTTGGTGCAAACAGAGATTGGACACTCAATCCACTCTTGCTTATCAGGAAAGTGTTCCCAGAGAAATGGCATCTGGACTGAGCCTTGAATAAGGTTAGCCTAGTAAAGAGAGAGGCTGGGCAAATCCAGCAGTCATGTGCTCAGGACTGGTAGGCCCTTCCTTCAACTATTCCTACAGCTTACTTCTCATCCTGTATGTAAGTCTAAATCTTCAGGGAGGATTTTCCTGACAACTGTGTCCAAATTTGTCTCCTTCAATCCCACACTACGTTTTTCTCCATCTTGTTACCCTGCCTTATTCATTTCAGAGCACTTACACTTCTCTGAAACTAACATTTTTATTTTTAATTTACCTGCATTTTACCCAATCAGAATATAAGCTAGAGCCTGTCTTTTTATCATCATTGTACCTCTATTGCTTAAAGCAAGTCTGACATGTAGTTGGTATTCCTTGAATATTTATTGAATGAATAAAGGCATAAAGGACCAAAGGTGAAAACTCTTTAGATCTCTTCGAGAAATCCAAACAGTTAGCCTAGAAAGCCACAGGAGGGAAATGGACCAAGGTAGAGTCCTTTAAGTGCAATTAATTTTGATATAAATAAGTTTTTAATCAATGAAGGCACATTCTTTTTTCTCCTTTGAAAGGCCTACTGTTGGTTACAAAGGGAACTAAGGAGAATGTGGCCTAATCAATGGCCACTAATCATAAAGGAAAACAAGAGAAAGAGCACATGCTATTGAAAGTGAGACCCTTAGATTAGGAAAACTAGCAGTTGGTTTACCATATAATCAAAATGATTACAATTCACTATCATCTGAACTTTCCTTATGATTTTACAACTATTTTTCTGTAAGTCTGTTGCTTCTTCTATTCCATTCTCATCTATACCTCTCAAAAATCTTTCATTTTGAAATTCAATTTAAGGCTCGCCACAAAGCATTTCCACCACAGTATCTTTCCATGACTCTCCCTGAGACAAAAAGGAGCTCCCATTTTTCCTTTGTTTTATAGCTAGTAAAACACATAACAACACTGACCTGAGTGATGCTGGATCCATGCAATATTTAATACTTTATCTCCCAACATAGGCCTATTTTACATTTTCACATTTGTACTATTAGAATCCATTTTCAGTGTATTTGATAATAATTTATCAAATCAGATCAGAAGACAACTGCTATGCAATTACAGTATTCTCCCAAAGTTTAGTAGTTACAAGTAAGCCAGAACAAATGTCATGATTCCAATAACATTGACTATCCAAGAGCTACATCATTTCAGTGATGTAGGAACATGAAAATCTCTAGAGGAAAGGTATAACTTGGTTGTAATAATGAATCCTAAAATTTGAGGGGAAAAGATCACTGAGGTCACATTGCCTAATACCCTCTTTCTAAAGATGTGGAACCTGAAGTCATATAAGTAGTGAATAAGCCAAGACTCCAGGGTTCACAACCTTCAGTTCAATGGTCTTTTCATTCTTTATGCTACTAAATTATGTGATGTTACCACAAAAATCAAAAATTTTAAATTAGCCACTTAATGGTTTGATCCAGTTTGAATTTTTTTTTTAGATTCTGTTTATATTCTCTAGCTTAAATCATTTAAAATCTTTACCTTTAGATGGCTTAGTTAAGTTTTGCCATCATATAACCTCCTTTTCTTTTTGGTATTAATATAATCATGACATACAAAATTTACTGGGAAAATTATGGCATTGGACAGCAGGATATCCCTCAAATTTATTAAAATTTAACAAATTTTATTCTTATTCATATTTTTAAACTGTTCAATTATGTCAAATTATAAGGGGATTAAAAAAGGCACATTGCAAAATAGCTTGAAAGATCCAAAATAACCTACCATTAATTATGTTAAAAATACCAAGCATTTGTCAGCATCTCATTAACATATTATGGAAAAGAGAACAGACTCTACAATAAAAGAGTTTCAAAAATCAGAGTGTATTTTTGGCACCTTGAAAATAACAAATATTGGTCCTAATTAAAATCTCACCACTATGATCTTTAAATATTAGTAGATCTTAAGTGAAGTAATGCTCTTTGTCTCATAAAATGTTCTGCTTATATCTTAGGAAAGATTGATTTAACAATAAAGCCTTAAATTAATACAATTCAGAATACCAGGTCTATTGGACAACTAAGTTATGCAGTCAATTTGTTGAATGTCACATATCAATTTCTCTTTGTTCTCAATTTTTAGGTTTGTTTCGGTCTCTTTTCAAAGACAGAATGTATAAAGCTGAAACTATTGTATAAAAATAAATATGCTAAAGAAAATTATCTCTATGGAAACCTTTAGTAAATAGTGGTATTTGAATCACTGAAACAAAAGAGGGGAAATATGAAGAAGAAAACCTGCTCTTTCTATCTGTGGATAAAAACGGCCCAGTGTAAGTGATACTTAAATGAGGGTATCACCATTAAAAATATTTGTTTCTCAAACACAAAGGGAAATAGTTTTTCTACTTTGTTTAAATATATAGAACTTAGATGCCTTTTTTTCTCCTTTGAAGAAGTAACTTATGAATACCACCTCCATTTCCAGTCATATATAAATCCTGAACTTATTTATATCCTAAGCTGTAAGATGACCATTTCACAAAAAAAAATATATTTCAGTTTTATTATTTTTTCTTCCAATAATTTATTCACTCATTCATTGTCTTCATAGTCCTGTAGAAGATTTAAGTCTGTTCATATTTCTCCACTGTCTCATCGTGTTTGCTCATTTCTTGATTTCTATGATAGTTTTTCTTCAAACTCAAGAAAGATTTCAACCTAAAAATCATTTTTAGTATTAATCACTTGATAATCTTGGTCAGTTCATATTCAGATAACATAGGTGAATATAATAAAAATAAAAATCAGAATTTAATTAATTCATTTTCCTTATTACTCAATATTAATGTAACAAAGTTGTTATCCTTTTTATATAAGCTATATTCTCCTCTAGAAATCCATGAGCCAAAATCTATGTTGTGTTCCAAGGAAAGTTTATCAACAAAGTAGTATTATAACATTTAAGTTTTATAAAAAAAAATTTAACTTTGGGTGCTCTTCCAAGCATAATTTCTGTATCTTCAAGTCTCCTAGTATTCTAGAATCATCTTTCTTTTCAGTAATTAGGTAAAATAATGCAAACTCTTCCACTTCAAATTGTGGGTAGCCCAACATCCTTCTTAGCATTTCTGTGGGGAGATGCTTGCCTGCTTTTGCAGATTATCCACTGTGTGTTGCTCCTCAGTCCCTAGTTATTTCAGACTGTCTTGCGATGGGATCTGTGCTTTGCTTCAGATACCTTGGTTCTCTCTCTCTCTTTTCTCAACAGCTTTATTGTGACATAGTTCACATAAATTTCTCCACAGATAATTCTCATATACAACAAACTTAGTTTAGTTCATTTATTCTCAATTCTTGCATCTCTT
>CM052440.1:23530955-23565635 GCA_028533085.1 Varecia variegata | reverse complement strand
CTGTGTGTTGCTCCTCAGTCCCTAGTTATTTCAGACTGTCTTGCGATGGGATCTGTGCTTTGCTTCAGATACCTTGGTTCTCTCTCTCTCTTTTCTCAACAGCTTTATTGTGACATAGTTCACATAAATTTCTCCACAGATAATTCTCATATACAACAAACTTAGTTTAGTTCATTTATTCTCAATTCTTGCATCTCTTAATAACAAAAACATGAGAGAGTATGCTCCTTCTCTTTCCCTAAGGCAGCAATTTTGGGGGTGGGTATAATAGACAGTTATGGAAGATAGGCAATAACTTAAAGTCAAACATAAGATACTCATTTTCTTAAATACCTTTGAACATTTCTGCTGTAGAAAAAATAATCCAGTATCAGCCTCCTCTTTTCTGAGGTTCTGGCTTGCAAACCTATTGATTCATCCACCTTCAAAGTGTCTTAGTTCAAACAACAGAAACAGCAACATTAACATTTTTCTTTAATGACTTCATGTCTGTGAATTGAATTCCAATGCAGAACTCAACATCAAAGTATTTATGGGGAAGGAAGTAAGAGAAGATTTATTTTTCCTCTTCTATAGTTTTTCTGTTGTTTTACCTTGTACTAATACAAGTAAGTTTTAATTGCGCAAGATTGAAGGCATGAGCCAATTCACTGTTTAGAAAGCTTTGCTTGAAGTAAGAATTTCCCCTTGCCATTTGGTAAGTAGAATTTTTAGTTAAATGTTTAGTTACTATTTCTCAGAGAGTGATCCAAAGGTCACCTGCATTAGAAATTCAGGAGAGTTTTTGAGAGATAAATTCCTATGCCCTTACAGATGTGAGCCATTGTGCCCAGCCAACTCTTAACTTGTAGAAAAAAATTGTTAGACACAGTTGTGTAAAAGTATCTTGTTAATTTAATAAAGTCACCAGTGAAATTAATAAATAGATATGCAATTTGATAATAAGTACAGTTAAAATGGTAATTTTGGAAATCTCAATTCTAACAGTCGTTCTTAGTAACTTAGGAGATAGGGAGGAGGGATAAGTGCATCTTTTATAATGTATCAAATCTAATGATTTCCCTACATCCATTGTGTCATTTAAGCATTTTAAAACACAGACTAACGAGATTCTAGAGATGATCTTCTCTTTTTTAAAAGGAAATAAGACATTGCTTTGACTGAGAATAGCTATATCTAGTTAAAGATGGTTCATTATTTTGTCAGTCTGAGGTCACACTTGACAGTGATGCCGTCTGACTTCAGAACACTGTAGGTCTTTGTCAGTCAATGGGCCTGGTTGCAAAAGCAGAAGCAAAACTGATTTACTTCAGCATAAAAAGGATTTATAATTGGGCATCTCACAGATATAACAAAACATAGCTGCATAACAGCTCAGAAAATGGTTTGAGGGGAAAAAAAAGAATGAGCCGAGACTGTCAAGAACACAAGCCTATCCTCCCAGAAGAATGTCAGTGCTGGTCTCACACCCACGGACAATTTTGCCTTGGTATGTAGACTCTCAATTCCACTGCTACCATCATTACTTGATCACATAGATTTTTCCACTGGAATAAACTAAACTTTCCTTGCTTTTTTGACATCTGCTTTAGACCTGAAATTATAGGTGGAGCATTCAACAGACACAACCTATGTGATACGTTAATATTCTTTATGCCAGGGAATGAGGAGAGGTATTAATTTTATAATCAAGACTCAAAAAGTTGCAGATTAATTTATCAATCAAGAGGACTTCAATATTGTGCAGAAAAAATTCATAATTTCTCATTTTAAAGCTGACATTGTGCTTAAATATTTTAGAGATATCTAAATTAGAGATATCTTTATTTTCAGCAAATGTCCTTTATGCTTAGGCCCCTCTCAAGATAAAGTTATTATGAAAAATTAGGGGTAAGATTTGTTTCTTTTTAAAATTATATGTAAAAAAATTGTGATAAAATATTACATGAAATGCTAAGGTTGCAAAATTTTATAAATCTTATGTAAATTAATATTTATTAAAAATGTTATGCACAATTAGGTATTAAGTAGTTGTCTTTGAGCAGTAGAACTATGGCTCAAGCCATGATGCATAGAAAAATAAATTAATTCGTTTAAACCTACAGAAAGAGGATCAGAAGAAATTATATAATTCCCCATATCTGTCACATTCTGTGACAGTTTACAGGTAACATGCAGAGCAGGGTAACAAGTTCTTCTCAGGTAAAACAGTCTTCGTGATTCTGATGTTAAATTGGATGATGATGGCTGGTAGCCAAGTCTCTTGGTCACAGATATTTGACATGAAGGACCTTGGCCTCTATTATTATTTTACCTATAATTGATTGGGACATCACCAGCCATTTCCCAGGGGTAATATTACAGCTGGGTCCAAACCTTAAATGCATACTTATATATTGTGTCAGAACCTTGGGCCAGTAGTCCATTTCTGCCATGTCATCTTTCGTAATTAGGGAGGCTGCCACCCATCATATTCCATCTTACGAAGTTGTCTGGGTGCTGGGATCCAAGTACTGTGGTTGCAGCTACATAATGTTGCACAACTTGTGTCCCGGACTGCCACTTCTATAACTTCTCAGAATTTCTATTGGAACCATTTGGCAATAGCAGTTTCCTTTGTGCCCCTAGGCCAGCCTATAGGAAATCATTCTTGGAGGAGTAAATCCTTAAATGTCAATGTCCCTAAGTAAAATTGGCCTGTAACTTTATTTTAATGTCCATGTCAGCATTAATATATATTTTTTGTTTTCTCCTTTTTTTTTGCTTTGTAATAAGCCAGGCACAGGAAGACAAATTCTGTATGTTCTCACTAATATGTGGGGGCTAAAAAAAAAAAAAATAGAACTCATGGAGATAGACAGTAGAGCTATGATTATCAGAAGCCATGAAGCGTAATGGGGAGGGAAGGATAAAGAGGAGTTTATTAATGGGTACAAAAATACAGTTAGATAGTAGGAATAAGATCAAGTGTTTGCTAACACAACAGGGTGACTATAGTTAATAATTTATTGTATATTTCAAAATAAATAAAAGAGTGGAATTGAAATGTTCCTAACACAAAGACATGATAAAAGCTTGAGGTGATGGATATCCAATACCCTGATTTGATCATTGCACATGTGTGCTTATGTCAAAACATCACATGTACCCCATAAATATGTACAACTATTATGTATCCATAGTAATTAAAAATAAAAAGTTTTAAAAAGAAGAGAAAAATTCACGAAGTTTAAAGGAAGTTCATATATTTTTTCCAAACAGCATGACATATTTTGACTTGAAGACATGGAAAAGACAATATATATTTATCCTTGAATGTTAATAGCTTACAATGTTATCATGACTGTAGTTGTTCCCTTTTTAGCTCAGAAGTAATAAGAAAATATATTAAGATTTCATTTAAAAATTATTAGAAATCCATGTTTATCATATATGTAATTCACTTATGTAAGTGTGTATTTCTGACTTTGGTTAAAATACATGGTTATTATAATATGTTATAAAGGGAAAGAGTTTGAAGTCAGAGCTCATGAGTTCCCATTCCAGCTTTACCATTTGCTAATTATGTGACCATGGACAGTTCACCAAAGATTTATAAGACCTAATTTTCTCCCTGCAACAAAAGCAAAATATTAACATAGTATATTTTGGGGGCACAATATGTAAATATATGAAAAAGCATAGTAGGACAATTTAGATGATTAACAAATGCATATATTTTCTCCTGATCAAATTCATTAATCAGCTTGAAGATTTATGTAAGGTTTTATACAAACTGAGAAAATGTATCACCATATCTCAGAAATTAAATTATTTTTCTACATAATAAATCATTGAAAGTAGAATTATTCCAACTTTAAAAATATATTTAATGATTAATTCATCTTGTCATGAGCTCTTAAAGACAAACCAACTGAAAGCATACAAATAAATCCCTATCTTATTACAAGAAGCAAATATAAGCAATAAAATCATGGATATTTTATATCACAATGCTTTGAGAAATTCACTGATTTGTTCCCTAAAAAGCAATCTGAGGAAAGAATCCATAAAAAGACTATTATCTACCAGATTGTACTTTCTCTTCGTATTCCATAATTTTTAATACTGAAGACCATGACTTTTAGATTAATTGCAATAATTCTATAGGAAAACTTAAGCAAAATATACATAGTTAGGGTTCTTATTACCATATGGAGTTTGTGCTCTACTTGAATGAGTTTTTCTACATAAAAAGTAAATACTATAAATAAGAGAACTATCGTCACTCATAAATTTGTAATATTATATGAGTAAAATTTAGCAAATTGTATAAAATATTCACTAAATTCATATGAACAGATTAAAAATGACAGACAAAGAACATGATATGAAAAGCATAGTTTGTCTTACATAGAGAGAATGACGGTAATATTTATATGAAAAGAATAGTGGTAAAAATAGATTCTCAGATTTCACTATGTGTTTTGAAAGAGTGGACAGATGAAATTTAGCATAAGAAAGGTACTAATCATTCCTTAAAATTCCATTTGCATGAGCTTTTAGTTGTTGGCAGAATTGTAAAATTATCATTAGTGCTTTTGTAAAGGTAATTTCCGACATTAACATTGGTTCAACAAGACCTTTGGGATTAAAAAAAAAAAAACCACAGTGCAAAATCTACACATTATGTGTATAGAATTCCAACATATCATTTTTCATGGTCATAAAAATGTATTTCATCTAGTGAAAATAATCTCATAACATTATACCTCTTTGTTTTTACACTTATTTTGTTCTCTAGCAACAAATATGTATTGATTGCCGTGGATTAGATGACCTTTAGTGTTCATTCTGACACTGATAGTAGGTAATTTGACACTCTCTGCTGTGGGTGGCTTCCCAGAGGACACTATCTATACTTCTCTGACAGCAATTATTATTAACTTATCACATGTCTTTCTCCCTGAGGTAAACTGCATTACAATTCACTAAATATTCCCTCTCTGAGTTGCCTCCCACTCCTGGAGAATTATATATTCCAGCCTTATGGAACCAAGGAGTACAAAAGTAACTTGGTTTTGCTAAAAGTTGTGGGAGGGAGCTCTATGTGTACCCTGCAAGAGAAGTTTTAGAGTCAGCTCATGATTTTGCTATGTTTCCTTTACCTTTTCCATGTGATCAGATAGCCTGTGTTGTTAGACTGGATTTTAGAATGCAGAGCGTAAGACAATCTCGCTGACTGTCCGTGAGCTTGTGCTGTGAGAGATATCCAAACTATTTTTATCTGTAAATGACTAAAATTTGGTAGTCATTTGTTATGGCAGCGAAACCTAGCATATTCTGATTGATACACTCCTTGCACCAAATGATGAGATGCTTAAGAGAGAGATTGTGTGTCTGTTCCATTATTAATTCTTTATCCCTTCCAACTCAAGCATCTATAAATTGGCATCTAACGCGTATTCAGTAAATGATAGTTGATTAAAGTAATCTAAGTATATATTGATGGAGCTATGGTAAATGTTAGCCCCATCAGTATACATACCAAAAATGAGAGTCAAACATTCCTAATCCTCAAAGGCTTACAATTTAGTTGAAGAGGTAGAACATACAAAAGCTATATTTTCTGAGTGGCAAGTTGATGTTACTATTTACATTCAGGCAAAACAGAGGTCAGTCTGCATTAAGATGATCAAGAAAAATGTTTTACGTGAGCTGAAACTGGAAACAAAAAGGACACATAATCTGGGAGGAAGAGTGACAACATTCACCTAAGGAAAGGCTCATCAGCAAGGATGCAGAAGCATAAATATTAGGAAAAAAACATCTGTTTTTTCATAATAAAATACTTGTAAAAACCAAAAAAGAAAATACACTTGAGGTAAAGAAAAACAAAGTAAAAAAAATTTACTTCATGTTACTGATTTAGTCATGATTTTTCAGATTCCTATGAGCTGTCCAATGATAGCACAGGAATTCCCTGCCAAGTCTGACTTTTCTGTGATTATTCAGCAATTACACAATCATGGATTTTATTCTGCCATTTTAAGCACCTTATATATTTTGAAGTATTGAATATCAGTGATAAATATTGAAGACAAATTAATAGTAAACACACTATTCCATCTTTTAACAATTTAGCTAATCTGTCATTTTACTATAGCATACTGCATTTAATCCACCTTTGTATCACCTAGCAAGAATACTTCCTAAGAATGATCCCTGTCATGCTAGTCCTGTTTATACTCACCCTTCTCTACCCTCTCAACTTTGTTCTCACCTTGTACTTGACTGATCTATACCTGTATTCTCCTAGCTCTTGGCTTCTGTCTAGGATCTGCATTTTCAGGCTCTCAGATTTTGTGTATATTACAAATCCTCTGTCATTAATCCTTAATTCTCCCCTATATAACTGTTTTTTACTTTTACTTTCATATCATTTTGTTGATATACCCCACTCTGATCCAGTTCTATAATCTGGACCACTACTCTTATATGGCTTATGCAGAAGAATGATCAAAAAACTATAAACATCACACAATGCTTTCCTGTCCATGTAGTTCTTAAATATCATGTGAAGTAGTATAGAAAAGTGACCTTGAGCTTGAATTCTGGAGTCAGCCTGCCAAGGCTTGATAGCAACTTTGCTACTTGCTTTAATTGTGCACTGTTGTTCATCCTAGTGACCATCTCTATGTCTGTCTTTTCTCTTCAGTAAAAAGAGTTTAATATTACTGACCTCACAGGGTTGCTGTGGGATTAACTAAAAAACTCAACATAAAGTGCCTATTAGAGGAGTGTGGCACTTTCATATATTCACCATTCTTGGTTAATTTGATCAAGATTGGTAATCATTGATCATTGGTATAAAACAAAGACAAGTTCATTTGTAGTTATGAAATAATTCATCTCAAAAAAATGTATATAGGGTCCTCTCAGAGGAATACATCTTTGTCTATGACCCATGCTAATATTTTCAAATCTCAGCACATCGAATCTTAACAGAAGGGTTCTGTGTCTTGGCAATTGGAATTTCATAGTTTAGAAGAATCTTTCCAAAATCTTGCTCTTTTTTAGGGGATCTTGCATTGGAAAAATTCAAAACCCCCTGCAGAAGAAGGTGTGAGAACCAACAGTTCTACAGAGTTTCTCGTTCAGCTGTTTAGTCTTGCAATCTAACAATTTTCTTACACACATACTCACACACTCATTCTGAAATTGTCCTTCATTGATCTCTTATTATGCACTAATTTTCTAAATTACTAAAATAATAGCATTATCACAATTGCATCTGTTCATGGTGCTTTACATGATTACAATGATCATTTAATCATACCACTAAAATATTAATAATCCAATGATTATAATCATCATTCATTGCTATTAACTTCAGAGTCTAACACATAACTCCAGAAAATGCAACACAGAAAGATGGCAAAGACTTCTCTGGATTTCTTTTCTCTTCAGAAGGTTATTTTAGTGATTTAGAAGGAAAACATATGTATGCTAACTGTACTGAAGCTAACTGTTCAAATTCTTCTAGGGAGGTAATTTTTTCATGTGACAGTATGTCTATTATTAGTTCTTATACATTACCCCTTAGTAAACAGTATTTATTCTGTCTGCATATCTTGAGAATGACTTCTCCCCACATTTGCAGCCACCCACAGAGACAATCATTGCCACCATTCAGACACACAACAAACTAAAGTTTTATCACTTTAATTTTCCAAACAAATTATACCATGCTAAATTACAACACATGGAAATAATTCTTAAAAGACAAAGAGAACAGCAGATTTTGCATTTTTATTAAGTGAGCTATCTGTAATTTCAAATAATGGCTTATATTAAGTATTGTCCAAATGTACACACATGTGTGTGACTATTTTAGCAACCATCAAATTTTCCTGAACCTTTTTAAATTAAATAGAATAAGTTATGTAAATTATCCTCATCCTAGTGTTTTACAGCTTAATAAATTTGAACTCTAAGCAATAGCTGGTATCACAAAGTGTTTTCACTCTCCACTACTGTATTTATGTTTGGGAATTTAGAATTTACATATAGATTCATATATATCAGTAAAATTCCTAACTCCAAGATATAGAGTGCACCTTTTATGTTAATTGTTAGAGCTGAAAAATAGTCTCACAAACATGAACAGGATCTGTCCTAAAGAATGTTTTCTTATTTGAATTGCCACAGAACAATGTTAGATTAAGAGCTTAAATGTACTCCAATAACAGTGGGAGATTACACTAACATCAAAGAGCTCAAAACAGGAAATGTCCTTTAACAAAGTTTCTGCCTTTCTCTAAAATTTTCAAGTGAACAACCACAATCTGGGAGAAGATGTCAAAGTATAGTGTCCACTTTTAGTATGAAGAAATTAGGAAAATTTTGTCTAACTATTATCATTTCCAGTCATGCTAATTTTCACAGTGGTTTAAGAACAAGACTCAAGTTTTGGAAACAAAAGAGTGGGAGCTTTTTAGGATACCAATTCAAATGCCACCCAGCTGAGTAATGATCTGGTTGTCCTTACCAAACTTATTATTTCATAGCTTCTCAGTGAATAATGTCATTTGAAATTACTATATCCTTCAGTTCACTCCCTTATGGACAAATGCCACCATTCAAACATCATCACCATATCACCAGTTAGTCCTGAGAAGCTATTGATCAGTTCAATGCTCTTCATGTTTAATGAAAGATTAAAAGAAAAAGGGAATGGTCCAATGCTGTTGTTTGCCCTATGAAAGCAATTGATTACTGCTAATTTTCATGCCCCTGCAGTGTCCATTGAGTGGTCAATTTTAGTAAAACTTTAGAGCAGCTGGTCTCAATTCTGACCATACATAGAATCACCTAGGGAGCTTTAAAAATTATATATTACTGGGCTTTAACCCAAAGCTACTGAATAAGAATCTGCAGGGGTTATTTTCCTCAAGTCATATTTAAACACGTTCTCTAAATAATTTTATTGCAGCAGTCTATGGACTGTCCTCGAGGTCCATGGACTTAAAGGTTTGATTTTGAAATCAGCCTAGAACACCACCTCTGATGCTTTCTAGGTGGATAGTCCTGATCAAGTCCAAATATTTTTTAAACTTCCTTGTCTATAAAATGGAGATTAAACTTTCTTGTCTACAAAATAGAGATAATATCCTTTTTTTCAGTTGTTGCAAGGACTACCTGAGAAACACAAGAAGTCTGTCTACAACAGTTCATAGCACATAGTAGACCTGCAGTAGGTTGTGGCAGAGACTGTGATGTGTTTACTAAAATCTGTTTCCTCTTATTTCTGCTCACATAGATAGATTACATTTCCTAGCCCACCTTGTGGTTAATCATGTTCATGTGATTAAGTTCATGCCAATGGAATGCTGCAGAAAGAATGTGAATCACTTCTTGCTTTGTACCATAAAGACCTCCTATATGAGTCTTTAACCAGCCTATTCTCATTCTGGCTAGTTATGAGACAACTTGCAGAGTGACCTTGGGATTCAAACGTTGAACATGGGAATTCCACAGATGCAACAAATCAGGGTGCTTGAATGAACATGTGGAAAGCCACCCGCCAATAAACTTCAATGACATTAAACACCTATGAATTGGGATTTATCTATTATAGCAGTTAGTACCCTATGTTTGATGTTAAAATCTTTTAATTTTTTTGAAATAACAGTAATGTTCAAAGGATTTTTTTTTCATCACTTATCTGTCCATTATGGTAGGTTCTATTTATCAGTTGTGGAAATTTCCTGGATTCCAATGCCCATGAGATGCAATGAGGACTTTGAAGATTCCTCGGGCATAATAAGAAATCAGTGTGTCAGGGGGTTGCCCTATCCCTTAAAGGAGATTATTAGCCACCAGGTACATGACCGCAGGCATCTCTCTTTCAACTTTTAGGGGAGCAAGACAGATACACATAGTGGATTATATTTAGCAAACATATTGATATTCATAAAGAATATTGTACTTTTATGGGCCCCAAGATAGTAAAGCTATTCACCATCTACTATGTGTCATTCATGTACAAACAACCATTTATGAGAAGTTTCTCCTAAGACCACAGTGATTCTACCTCTTTCTTCACCATTGCTGTCTTCTTCCTACTACTTCTAAGCAGGCCCTGCCTTCTTATCAACTCTGACATTCTAATATTTCACAGAGCTAGTCCAGGAGGGTATCACTTTGGGAAGGACATGAATAGTGTGAAAGAGAGAATGGAGGAGAAAACAAAAATAAACTTAAAAAAAATCTTTTTAAGGCTTCTCCATATCTAAGGTCTCCTTCAATGCCCTACACTATGTTTTTCCAGTTTACTCATATTGCTACAACATTATTCTACACCCTAATATTCCTTCAGACTCAGCTCATTTGATGCAATGCCCTAGAGAGACAAAATCTCTGTTCTTTACTCTGTTATCAGGGTAAAGATTATTAAGTTCTTTGTGTACTCAAATACCCTTTTTAGCAACTCTCTATGATTTTATTTTCCTATAGGATCTAAGTTGGAGGTCACAGATATAGTTCACTTCACTTGCTAACTGATAAATCATTAGTGACTCCTTGGAGTGCTATGTTTAGAAAGGTTTGAGACCAATGTGTGGTCTCAGCAAGAAAGAGCATGCTCATCAATTAGCAATGTCTTTCCCAGTTGCAAGAGGAGAAGCAGTGCATTCATGCCAAGAGGTTATCTTCTGAGGTGTGACTCCCAAAACATTAATAAAAGAAGGAAGAAAAGTATTACTACAAAAGAAAGTACAAACTAGTAATTCTTTTTGTCTTTAGGACTGGTGGAATATGAGCATGCCTTCCCAGCGTTAAGAAAGGATCAGGCTTCAGATACCCTTTTGAGATCCAAGCATATTAAAAACCAAGGAAGTATAAGACAATATTATAAATGTGGTGATATATTTCAAATGCTTAAATTAGACATTTAAAAGTCAGCCTGAGACGCATGATTCCTTGGACATTTTCTCCTGGAGTGTCCTTCTCTGATGTTTACTTAAATATTCCTTGGGTCCTCTTTCAGCAAGGAGTTGGCCATCTTAGCTGCTAAATCTCAAGTTACCTGCTGAATCCTTGAGGCCAAGTGCCATCAATCAAGATCAACATTTGGCATTTAGAAATATCCTACTCCTGGTGCTTGACAGAAACAGAGGATATGGGACAGAAGTCCCTTACCCATTGCTGCAGGGTGTAAATACAACAGGAAACTCAAACTAAATATCATATGGCATGCTTCCATACTTTGAACATATCTAAACCTTGTATTCATGATGAGTTTAATATACTTTTCTGGGCTGAATAGATAATAACCATTGTGAATAACATTGTGTGTGTGGGAAAATATCTGTCAAATTTCAACTAAGTGACTTCCAAAAAACAGTTGCATTGCATCAATTTGTAATCCATAAGCTCATTTTCCTGCTTTCTTTTTTCAGTTACATAATGAAATTCAATGAAGCAAGTGTCAGATCTGCATCTCTCCTTATACTCATTTTATCAGTTCAGAGAATAAAGAAATGAATTTAATAATGCGAAGTCATTGACTTGGCTACGTATATTCAATCGGATCCTAATAATTCCTCACACTAATGCATTCCTCTATCACCTTTATGTTACTTAAGAGGAGACAGAGCCAAGGGGTGAGGAATTCCTTACTGGATTGCAAAAGCTAGGACGATTTGGCTACAGGTAAGTGACACATAGAGAACCTTTGTGTTTTTTGTTCTCAAATGTCTTTTTGATAAAAAGGGTGACAGAGAAGGGAGCTATTTTTGAGACCTACTCTATAATTAGAGCTAGCCAAACATGTCATCCAATTTTATTGTGATTTTCCTATGATTTTAGGAACTTGGAAAATGAAGTGCTATGTATAACATGAAATCACTTATGTAAAAATTAAAGCACACAAAATAAGAATTGTGAATAGTACAGACATTTGTGGTAAGAGTATAAAAACATGCACAAGAAAGATACATGCTGATATCAGATTATGTTTATTTCTTGGGATGAAAAATAACGAGATGGTGAGTGATGCTTTTACTGTTAGCTGTATTTATATTTTAAGTGACATGCAAATATATTAAAATATTAGCTTATGTTAAATATGTTATATCTCTTATTTTTTGTATATTAAAATGTTTTAACAATTATTTAAAAATATATTTTAAAAAGAGTGAATTACAGGATTGCAAAGCAAAAAAAAAGTTCTATTAACTTTTTTCAAACTTTTAGGCAGTAACTATTATATGTGAACTGAATCACTCAGTTATTTAATTTAGTTTTAAAAAATCCCACTCACTTTTAGGAGCTAATTGTGAGTTGAGTAATCTAACTTTGACACTGTCTTACTATTTTGACTCTACTTCATCTCCTTTAATAGGGTTCCATTTGTTACCTAATATAAAATTCATACATTTTAAATATGAACTTTAATAATAATTCTCTTAGTGTTTTTAAATTTAAAAATAAATCATCTCACTATTAAATATATGTATTAGAGCTCTTTCCTTATGTTACCTTACATTAAGTAAGATAGCATTGAAGGAAATGAAAGGGAATTGTCACATTGTGTCACTGCATCATTATAGACTTACTCATATTTTGAATTCCATAAAGGAATTCTGGTTGTTTGGAACAAAAACTTTGGGAATGCATGAAATGGAGAGAGTTTTTCACTTTTTTTTTTTTTTTTTTGAGAATAGATTTTAGCTAGCTTAGAAAATTTTCATAAACCAAAGTACAGGAAAACATGCTAAAAGATTGGTACCTGAGCTTCTGAAGATAAGACCTAAAATAGAAAATAAAATAAAATGCTATGTTAGACTTCTTAATTATACAAGTGATGACCATTCACAGAGATCCTCCAACTTCCCAATTAGCCAAAATCACTCTAGGATTAAAAAAAAAGTTTAGGATTAAAGAGTAAGATTATACCTTGAAGTATAATGGTGTTTTCATTTTAGGCTGGGTGTAATAGAGCACATTCAAGTGCAGATGTTGAGCTTACTAATGCTCACAGAAGTTAAATAAGGTTATTTTCAGAATTCCTCAGATTTTATTACCTTGCTATAAGCAACTGGTGAACATCAACACTGACTTAATAAGAACCTTAATTGAATCTAAGGCTGTGTAAGATGAAACAGAAGAAAAACAGAAGAAGGGAGCAAGTATCATTTTCTTCATCGTCATGATCATCACTAATCACAATGATGACTGACACTTTCCGAGTAGCAAAGTGCTTCCATCTCCAGCACCTCCCTGCACCTCCCAAACACCCTGAGAACAGAAAGAACATGAATTCTTTGTTTCCCCTAGAGTTGGAACAGCTGATAACTACATGACAATGAAAACAAATGCCACAAATAAGAAGACATTTATGTTGTCTCTCTCTGTCGGGTGCCATTTTAAGAGATGAATAAAAAAGTAGGGCCCATTAATGGGGAGACAGAAAGTTTAAAAGATATGATGCTAGCTGAACAATGGGACTCTGCCTATTTTAAGATGATTCCCCACAGTTTTCTAATTTTTGGTTAAATAACATTAAAATACATGAGAAAACATACAGTTTCATACTTGTTATTATGAAAATACATTTATACAATAGGAAGAGAATGGTACAATAAGTTTTCATTCATTCATCAATAATCTTATCTCCTCCATATCCCCACCCACTCCTCATATAACACATACTGGATTATTGTGAAGGACATCGTAGACATCATATCATTTGCATTCAGGAAAAGGCAAGTACATGTTATAAAGGAAAACTAAGTTCTTTTGAATTTAATGTGGATTTAAACGGAATAAATAATTCTGTGATTCAATCACTCAATGTCGCATTTTTCTTTGGAAATTTATCTATTTTCAAACTCTTGGATGAATTTGGCCACCTTCTGTGTAACACATTCTACCTGAAATGTCATCATCTCATAAACTCTCCATAAGGTTAGCCAAAAACCTTGCATGCTTTTATTTATCTAAGACTTAGCCTTAGGGAAAAGAGTTCAGATGAATGTCCACTTGATGAGAGACTACATGGATAAATTGATATAAATATAACTAATATTTGGTAGATGACCACAGTAAATAGATGGTCATCCTACAGTTTTAGTGAAAAGAAGTCCTATTAGCCAAGACATCCAATTATTAATACTGCCTGCCACAACTAGCTTTGTGATCTTGGGCCAGTTAGATAACTTTTATGGATCTTTTATTCTTACTAATATTTAATCTAATAAAGAGATTAAGTACTAAATTACCCCTAAAAAGGATAGATATCATGGTATCCAGCACTTAATTTTGTCATTTTATCTCCAAAGTACTTCATTGCTTACTTCCATTATACATATTCATTATTTTGAGGCTAGGAGTCCTTGTTCAGCAGTAACTCTTATCTCATTCAAACAACATGTACTCCCTATGCAAGGTAGGACTGCCAAATCTAGAAAAGAAACAATGATGAACTGAAAGTTGGCAGTAATTAGAGAGGCAACCCAATCTTCAGGGACAGAACTTGAACAGTGAAAACAAAACAATTTCATATCTATTAGGCCTGTGAAATTACATAATCTGAGTTTTCTTGAAATGTTGGGTACAAATTGATCCTTAATAAGTTCTTCACGAATAACAAATTGTAAACATCAGTGGCATTTCACTCACATTAAACTATACATTTTTGGGGTTGGTAAGTTGGCATTTTTTTTAGTAGACATTTCATAATTATTCTTCATTTTTAAGCAAAAGAGATGCACTGAATTTATTAGGCTATCCCTTAAGATGTCAGAGATGGTACTTCAGTTATTAAAAAATAAATATACTTGACTATAAGCATTGGTACTTGCATATATCAAGTGTATATATATGTATATATATATAATACTTCAACATTTTAAATAAATTTTCTCACTGTTGAAATCCAATATGAAATATAAATGGTAAAATATGAAGAGATTGTTTTTTTAAATTGTTTCATAGAGGTTGTTTTAGAATATATTTTTTTAAAGGATCTGTTCAGTGGTGTGACGCAGAGAAGCAAATTATGGTATTGCCTACAAGTTAATTTTAGGAAAGAGGCTCACCAAAACTATTACATAGTTGCCTTTGATAATGTAAATAGTAATGCTTCCTGAAGGTCTTTGAACATGTATTTTTTAAATATTCATTCATCACATATTAAAACATGAAAAGAAATCTGAAAATATTTTCAATACCCTAAATAACATTAGCTTTCATTCATGTAAATTTTACTTGATCTAGTAACCAGTTATTGCCAAAAATCATTATGCCTTGCCATATTTTCCTCTATGGCTAAGAGTATTATCAGCATATTTCATGTCCTAAGAGTTAAGGATAGAGAATTTAAAGATTACTGAAGCCAGAATTCCTGTTAATACTTTATGCACCTACAACCAAAAGTTACAGAAATGAAATGCTTCTTTTTGTGACTACAAAATAGAAAGATGCAGATGCAAATGTATACACACACACACACACACACGCACACACACACATTCCTCACTATAATTCAAGGCATAATTGAGCCGTATTTTTGCCTGTGAAGAGAGAAAAAAGACATACTTTGAAAAAACATTCTCCTGTCTCTGATTTCAGCTTGTCTCTACTATCTAGACATATTACATCACACTAAAAAGAATGACTAGGTAACTTTTGAGAGATGTGAGGGTGTATTATAACAGTTATTATGTATAAACATAGCATTTTGAGCTCCGTTCATGTTTGTTTAAATTATAGAACTGTAAGACATGACTTTAACATTTTAGCATTCAAAGTAGAATCTTAGATCTCTTGAACTTCTGGTCTCTTAAACTTAAAAGTAAAGACTTTTACCAGTTCTTTTTCTATTGCATTAAAATTCATGTGATATAGAAGAAATTTGAAAATAAAATTAAATGGTAGAAATTTCTGACTATGACTTGCATATAAAGTTCAGTAGAGAAAACTTGCATTCTAACCCCCATACCCTGACACAATCTGAGCCAGTATGACCATTAGCACAATGTACAATTTAAACTAAAATTTGGAGAACGATTTTTTGTATATAATCTAAAACATATTCTTGTCTTTGATATTTATTTTCTGGGCTGTATGGCTTTTCGTTTTCTAGTTCTCCTCACTTCCTCCCATTAATCACTTACATTTTAGCTTTTATTTAATGAAATCAATGAATATTTGTTAAATGCTCAGTTTGTGTGAAGTAAGCTGTTTGGCTCTGTTAGAAAAGAAGGCAAAGATGGGTAAGAAATGGCCCTGGCCCTTGGACCAGAGCCTCTAACTGAGTCAAAGCATTTTGACCAAAGCACTCTTAGGCAGGTTCCCTTGGGTTGGCGGTGGAAGCCCACAAATCTGATAAGTCGTACAATTTCCCTTCCAACTGGTGGGCTTCCTTTTCTCTCTGTACCTGTAACTTTGGCGAATTATAACTTCTTATGGAATCTTGGTTGAAATAATAAGTCATTGATTTTTTTTTTTTTAATAATGACAATCTCATTCTTCCTCTAATGCAATCACACTTCACATCAGGTTAATTGTAAGTCAACCCTCTTACATTATTCGTCATCACAGAAAACTAGACTAAGCACCATGCAGCTTGGTTTACCCTCCTGTGACAGCCTCTCAAATTTCGGGCCCCCTCAGTTGCTCTTACTGTGTACTCTGAGCTCAGAGTCCACCTCAGCAGACTTCAGGTATCCACAACCTCTGCGGAGAAGTCCAGTCTGTTGTCCTTGAGGACTGACTCTCCAGCATCTTTTTGTAGACCAGTGTTGAATGTGCTCAACCAGTCTGAGAAACACAAGATCTGTAGCTGATACAGGCAACATTGCTGGGCAAACTCCTTTAGCTAAACTCTGGTCTCATTAAGACGTAATCAGAAATCAGGAGACTCCCTTGTTTTGGATGAGTCCTTTCTGCACCTCATGCAGGTAAAGTAGCAGAGGAAGAAGAGTCATCCTCCTAAAGACTGTCTGTGGTGTTTCCTGGTGTGACTCCATCCAAAGATGCCTTTCTTTGGGATGAGAATTGCAAGATCTGGTATACTTCTTGCTACTGGTCTACTTGATGTTATATTTGAATAACATAAAATATATATGCATTTTATTTATTAACATGGTGTTGATTTTCTAGTGATTGTATGCAGGTATGAAATGGCTTAATTTTTTAATGCCCAATATTTTTCCAAAACCATCTAGTGCATGCATGTATCCATCCACCTACACAACCTGCTTCTCCAAAAATATTCTTTAGCATCTTGCTTCAGGCAGTTTGGCTGCCCCTGAACAGGGCTTTCAAATCAAGGGTGCTATTTTTCCCATATCTTAAGCATGTCAAATACTGGAGGCAGGCAGATGTCTTCTTTGCTCCCTATTTTAACTTAAGGCCATTTCTCCTACTTCAAAACCCCTCCCTATTGGAAACACTATCATCACCTACCACATTTTTGTGATCGTCCTCCAAACTCCGAGCAACTCCCCTCACTCACCAATGGACTTAGGACTTTCACCCACCATAGGTCTTCAACCACTTCATATTCTGTGCACCTTAAAACCATCTTTAATTTCCTTGCCACATTCTTCCTTTGAAACCTAAATAAAAAACTCTAAATATGCCATACCTAAATATTACTGGAGATAACAATCATTCAGTCGTGCAATTAGACTCATGTTAAACTTACAACAAATCTCAAATGAGCACTTGAAACCACCAGATGGTCCTATGATGCTTCCTCAGGAAGTCTGCTTTCTATTCTCTGCAATGACTGTTTGATAACCTACCCCTTCCTCCAGTCTAATGTCCATTCTCCTGTCCTCTTAGCCCTTGACCGTGCCTCACAGAACAGAGAGGAAATAGGGTTCCTCAAAGGAGAAATGCCTCATCTTCCCTCCACAAACCCAAACCCACTTGAGGTATCTACATGCTTTGCGCTCTCCCTGCTAAAGGGAAGAAGGGCTGCACCCCAACCTCCCACCTGTGCTCTGGACCCCATGTCTTCCTGCTCCCAGACCTTCCCTCCTCTAGTTATTCTTCTTTTCCTCCTTGTCACCAGTCTCTCCCATTTTGCAAGATCAGTCCTATTAATGTATTCATCTTAAAAAAGGAGAACATTTCTCTTGACACTGTGTTCTTTTCTATATCATTTCTGTGCCCCTCATCACAGCAGCATACTCCCCAGTGTCACCAGTACTCAGTGGCTCCAATTCCACAACTCTTCTCTCCCCTTGCCCTGCTCCATCAGGGCTTGATCCTTAGACTCCAGCTACATAGCTTTGTCCAGCTCAGCATCTTGCTAACAGCAGTGGCTCACTTTCAGGCTTCCTCTCCCGGACCCGCTGGTAGCACTTGCAGGGTTGAGCACCCTGAAGCCCTCTCTTCCCTTGAGCTTCTTGAAGGGTGCCTTGCTCATTGCCGTATTCTTGGAGCCTGGGTGGAAACGTGCAGTATTTGTCTTTTCATGTCTAGCTTGTTTCACTTAGCATGATGTCCTCAAGGTTTATCCATTTTTTTAATAGAAAGAATAAGAGTGAAAGAAGAAGAAAAAAAAAAACAACAGTCACAGGGAATTTAAATTTTCCTTTATGAACATTGATCTTCAAGAAACTTATCCAATCCAAATCTCAGGCCTGTGAAAATGCTGAGGCTGGAATGCCATTTATTTAAGACTTCTATTTTTTTTTTTAATGTCAGAATATCACGTGGGTATAAACGATTTGGTTACATATATTGCCTTTGCACCACTCGACTTCTGGTTACAGCTCTTCTTCCAAACAGATGAGCATAGAAGCATTGAGCTGACTTTTTTCTTTCTTCTAATTTTCTAAGTGAATTCCTGGTGATAGTAAAGTGGCCTCTCACAGCTCTTCAGCTCATAGTATTTTAAATGTTTTCTTTTCTACAAAAAGCATCTTATTTGCATTTTTGATATACGTATATCTTTACTCTGTATTTACAACAAGCGTTTGGACTTGGGTACAAAAAAGATAAAATGAAGTGTCAAGGGAAACCCTTGGTTCACAGAGCTGTTCCTCAGGCTCTGCGTAGTGTGTGCCCCAGTTACATCAGCGCTTCTTGAAACTAGGACCATCTAGCAGGAAACTGTACATGATAGGCCAAAATGGAAATGATCCCACTTATGGCACCTGTTTCAATCACACTGTATGCCTTACTCTTTCCCACTGTCACCACCTTGAGACTTCCTGCTCTGTCGTTCTTGCTAACTTTTTCAAATGTGCCTGCTACAAATTCTTCTAAATGGAAATATTTTTTTCACACTGTTCCTCCAGTGATTAAAATACATACTATGTGCCTTCCATCACCCCATAAATAATAAATTTATTCCTTTTCAGGGATGCTGGCTCAGCTTCTCTTCATTCTACCCCCTGCTTTCCAAAATCAGAGGACCACAAACAACTAATGGATTCCCTCTTCTTCTCCACAACACCAGGGAGAGAGGCAGCCACCAAGTCTGAGAATCTCTTCCTTTTCTGGGCATTAGCCCAAGGCTGAGCCAGCTGGAGCTAGTAAGTGGGGGGCGGTGCCTGTGAGCTTGGGGATTCATGTGGGTGGGGTGGAGGGTCCCAGAGAAGGGAAGACCATGCCCTAGCATGACTTACCTTTGATGCCAACTCTGACAAGTTGTTCTAAAGTCTATAGGTTCTAGTGCATTCCTGTGTTCACACTCATTCTTTAAAAACAGAGCCCTGTCCCATCTGCAGGGGGACTCCTCAGAACTGGATACAGGCATTGCAGAGAGAAGGTTCACAGGCACATAAAAACTTTGCTGTCAACTCAGAGACATGATCATTGGCCGGCTGGCCACAGAAGTGCTGGACCACATGGATTCCAAACAATTACTTTCCTCAGCTGTTATATTTTCAAACATGATCTATAGAGTGATGCTGAAAGATTTTCCACCAGTAATAAAGGTGGCCTGATTCACAGAATAATTACTGCATGCAAATGAATGTGATTTTCCTCTGCCCTTTTATGGATGTCTCTGCTCTGCCATTCCTGGGGACCACAAATTTCACTTGAGAGGAGACGGATTTAAAGCCACAGGCGCCCCTGGAGCTTTGCGGTGAACTTACTAAATCCAGGCTAAGAATCTTCATATAGATGTGCATACGCTAGAGGGGTCTGCCAGACTCTGACCTTTTTATCTATGTTGCTTGGAAAACTGTTGAGGAAACATCTGACTTTGTGCCCTCCCGGGTCTTCCCAGAGAGCAGCACCCTGCGAGTTCTGTAGACCCTGCGGCTTCTCCTTTGCATTCAGAGGGTCCCTCCAATGTGAGAAAAGGGAAGAGCAGAAAGCATTCTTTACATCTGGCTCTGGTTCTGATGAAATAATAGCAGAGGCAATTTGAAACAAGAAGTGCTTTTTTGCTTGACAGTGAGTTGTATTGAAAGGACACACACAGTAAAAGCTGGAAGTAAAAATAAGCTGTTGAAAACCTTGGGCTGCACATCTTTGGTCTTGGATTCTCTGGGGCCAATTGGCATCCCACTGAGTTGATTTTGTTTTTTTGTGAGCGTCTGTGTGTGTGCATGTACACACCAGGAGTGGACTTGCTCTTTCCTACTCCAGTGGAGGTGAGGTTGGGGAATCCTATGGAGTGGAGCAGATTGTCAGTCCCTGGTGTTGGGACCAGAACATGAGGGCACATTCACAGGGAATCTGTAGTACATGATGTGTCATTGCTAAATATCAGTTGCTGCAGTTGCTCCCAGCACATGGTGTGCACCCTCATCCTTTGAGTGAGGAAGAAAGGAGAGTGAAGGTGTTATGTACACATGCAGTATACACCTCTGGAGGCCATCTCAGCCTTCCTAAAAGAAATGCTGATTAATAACGAAATTTTCTGTGAGTACAGGTGAGCCAGATCTCCAGGACTTCCTCCTGGTGAGGCTGTCAAGTCTTCCCAGCTGCCCACGTGAGGAGCACAGAGGGTTTTCAATCAAACCTGACCTTATTTTAAAATAAAGCTTCACATCAATCCCTGATCATGAAACCTTTTCATAGGAAAATCGAAGTTTCTTCTTTTCACAAATTGTAAGAATAAATAACACCTTTGATTAGGAAAAAATAAAAGGAAAGACTTTTAGAGACTTTTGCATCAGACATCTGTTTTATCAATCAGCTGCCTTAATGCATTGCATCTTTGGTATGATTTCTCTGAAAATTTTTAATTTTTTTTAGTTTTTGTGTATAAAATTGCTGTAGCCAAAATATAGTTTTAGACTTAGCTTTTCCATGTGAAGCAAAAGTAAAGAAATATATAAAAGTTATATATTTTTCTTATAGGAAAGAGTGATGTGGGCTTATATTTAGGAGATAATTAAAAAAAAAACATTCTATGCCTATTACTTTCTCTTCTGTTATTTAAGATTAGATTGCATTTTGTAATTTAAATCTGAGACTTCTCCATGAACTTCATCCCAAATTTTCAGGCAATGAGAATGCATTTGAACTCTCTGGGTGCTATAATAATAATTAATGTTTTTCATCATTGGAATAACTTGAGGGAAATATCAAAAAGGCTCTTTGAAAATGGCATAGCAAGTTGTGATAAATAAATGAAATCTCTTGTAACATGGAAATTCCTAAATTTTCATTTTATGAAAATGGTAGAAAAGTGGGAGAGGACAGAGTTGAGGTATTCAGTTCAGTTCGGAAGCTTAACTCACAGTACTTGCCTGGAAGTTTCCATTGCCACAGACTCACCTTTATTTAAAAATCTGTTGTGTATAGAGCTTTGTTTTAAAAAAATCTGTCATGTTTAGTGCTTGCTGCAGTCATGACAATGTGCTCATGATGGCTGAATGATTAAGAACCAAATGACACAGCTCAAATCTGCTCAAACCCTGCATGCCCATCAAAGACCTAGAGATGAGGAATTCTGCAAACTCCTGTGATAATTTTGCTGACAGCCAACAAAAAATTTCTTTGGTAAATAAATTAATGCCACATCTTGGTGATTATATTTCTACCCCTCAGGGCCTATAAGTCCCTGTGTGGCAAGTTCTTATTCAAGTGTAGTCGTGTTGCTATGGTCTGAATGTTTGTGTTCCCCACAAATTCATATGTTGAAAACCAGCCTACCAATGTGATGGTGTTAGGAGATGAGGCATTTGGGGGGCGATTAGGTCATGAAGGTGGAGCCCTCATGAATGGGATCTCTGCCCTCATAAAAGAGGCCCCAGAGAGCTGCTTTCCCCCCTCCACCATGTGTGGACACAGCTAGATGGTGCCATCTATGGACCAGGAAATAGGCTCTCACCAGACATTGAATCTGCCAGTACCTTCATCTTGGACTTTCCAACTTCTAGAATTATGAGAAATGAAGTTCTGTTGTTTATAAGCTACCCAGTTTATAGTATTTTGTTATAGCAGCTTAAACAAACTATGACACCTACTTAGTCCATTCTCCCTCTCCTCACAATATTTTTTTACCTCTGAAATCTGATTAAAGTGAACATGGACAGCCAGCTTCAATCAAATAGCCAAAAGGCAGTAAGTAGTATGAGGGAAACCTGTACCAGGGAACTCAGCCTCATTTTCTTTGACTTGATTCCCTTCATAAACCATCCATACTAGTAGAACTGACTAGCACTACTAACAGTGGAACTAACTACCAACTTTATTTATTTCACCGAGTCCTTGGATTAATTCAGCTGCTTGGCCCTGGGAATGGCTGCAGTTGACCATGGACTGCTGGACAGCAAATGTACAACATGCCTCTAGGAAAAGGTTGGCTTAAAGAAGGCCACCTTCCTAGTTAAAAAAAAAAAAAAATGGTAGATTAAAATAATGAGAAAAAACTCTACTTTGTAGCTGTATTATCAAATAACTAAATAAGGGTAAGAAAGGTATAAATCCTCTTAAGTAGATTATCTCCCCTAGTGCCATTAATACAGGTACTTAAACCTGTGTATGTCTGTTGTGTTCATGGACTCTCTTTAGAATGGGGTAAGGAAAATAGACCCCACACATGAATAGCACCCTACTTTTACTATCTTTCTTAGCAGTGAGCTTCCTTCCTTGGAAAAGGGAAAATAAAAGCTAAGATAATGAAAATATAAAAGGGAAAATGTCATGCTAGGTCAGATGAGTGCTTCTCATCTAGTCCCCAGGTCTTCAAAACACAGGATGCATATCCCTAGTGGTATTGGAAATTATTTGAGATGGAACAAAAGACATGACATTAAAGATTAGTGACTCGCATAGTGAAGAATACTCAATTTTCTATTCTCTTAATCCTTTTGCTAACCTAATAAGCAGTCCTTGTTTTTTTAGTTTTTCATTTTCTAAATTTTTGGCATATGCAATTAATACCTCTTTAAAATTTGCTAATTGTCCTTTATAATAATGAGAGCAGATCTCAGCTCAGAACCTTTAGCAGGCAATGATATCAAGTTATAATTTAACAATTTTTAAAATTGTATTTTATTTTTAGTTATAATTTTCTAGTTATAATAGAAAATGATGGTATAAAAACCTCTTTAAAAGGAATAAGTTGGATTCAGAGGAGGTGGATAAAGTGTCAACATTATATTGACTGTTTCTTCCAAAATGCTGGCTTCTCAGGATCTGAGATATGAAAAGTACCGACTTCACTAAAATCACTTTTAAAAATTGCATATTAATTAGTAAACAAAGATAAACAATAGGAACTCTTTTAATTGATACTAATTATTTCATGTCTAGAAATCCTATACTACAGTATTTTTTAAGGTTGATAGTGAGGATTTTTTAAAGCCTTATTCTAGTTAAGAATCTCAAGATTTGTAACTTGTGTATCTCAGGTCCCAAACCTTACTCTAATCTGGCAGTAAATACTTAAAAGTCATTTCTCACATACTTTCTTCATATTTCCAGAGGACTCCCCAGTCCATGAATTAACTGAAGCCTCTACAAGCAGAACCAAGAAAGTTGGAAACAGTAGAGCTCAGGAATAAGCCAGTCTATTCATCAAGTCATTTAAAAAAAATATATCAGTCATTATTTATTGAATCCCTCTTTTGTGCCAAGCTGTTTGCTATAAAAGGAAGTCACATGTACAATATGATATGAGATCTTAAGGATATACCAGTTGTAAAAAAAACTACATTTGGCTTACAAATGTAGTTAGTTTGTCAAGGAAAGTGACAAGGAAAACTGAGTATTATTTTAAAAGTCTTTTTTTTTTTTTTTCTGAAGGACATACCATCTCAAGTGCTTAGCTTGCCTCCATTCCCTATTTATTACACCTGATCTTCTAGTAGTTGTATCAGTTGCCTGCACCTAAAGCATTCAACTGGTGACCCCAAGTTTAGAATAGACTGGGGAGACAATTAAACAAATTGAATGAATTGATTTTCAAAAACACTAGGTACAGCGGGAGCATGCAGAAGGGCATCCTACCGACCTTGGTATAAATGAAGACAGATGCATTTTAAAAAACAAGTAACCATTATCCCAGTGGAAAAGAGAATAAACAGTGTACCAGACAAAGGACACAAAACATATAAAGGCATAGCTTCCTGAGGCATATAATATAGAACTGCACATCATAATGCTTTATGTGAATAAAAGCACAAAAAGATGAGATGGAGTTTGAAGGAGGGGGTCTAAAGCCAGATTAAGAAAGGTCTTTTATTTTATAGAAAGAAGTTTGTGATTTATCTTAAAAATAGAGTATAGATACTAATATACTCATATGTTGATATACTAATATTCTCATATTCACCCAGATAGCACCTAGCTTGCAGATGATCAAGCATTTAGTGGTGAAAATATCTACTGCTCTAGGCCCAATCCAGTTTGGTTCACAAGATTCTAAGTTCACCTAGCCCTTCACTTACTTGTGGGTCCTCAATTAATTTCACACTCTTTCTGGGCATCTGCTCTCTTGGGCTTCTCTCTTCTGGTGTCCTTAAAGTCATTCAGCCAAGGGAAAGAGGAGAGTAACCCTAAATGACTAATGCAGATTCCTTGTCCTCTAAATTGCTCATTCACACCGAAACTCTGGAGGCAGGGTCAGAAGTACATCAGTTAAAGTTCAAGGTGACTGTGGTTTCCTTTGTCATCTCTTCCTTCCCTTCTTCTATTTTCCTTCTTATATTCTTTTCCTATCTACTATTCATGGAGGGCTAGGAAGACTTTTTTCTACTTTTGTAATCAGCTAAGTGCTCTTGTAAGACATAGCATTTCAAAAATTGAACTAGGAAAAAAAAGCATGTTGTAAAAACCAAAAGAGATTACATACTCCATTATAAAATAAAATATGCAGAATATCATTTATATGTTTAAATTATTCATTACAATGCCAGAAAATTTGGATGATTGTTTTTCTCCTGTGGTATATGTCATCTCTCTCATAACAGGTAAAAACTTGGGCAGTCAGTCCTTTCTGTGTTAGGTTTCAATCATTTCTTTTGTCAATGTGGGTTTAGGGAAATTCCATAAGTAGTTGTACTGAGTTTAAGTAACCTAAAAAAATATTAGTAAGAATTAGGAAAACCATCACTTATGCATGCTAGTCACAGCTCCTGAATGCCATCAAAAGACTCACAAAATGTGTGGGCTTTTTCATTATTTTTGAATAATTAATTTAATCTTAATTTCCACTCTCCTGCTTGAAATCTGACATTGGCTACACATTAACTTTAGGATAAACTTAAAACTCTAACCAAGACATTAAAGTCCTGATGACCCACCTATTCATTCACTTATCAATCGTTTGATGAATATTTATTAAGAACCTACTATATGTCATGCATTTTACCAGGTGCATTGCCCAGCTGTTCTGCCTAGGTTTTTGGCTTTTATTCTTCCATGTTCCCACTCAATGACAGCCATCCTGACTCACCTCCAATTCCCCAGAAATACTCAGATCAATCACACTTTCACATCCTCCTTATCCTGCTTCTGTGCCAAGAATGCCCTTTACTTCTCACTTATCTAGCCCAAGTCTTCAACAACATATATATCTTTATAATTAAATGGAGGATTTTAAACATACATATTCCAGATACCCATCCTCAAGGATTGTATTTAATAGATCTGTGATGGGACTTATGATTCTCTTTTTTTATAAAAGATTCATATGAGATTGAGATAATAAATATGATTTTGAAACACTTGACCAATTAATACCTCCTATTCTTTAAGGTTCAAATTAGGTACCACTCTTCATTAACAATACTAGTCCTTATCAGTTTCCTTAAGTGACCGCTTCTGTACCCATAATGTGCACTCCATAAACCATACTCAAAGTATGCATATTTTAGTTTCATTTTTTTGTTTTCCTTCTAGACTGTAAGCAACTTATGTGCCTATTCACTCTTTAACCTCATTGATGAGCAGTGCCAGGCATGCGAAGGCTGGATCAATGTTTGTTCAATGAATGAATGAGTCTAGGAAAAATTTTATACACATTAAGAATACCTTGAAAATAGTGAAGACTTTTCAGTGTCTAGACAAATATTACTGACTTTTGTGGCTTAGAAGTACAATATCCACCAAACTGTAACATGTAGTATCAAGTCAATTAATCATTTATTTTTACTATGTAATATATACTTTTATGAGGGTAAGATTGGCTTGAAAAATGAAAACTTTATGCAATTGCTCTGTCATTTAATTTCCAGATGAATCTTAACACTTTAAGGACATTGCCTTTTACTCCAATCTGAGTATGGTGGTTTAGAAAAATTTTTCTCAATGTGAGGTCACAGTTCACTTGCTTAGAATTGCCTAAGATCCATGTTAAAATTCAGGCCGCAGACTAAGAGACTAATATGATATATACAACAGACAATGAACTAGCAAGCAGAATATAAAGAAAAAGCATAAATCAACAGGAGAAAAGGGACAACACCCCAAAACCAATGATATTAATTTAATGTGAATTTATTAAATAATTAATAAATAATTAATTCACAATAAATTTGAATGAATGAATTTATTAATTAATTAATAAATAATTAATTCACAATAAATTAATTAATTTAATGTGAATTGAGAGAAATTCACATTAAAAACTAGAATGAAATATAAGTTCATACATTTAAATTTAAAATAAAACATCCAGCAATGTCAAGTGCTGGGGATGATGCAAACTCCTAGGAACAGGTATACACTTTGGATAGGAGTGCAAAGTGTCACAACCATTTTGGGGAACAATTTGGCAATGTCTAGAATACTTGGATATGTTCCTATCTCACAATTAAGCATTTCCCCTGCTTGACAAATTTTTGCACATGTACACAGGGGATATAAACAAAATATTTGAACCAGTCTTGTTCATAGTAACAAATTTTGAAACTCCATTAATAAAAGAATGAACAAATAATTTGAAATATATAAGATTGGACACTCTAAAATAGTTACACACATCAACTAATGTCACCCCTGTCAGTGTGCACAAACTTCCCAAATATAATGTTAAATAAACAAATTCAAATTGCAAAAAAGACAGCATATGTAAAAATTATACTGATTCTGTATGTAAAGAAGAAAGTGAAACTAATTTTCAGTGTGTATAAGGTAGAATGTCAAATTGATTTTAAATCTCTTTATGCATATTAAATTACATGTATATAAGCTAAATACTTTTTGTGACATCCCTAAGTCATCAATACTATTTCAGCAGTGCAAAAGCAAGCTGTTTTATGGATAATCCTATCAAAACTATGTGTTTTCTGTCCTCCTTCAGCTTTGTTGTGAAAAGTAGGCTCTCCTTGCCATAAATATTTTATTACAACAGTTTTTTTTTAAATTTAAGTTGTTCAAGAAAATTAAAACCAAAATATCAAGTGAAGCCCTTCACAGAAAAAAAAAATAAGGAAAACATTTATGTGTGTTTACAGAGATACTGATTGTTTTACTCTTTTTCAGAAATTAATTACACATTTTTATTTCTGTTAAGGATAGAAATTAAAAGTGTTATTCTTTCTCTTTTGGTAGTTTTGCTTTTAAATTAAAATTAGTGAAAATACCATGTTTCTATACATCATTAAGATTGTATTAATCTTTATGATAGAGTAAATATGGCCACAAATTCTTTGTAGTAACCAGCAACAAGAGATGAACTCCAATTTCCCATGCCTTGAATCTTGGCTTCCCTTATGACAACCTTTAACCAATAGAATGTACTGGAATTTATGTTGTGTGAGTTCAGGAGCTGTGGGCTCTAGAGGCTTTGCAGTATTTGCATACATTCTGTTAAAATACTTCTCTAAGATTGTCATACAAGGAAGCTGGTCTAGTTTACTACACAATAAGCGACTACTTTGAGAACTAAGTTGTCACAGAAAAGAGACAGTGTCGACTGCCAGACAAGTGATTGAGCCCATCTTGTTCCTTATAGCCCAATGTCCCCTCCAGCAGCCACGTGAGAGTACCTAGGCAAATCAGCAGGAGGATCACCTGCCAACCCACAAGATGGCAAGAAATGATGCATTTTTGTAGTTTAAGCCACTGAGTTTTGATGTGGTTTGTTTTGACCAATATTTGCCAGGTACAGAAACTAGTACGTAATAGTTGGGAGCTACTACAGCCAAAGGAGAGTCAACAGCCCAATGGGCAGAACCAAAAATCAAGGAGAAAAAAGGATCAAGGAACCACTCTGGAGCAGACGTGTTCCCTAATTGGGAACGTACTTATGGATAAGGGAAGCTGGTGATATGTGCCCAGCTTTTGTTCAGAATTATTATGTCAAGTGATTGCTATATCTGTTGCATTCTTTCTTGAGTAGAAATGTCTATTGTGGTTAAACTCTCTGTCTCATACTGCATCAGGTATGTGTGTGGGGAGTAGGGTGAGGGGAGATTATAACTTATCTCTTTTGCTCATAAAAATCTCCAGGCCAAGAGGAGCTGCAGTTGAGGAGTCCCATCCACCCCTATGCCAGCTGTATTAATAGACCAGACAGTGGACACTGAGCCTGATGCAGTGATTGGGTGGGTGACCACTGGGGAAACTTTTCCTGTGGCAGAACAGTAGATAATTGTGACTAGAGGACTAAATGTGATAGATTAAATATGGCCACATTTTCCTTGTACCTCTTCCCATCAAGAGACATAGTCTACTTCCCCCACCACAAAAACCTAAGCTCACCTGTTAAATTGCTTTGGCCAATGGAAAGTTATTCCCAGGCCTGGGCCTTATAAATACTTGCAGCTGCTACTTTCAACTGCCCTGAGAATACCATTTCAGAAACCAGTTAAGAGTACTGGAGGGTGGAAGATTACATGGAGGAGAACTAAAGTACCTCAACCACAAGTTAGCACTAACTGAAAGGTAAGTGAGACCATCTTGGATATTCCAGCCCCAGCCAACCCTCATCTGAATGCAGCTGCATGAGTGAGCCCATGTGGATGTCAGAGGAAGCACCAGTGAACCTACAGAAAACTGAAAAATAATCAAGTGCCATTTCTGGAATGCAACTGAGATGTGGAGAAGTTTGTTACACAGTAATGATTAATAGTTCATAGTCTGATATAATCTTCATTCCAGAAATGAATGCTAATCCTTGGAAATGTGAATGCTAATAAATGAATACAAATGACAGTTTTTCTGGATAGAGTCAAATGTACCTCCAACACCTTGGTTTCTTAATGTTGAATTATACTTCTTAAATGATTAATAAACATATAGTCCTTTATATTACTCAATGTACTACAAATAAAAATAAACTTTTTGAAACTAAGGCTTATTTAACTTTTGTGGACTAAACTGTGTCCCCCAAAATTCATATGTTGAAGCCCTAACCTTCCATGAGACTGTAATCAGAGATAGGGCCTACTGGGAGGTAATTAAGGTTAAAGGGTGTCATCAGAGTGGGTCCCTCATCTAATAATTCTGGTCTCTCTCTCTCTCTCCACAAGTGCACAGAGAGGCCATGTGAGGACACAGGGCACATCTACAAGTTAGGAAGGAGTCCTCACCAGAAACCAACCCTGACAGGATCTTCACCCTGGACTTCCAGCCTCCAGAATGGTGAGAAAATAAATTTCTGTTGTTTAAGCCACCCAGTCTGTGGTATTTTGTTATGGCAGCCCCAGCAGATGAATGCAATTGCTTATTTACTTGACTGCACACTTGGATTTTCATGACCACTCCTCAAGCTTTAATCATGAAGAAAGACTGAGATGAAGTCTTCCACTACAACTATTTTTTCCTGCTACTTCTTTGGATTTCCTGTTAATTTTCTCCATATATTTGATGATAACTTATTGAGGGTATAAGAGTTCTGTTCTATATTCTTATAATTTTGATTATATACCCATTGTGACAAAGGAACACTTTCAGTTAACACCTTTGGATTTGATTTTGATTGCATTCATGTTTGTAAGGCAAAAATCACACCTAAAGCAAATTACACTTCAATCCTCCCCGATAAATTGTCCATATATTCCATATACATCATTTTGCTTTGAATATAAAACAAGCACAATGATTCTTAAGCACACCAAAGTTTTATAAGCATTAATCTGAAAAAAAAGGAACAAACTAAGTATTTCTCTGTGGATGTTCAAGTAATCAAACCATTTTGCATTTAGAATAACCTTCAAATAATGAAGGATGGGTGGAGAATTTCAAAATATTTCTGCCTGCCTACAGTGTTAATTCTATGCTGTTTCAGTGTTAATCCTATATCAGCTTTTAAAGTATCAGCAGTTTTTATAATGAGATATTGAAGTGCCTCCTATGAGAGAATAGCTTCTGAAGACATCCCTTGAGTTAAGGCACAACCCCATTGAATTGTGATCCCTACATTATTTTGTTAGCTTTTCCTGATTGTATTTTTGTCCAACATTTTTTAAACAGCTTTATTAAAATAAACTACACATATTTAAAGTGAAAAATTTGATACATTATGAAATATGTATATACCTATGAAGTGATCACTGCTATGAAAATAATTTACATTTTAATCACACCCCAAAATTTCCCAGTGATTCACTGTAATTACTCCATCACACCTGTCAACCGCATGCCCCTCTCTTTCCTTAGTCAGGCTACCACTTATCTGCCTTCTGTCACCATAGACTAGTCTGCATTTTCTACAGTTCTATATAAATAAACTAATACAGTATGTGCTTAATTTTGTCAGGCATTTTTCATTCACTGTAATCACTTTAAGTGATTGTCCTTTCATAACTTTTACCAGTTTCACAGAGCAGCAGGTGCATGAAGCTCTTCTCATACTGTCAGCCAGAAGTAGAACTCCTTCCTTAATTTCTTGTAGAGTGATTTCCTTAGTTTTTTGAACATATAATAGTTGCTTTGAAGACTTTCTCTGCTGTCAGTCGTCTTGCCCCTCTCACTGCTTGTTTCTATTCTTTTTTTTTTCTTTTTTCTGTGTATGGGTCATGTTTTCCTGTTTGTTTTTTTTTTTTTTTGGTTTTTTGCCTCTTATTATATTGCTGAAATTGGCCATTTTAGACAATATATTGTAATAACTCTGGATGCTGATCCCTCCTGTTCAGGACTTGTTGCTGTCGCTTGCTAGTTTTATTAGCAATTTGGCTGGACTATTTTAATAAAGTCTATTTTCTCTGAAGTCTGAAGCCTCTGATGTCACTCCTCAGAGAGTACAGCCTTGGGCATGTGTAGAGTCACAAAGGGATGACCAGGAGGAGAATGTTTTAGCAGAGCTCCCTTTGACTCTTCTGTTAAGCTTTCTTGGTAGCACACCCAAGTTATACTCCACTAATTGCCAGTTGATTGGGATATTGTTTTTGATAATTCCCTGCGGTATAAATTGTTCCACCATCTGACTTGATTAAATGTAGGTCCCTTTGCAGGGGTACTTTCTGAAGCCAGTCTTTGAGGTTTGTTATAAAACCAGAAGGGCTCTTTTTAGCTATATTTTTCTGGTTTCCTCTAATAAACCAACTGGCCTACCTTTTACTTTGTTGCTTTCTTACAGCTGCCAGCCTCTTTTTAATTGCTTACCCCTCCAATCCCCACTGCTTTCAATTGTCCTTAGACTTGAACTTTCCCACACTCTACTCTCAATAAAGACAGTTCACTCGAGGAGCACTTTGGAGCTCCTAGTCTTGTGGGGCTGTAGTCATAGGGTCTGCTTCTCCCTTTGGGCAAAATCTCTGAGCCAAGTCCCCAGAGGTGGGGCGATGACAATAGACCACTTCCTGTGGCGTGACTCCCCTGCTTTACAGGTAAGGTGCTAGGCCAGGATGATAGTGTCTGGTTTTCATCTACCAGCTTGGAAACTGTTCTCCATGAGTAAACTGGGGCAAGGACTGTATTTGTTAATGTGGGGCCCCGTTATTCTCAGTCTGCTTTGCCTGGTTAGGGCCTCCACCTATGGGTGAATGCTGAGTGGAGGAGGAGAGCGATCAATCTTTTGGCTGTACTTGTTTAGAATTTAGACTCTCTAAGACAGAACTTGGGAGGATAAAAATTCTGTGGCTTTCTCCCCATGAGGAAATACTGTAGACCTTGATGCAGATCTGGGGAGAGTTGAGGCCCCATCGTTTGGCCACATCTGCCCAGGTGGAACTTCTATCTGGGGAAAGAAGAAATAGGGTGTGGCTCGGGTGCCTCAAATGTTCATTGTTTTCACTAACATGTAGTAGACTTTGTTGAATAAATGTTTCTCATTTACTGTGTGTTCTTAGGACAGTTCCCAGTGACTTTGAATGACTGCGTTTTTGTAATATAATTTTCACTGTCATGATTGTTTCACCAAAGAACTGGTTCATGGAGCAGCTCATGCTGTCATTCTGAAAGTCCTGTTTCTAGCTTCTGACCATTACCTATAAAGCTTCTAATAACATTACTGCACAAGTCTTTTAATGTGAGCATATGCTTTTTTCACCCCCGGGTATATATAACAGGGGAATGGCCAGGTCATATGGCAAGTGTGTGTGTAACTATTTTCCAAGATGTTTGTAATATTTTATGTTTGCCTCAGAAGTGTATGAGAGTTGCAACTACTATTCAGCATCTACAATACTTGATATGATAAGTCTTTTTACTTTTAGACCTCAGTAGTGTCTCATTGTGGAATTAATTTGAATTTTCCTAATGACTAATGACATTGAGCATCTTTTCATGTGCTTACTTGTCATCTGTATCTCTTTGGTGAAGTATTTCTTCAAATCATTTGTCCATTTTTAAAAATTGGCTGCTTGTTTTCTTACTAGTGAGTGTTTAGAGTTCAAAGTGTCATTTTTTTCTCATATGTTTTTACATTTTTAGGTAGATTGCTTCTCAGTGTGAGTTCTTACATGTAGCATATATGTCAAAATTCATTTTTGTTTAATTAAAACCTTTTGTTCTCTTACTGAGTTTAGCCCACTTACTTATACAAAATAAAAATAATACACAGAAGTAAGCAAGAAATTCAGGTATATAAATTTGTACAAAATGACTTATAATGAAAAGCGACTTTCCTTTGTCCTTTCTAATCCTCTGCATACTCAGACTTTTTTGTATGATGTGTCATTTTAACTATATATGACTTTATTGTTCTAAGAGGTGCTACCTACCTATAAATGACAGATTTAGAGAAAGCTTTATTTTTATTTGTATTTTCTTCTGATCATAACTATTCACTATCTGCCATGATAGATGAGAATTTAGCTAACTTATATATTCACAAATATTGACAATTAAATAAATTTTGATTAAATAGTTATAAAATACTTAAATTTCCATTTCTTGATTTGCTAACTTCTTATAATATTCCTTTTCTAAATGAATAGTTTCCCCTCTCTTCTGGACTCCTATCAATTTTACCTTAAAATTTTATTAATATTGGTAACAAATTTAGCTTCTGGCAAAATGGATGAATGAATCCTCCTCTCCTATAATCCACCAACTTCTTTAAAAATGTCTTTTCTAGTTTATGCCTACAAATGTTAACTTTTTGTATAGATATTTGTGGTAGGGTTGGATACTTCTGACTTCCTTTCTTTTCTCTTATTGGGAAAATAAAAGAAAATTAAAGTGTGCACATTGTTTACTCAATTACTAGTATCTTCCAGTTTCTTAATAATTATTTTGTTATTTGGGACACATTTCTTGAAGAATTTCTTGTAGGAAATTATTTTACTTATAATGTGATCAATCACAAAGTACACATATCTCTCTGTGAACTTCACTGATTTATTGAATTTTATGATGTTTCTTAGATTCTAGTTCTTCCCCTTTCTTGATTCACTCATTTTATTATAGTAATTCATCAAATAATAAAAGGTGATGGGAGCTACAGCACTACACATTATTTTGGTTATGAATAAAAACTATTCAAACTCTAATGGACTAAGGCATAAAAGGAGATTTATTAGCGCAAGAAAATTCCATGGTTACAATAGTTGTATTAAAGGTCTTAATAATGTCATCACAGTTCCGTCTCTCTCCATGACTCAATTTTACATTCATGTTTGGCCTCTTTAAAACAGTATGTCTTCTTCTGATGGGCTCTGAAGGATCTGGGCTTACACCTGTCCAGGCTTAAGTCCAGGGAAAGCTTTTCTCCATATTAGTAACTACCCTGACTATATAAAACCTACTGAACACACCTCTCATGGCTGAAAGGGGCCATGTGCCCACTTCTGATTGAAGAAACAGTGTTGTTAAATGAAGGGGTATGTATGCCTCATAACAGGCGTATACCCACTCATGGAGTTAGAAATTGTACATAGC
>CM052440.1:23510216-23530455 GCA_028533085.1 Varecia variegata | reverse complement strand
AGAAATTGTACATAGCATAACACTAACTACCTGAACAGAGCATGGAAAAGAAGGAGTTCCCAAATGAAAATCTCTGTGCTAACATTAGAACAAAGAGGACATGAATCCTGAGAAAATGTAACCATGAATTCCCTCCTCAGAGGGTAAGAATTCTTTTTGTCTGCATTTTCAGTTTTGCTATGGTAATAAACAGTCTTCAAATCTTAGTGACTTACAACAACATGTATTTATTTCTGGCTCACATTACATGATGTCTGTGGATTGGTTTCAGATCTGCCTGACTCAGCATGGCTCAGCTTGTCTCCATATCCTTTCATTCCATGACCCAGACGGACAGAGTAGTTCCTGTCCAGGAGACACATTCTCAAGGCAGAGGGCAGAAATGCAAGGGTGTTGTCAAACAAAATCATGCAATAACCTTTAAGGCTTCCAGCTCCAATCTGGCAAATATCATGTCCATTCATATCCCTGCCCGAAACCTGTGGTCAGTGCCATGACAACGTATGCACAGGCAATTCACAGATGAGTTGACAGGGATGTATAATCCTGTTATTAAGAAGGAGTGAATAATTTTCAGTAATTACAAAATCCATCCCAAGAATAAAGAAATCTAATTGAAAATAAATTTCCTTATGAATTTTGAGGTTGTTATATTTTTTGGACATCAAATTTTACTGGTAAAAAATAAGAGGCTGATCTGATCATTATTCTTTTACAGTTTATTTTATTTATTTTGGAAGCTTTTAGGATTAATTTTATCTCTGCTTGGTAAAATTTCCATTTACTGCTTTATCAGATGTTTGGTTTAGCTTCAAGTATTTTTGTGTGTCCTTTATTTTAATTGTTTTTGTTGTTCTTTCTCTCCTATCTTTGCTAATTTGAAAGGAATATAGTCTACTCACTGTTCTTTTCTAAGAGTGATTACTCTTATATCTTTAAATTATATTGCCTAAATTTTATTTCTTAGTCATTGGCTATAAAAATTAAACAATATCCTTTAATTCCCTTCTGTGAAAGATGAAAGACTATTATATTCTTCTGTGTCTGACCAACCATCCCAATTTTTGGCACACTCTGGGTATTTTTCCTTTTATATTTTTAATTTATTGGTTTTTATTTATAAAATGTTAGCACTTACATTATGTTTTGATACCAGTTGTTGCAATTATTAAAATTTAATGATATGCTTACCTGGATCAAGAATTTTTTCCTAGTCCTTTCATTCTTTGGCCTGTTGATTTTTAAGTTTTTAAATTTTGATTATATATTTGACTGTATTGTATCTTCAAATAGACTTTTCAGGAGATACTATATGCATATTTTTAATATTTGTATATTTCAAATGTCTTTCCATTTTCTTTTTATGTGAATGCTGCCGTTGTTTAGAATATATATTTAATACTTTTCCCCTGAATATTTTCTAGATATTGATTCATATTTCAGGACTTTAATTTTGTACTGGAGTAGTCTGATTACATTTTTTATGTTTTGTACATATATATACCAATTTATGCCTCATTCTCAGGTGTTCTGTATTTCATTTTTCTTTTTGACATAGTAAACTCTCCATCTACAATACATAGTCAAGACCTGCATTGTAGTAAATACTTCCTTCTATACTTTCTATTTTTTTTCCAGTCTCTGTCAGTGCTATGGTTTGTGCGTGTCCCCTCTAAAATTCAGGTGTTGAAACTTAATGACCAATGTAATGGTACTAAAAAGCAGTGCGCTTAAAAGGTGATTAGGTCATAAGGGTTCTTCCTCTCATAAACAGGATTCAGGCTCTTATAAAAGACACTCACCAAGTGTCTGGCTGCCTTGTCCTTTAGCCTTCTATCATGTGAAGACACATTGTTTCTCCCCTCTGAAGAACGCAGCACCTAGGCACCAGGGATATCGCCCATGTGATTTTCCTTTAAATTTGCCTGTCCTTCTATTAGTATGTTTTCATTTTGGCAAAATTCTACCAAAAGTCAATCTTTCTTTTTAAAGTGCTCATTTTTTACATATTTGAAAAATTAATATTATTTGCATCTCCTAATTTCATAGGCCTATACCTTGATAAGTTAGTGTTACATTGGAAGAAATCTTAGAAGCTATGTATATACGGTCCTCATATATATATATATATATATATATATATATATATATATAATTGAGACCAAGAGGAGTTCAGAGAGAATAAGTTATTTACATGTGGTTCTATGGTCTACATCCTACTTGGGTTCTGACTATAAAGCCACAATCCAGAGGTCAGTCAATGAAAAATGGAGTAAAATATTTTGTTTTGTTTTATTTTAAAAATTATGATTGGCTTCTTTTTTTCCTTGCCTTCAATATTTAGCATATTTTTAATACCCTGGGAACTGTGGACCTAGATGGCATCATGCTGGCCTCTGCGTACATCCTCATACTTTGTACATAAGAGAACCCAGTGAACTGAATGAAATAGCTATATCAAATTCTGTTTTTTCAAATCCTCTTCACGTCCTACAACCTATGCTAAGTGAATATTCTTTAAGAGTTTTCCAAAATTTGTTATCCTCAACAATGGAAAATATAATCTAAATTATATACAAAAGCCAGGAAGCAGATGACTTAGGCTGAAGTCACAATTTCCTCTATGTATTTTAAATAGCTCACTGGCTTTATATTTTATCTCTGACATTTATCAACAACAAAAATGGAAAAAGATGTGGTTTGAGAAAATGCTTTGTTTTAGTTTGAAAATTTTGGCCATATACGTGCCAATTCTGTTTCATCAGAAGGAAATTAGCCGTATAAGATTCCATCAGGTAGATTTCATATTCTTAAAAATTTCAGTTAGAAATGGAGGAGGCACTGCGAACTCTTATTTATTCTTGTTTATGAACCGAGACAACCAGACACATAGTTATCCCAAAAGTGTATTCTTCTTTCTGTGTTCATCAATCATTCACTCACTTTAGTGATCATTCTGGATAAATCTTTTTATTATCTAATAATAAGAAAGAAAATGAGCTATAGATATAGCAAATTTACAACTCATATTCTATATAAGTCCCACATATAATATTCTTCCAAATGTACATCAAAAATATCTATAATAGAAAATTCAGTAAATGCTATTACATGCCATTCAGTTTTACTTTTTCTTCTCAGATAAACCCTAGGAATCTTTAGAAGTGCAAATAATTATATTAGAAATTAAGGTTATGCCACACAAAATCATCTAAAAATTATTGACAATTACTATTACTAGGATACATGTCTTATAAAACTGACTTTATAAAAAAGCACCCAAGTTTCCTTTTTTTGCTTTTTTTAATTTAAAAAAAGGGTTGGCTCAGATATTTGGCTTACTCTCAAATATGTCCTCTTAAAAAATGACTCTATAACACTACTCTATTTTTTGCTGGAGAAAATACTGCTTTACTGGAGAAGATTATCTGAGTCATATGATTGCTGGAAAATAAATTTGAATTATAAGTGAAGTTATTTTGGACTATTTCAAAAATAATTTAACACCATTCTAAGCTTCTTATTTAAATGGTTATGGTGATTTAGAGAATAAACATCCAGTCAAATATGTTTCAAGAGCATTATTTATCCATTCTCCCAAACGTTGCATGTCAAAATTTCCTATGCACTCATGTATTTGCCACGACCTTAGTGATCAACTTTTTCACAACAAAACATTGCTGTTGCCAAGATTTTGGATTAATGACTATGTTTACCTTCACAGCAATGGAAAATATTAAACAATGCAGAATTTTAAGCTTGGAAGTCTGACTAATGCTGCAGAACTAGTTGAAATTTGCTTAACTCAAGAAGTGTGTCTGAAAAGGTTGAATAATAATTCTGATTGTTCATCTTTGCTAGTCAATGTCAGTACCCATAGTTCCTATTAGCATGGCTATTTTTAGTCATCTTTGTGTACATTAATTCCACATTATTCTTTTGGGGCAAATAATGTAAAATTGAAGATTTATTTAGATATTGTCATAATCTGAGCATGTTCAGACATGCTGAGTTCTCAGTACAGTGTGGATGAGAGGATATTGGGGATTATATAATATCTAAATACATGTGTGTGTATATATATATATATATTTTTTTTCCCTATAATTGGCTTGCTTAAGGGCAGGCTGTTTCACAGGAAGCAATGTTGTACACAGGAATGAAAGTTCAGGCCCAGTCTAGGCAGGTTTTGATACATGAAAGAAGAATTTATCAACCACTACTAGCTCGTTTTCATCATGGAGGAAACACTCAAAGTCAGTAGTCACTTTGTCAAGCTGGATTAAGGTTCAGTTTCTGGGGGTGGTAGTTTGTTCTGGTTAAGTGGTTTTAGGACATGTTTCTATTTTTAGCCTATCATTGATGTATCAGGTAGAAAATTTGAAAGAACAAAACTAGTCATATGGATATAAGGAAAGAAAGGAGAGGGAAGAAGAGGAAAAGAAGGTCTAGGAATTCAAGAAGAGCTAAATGGTAAGCTCCATAGGTAACTAAAACTTACCCAGGGTGTTAGTTTTACTGAAGAAAGACTAAGTCTAGGCTATATTCTCTGGTTGAAGTGAGGCTACTAATTCCTTTTGTCTTGCTCAGAATTGACTCAAAGGCTAAGAAAGACCGATCAGTTAAGGGCTGATTTGAGCAATTTCAACTATGATGAACCCAGGAAGTTAAGGAGAAAAATTTTAGTAAAAATATTTCATCTATTCTTTTGTTATCTCATTAGAGGTGAGAACACGATGATTTATGATTTATAAAACAGCTACACTCTATTTCATAGACAATGTGTATGTGAGTTTGGTAGGATTTAATGAATTGTGAGATAATTAGTCTTCCAAAGTTTACCTTCAAACCCTGCTGTAAAAAATAGATTCAGTAGAAAAGAAAGTTTTGCTATAAAGATCAGTTTCTTTTTTATGTATCTCTCAAACTTTAGTAACTTTCTATATGTGTGCATGCTCACTGCCACTACTAAACACAATCTCCGTGAAAGTCTGACTTGTTCAGCATTATATACTCAACACCAAGAACTGGTTCAAAGGAAGCCCTTAATCAAGATTTGCTGTATCAACCATATCCCATTACATTCTTGGAGTGACTTAGAGTAGTAAGATTTCTTGACATTGGTCAAATGCAAGCACCTATGTTAAAATTTATGGTTATAGTATTCTCTTGGATATGTGTAGGTATCTAGTTCTATGCTTTTAGTACAGTACTTATAATTTCTTTCTTTATTCCTGAAAAGAATTTCTTAAGGCTTTAGAAATTTGTGTTGTTGTCTCATACAATAAGGCCTAAATAAATTCAAAAATTAAAGCATACTTGGAAACAATTATTTACTAATCACTATATTTGTATCTCTTGTTCACAAATAAACAGAGAAATACATAGACAGAAACTACCAGTTTCCCATATAAGAGATAACTTATTTTCTTCATTTCAAAAAATGGAATGTTTATTAATCACATATTGAGTGATATGTTTTTTGTTGAGAATATTGATAGGTTCTGGATACTCTAAGATTAATTGAGAACCAATTTCCTCACTCAAAGAACTCAAAATCCACCTCATGAGACAGAACTATGAAGAGAAAACAATATAATTAGATAGGGGCTATAGTAGAGGGTTAAAAGAGTGTTCAGAAATAACTGATTAATTCTAACACGTAATGATTGACACTTCTATTACACCTTCCATAAATTTCCATTTTGTGGTTCAGTAATTTGTGATCAAAGACTCCCTATTAGTCAGTAACAATGAAATATGGAAGAAAAAATGTATTTGCTATGCAAATGATACTTGTTTGATATGCTTTGGCAAGTTCTAGTAAAGTTATAATATATATTTTTAAAAAGCAGTGAACATTTTGCTTTATTTCTATAATAAATCACTAAAAATTATAATGAGATCTGAGATAAGAGAGTTGGTAAATCCATATGATGCTAAGTTTCTCTTAAAATTACTGCACAGCATGGATAAGTCATTAAACATAAGGGTATTCAAGTTATCAGGGCAATGATGTCAATAAATGTCTATTATATACTTTGCTAAGAGAAGCATTTATTACCCCACTCCTCCTGCTTCAGTAGAGTTTCACTCTACTGCCCAGAAGTAAAAATATTGAAAGAACACTTCTAGGTCTTTCCTCCTCTACTCCTTAATATCCGTAGCACAGAAAAGGTAGTAACTTATCTAGTTGTGGAGTTAGTCAAAGGGCTGCTGAGAAGGCATAACTCATGTCTCTCACTCTCCAGCTCTCTCTTTCCTTCTCTGAACCTACCTCTTGAACAAGTGTCTTTTTAGGTGCATGAGGCTTCCCTGTTCCCATCCTCTATACAAGATGCAACAGAGCAAGATCCAATTGCGTAAAGCTCTAGTTGTCTTATTTCTTTGCCTGAGGTAAATTTATGGGGTAAATTATAGGAAGTCTAATTTGGCCTTAGATTTAAGCTGTGCCTTCATACTCCTATCCAGATTTCCCAGTTATTCTTATATTGCCATTGTGTCTCTATCATAATTGGATAGAGTTCAGAAGTAAGTTATGATTTATCATCTCAAACACCGACACATTTTTATTTGCAAACAGCCATGTAGAACATTACAGTAGATGCAAAGGTTAATACACTCTGTGCCTTCTAAGAGTTTATGATGTAAATACAGATAAGATTATTACCTAATGTTATTACCCACAGAGCAGCAATATAAAGCCAACAAAGTCTAAAGCCATAGAATACAGATTGTGACAGAGACTCCTGGTTGTCCACCCCAATTTCCAATCTTCCTCTTAAAACACTGTCAAAAATGAAGTCTATGGAAAACGTCCCAAAACAATGAATGTTGGCATGGATATGGAGAGATAGGAACACTCATACATTGCTGGTGGGACTGCAAACTAGTACAACCTCTATGGAAAGTAATGTGGAGATACCTCAAAGAACTAAAAGTAGAACTAACATTTGATCCAGCAATCCCACTACTGGGCATCTATCCAAAGGATAAAAAAGACATTGTATAATAAAGACATCTGCACTGGAATGTTTATAGCAGCACAATTCACAATTGCAAAGATGTGGAAACAACCCAAGTGCCCATCAATCCATGAGTGAATTAATAAAATGTGGTATATGTATACCATGGAGTTCTACTCAGCCACAAAAAACAATGGTTATGTAGCACCTCTTGTATTATCCTGGATAGAACTGGAGCCCATTCTTCGAAGTGAAATATCACAAGAATGGAAAAGCAAGCACCACATGTACTCACCATCAAATTGATAGTAATTGATTAACACTTATATGCACATATGGAAGTAACATTCATCAGGTATTAGACAGGTGGGAGGGGTAGGGAGGGGATGGGTATATTGATACCTAATGGGTGCTGTGCACACTGTCAGGGGGATGGGCACACTTGTAGCTCTTACTCAGGTGGTGCAAGGGCAATATGTGTAACCTGAATGTTTATACCTCTGTAATATTCTGAAATTTAAAAAAAATGATATTAGAACAGAAGAAAATTTTTAAAAAGTTAAAAAATTTAAAAAAAGAAAAAGAAAAGAAATTAAAAGGCAAAAAAAAAAAAAGTGAAGTTTACATTTCCCAGTATCCTAGGTGATACTGTTTTACTGACTACCTGCTGTCCAATGGATTGGAAATCAAAGTGTTCTGTGAAAGCTTTCAGGTAATTTGGCTAAAATAGAGCCAGAATGTGTCTTTGTCTGTCTTTGTGTTTTTCTTCATCCTGCTGCTTAGGATTTGTCTTCCATCAGGGAAGGCCTATTTTGGTCTATGGAAACATGAGTCACATCTTAGTTTAGTGAAACAGGAGGATGGAAACAACCTGGGGTCCCCATGACTGACAGTCACCATGTCACCATTCCAACTCTAGAGACTGCTTACCTTTGGACTTATGAGAAAGTTTTAAACTATTTTTTTAAAGCACAATTTCTATGATCTCTGTTATGAACAGAAAAACTGACCTTTAGATAATCAGTGATGAAGCAAAGGAAAGACTTTAGAGGTTGATGACATATGAAATACCTTTTAAAAATGAGCAGGAATTATATATGTTGCTAGATTGGAGGGCGTAGTGTTCGAGATTGGAGTGCTTTCTAGCCATGTGCTAGAGAGCAAAGTGGCTGTTCACAAATTTTAGAAAATGCCACATATAGGTGTACCATTTTTTTTATCTTTTATATCACAATTTTACTGTAACATTTCTATGTGTAGATATGTTTAGATACACAAAAATTTACCATTATGTGACAATTGCCTACAGCTGTTGTCCCAAAACCCCAGGCCACAGACCAGTACCAGTCTCTTGCTTGTTAGGAACTGGACCACACAGCAGCAGGTGAGCGGCGGGCAAGGAGGGAAGCTTCATCTCTCTTTACAGCCGCTCCCCATCGTGTACATCAACACCTGAGCTCCACCTCCTGTCAGATCAGTGGTGGCATTAGATTCTCATAGGAGAGGAATCCTGTTGTAAACTGCACATGAGAAGGATCTAAGTTGGGCACTTCTTATGAGAATCTAATGCCTGATGATCTGAAGTGGAGTTGAGGCAGTGTTTCTAGTGGTGGGGAAAGGCTGCAAATACAGATTATCACTAGCAGAGAGGTTTGACTGGACAATAAACATGAGCTTGAATCATCCCAAAACCATCCCCTCCACCCCAGTCCATGGAAAAATTGTCTTCCATGAAACCAGTCCCTTGTGCCCAAAAGGCTGGGGACTTCTGGCCTATAGTATTTAATACAGTACCATGTTGAATAGTTTGTAGCCTAGGAGCAAATGGTTATACCATACAACATAGGTGTGCAGTAGGCAATACCACCTAAGTTTGTGTAAGTACACTCTATGATATACACACAATGAGGAAATCACCTAACAGTGCATTTCTTAGAATATAAACCTCTTGTTAAGCAATGCATGACTGTATATGATTTTTATATATATAAAGGATTACAGTAAATATTTAATAAAACAGTATACACATAGTAGGGACTGGTCTAGTCTATGTGTCATTTGGGGTGAAAGAATTTCCTATGCAGCCACTTTCCCCCCATAAATACAAGTGAAATTTCCCTCACACTGTCCCTTTGCTCTCTGTCACTGAAGTTAAAAGCAGCTAGTCTGATGTTTTACCAGTCATAGAGATACCTATCAGGTGAAAAATACCTGTGTATTGTGTAGGATGAAGGCAGGATCTCCCCCCATCCAGGGGATTGTGCTTGTCTGCATCGCCTCTATACTGTCCGGACTGGTTTATGTTTGTTTCTCAAACCAGGGCTTGATTACATATAGTTAGGATCAAATCGATCAGACACTCTATAAGAGTTTCTCAACCTTGAAACTATTGACATTTGGGGTTGGATAATTCTTTTTAGGGGAGGTGGGTGTGCTGCCTTGTGAATTATAGGAAGCTTAGCAGCATCCTTGATCTCTACTAAATAAATGTGAATAGCAACCCCCTTAATATGACAACCTAAAAAGTCTACAGATATTGCCAAATATCTCTGGGCAGTGGAAAATATAAAATCTCTCCCTCTTCCAGTTCAGAAGCACTGCCCTGCAACTACCCAACTGCAGTATACAGCAATTGCTCTGTGTGTGACCTCATTTGATGGATGCTTATATATGTATGCACTGAGTAGAAAGCATTTTGATTTTGGTTTATTTAAAAGGTGACTGAGTCTTTCTCATTGGTTGATCTATTTACTAAGCTCATGAATCCTGTAGCTTGCAATAAGCATCAAAAGGCTGTCTTTACTAAAATAAAATATTTTATTAGAAAAAACAAAATCAGATTTTTGGACTGTGTGAATAATATCTATGTCTCAATTAAACCGCACGTAGAAAATAATCTTTGAGTAGCATTTCTAGAACCATTTCTATTACCATCAAATGGTAGTTGCCAGTATTATAAAAAAAACTATTTTTAGAGAATCCCAGACTATGGGAGGACCATTCATTTCCTATTGTGTTTACTCATGGTAGATATCAAATATTCTCAAAGTCCTTTAAAGAAGCAGCAAAGGGTGCTCAACAGGTTTATAAATACTTTTGCTCAACACGTCTCCTAGATTAAAGCCTTCTCTATACATTACCCAAATGTCTTCAGAGTTTTTTATAAAACTGCTTCTAACAAAATACCCCTCCTACAAAAGAATCTCTCAATTCTCTAATTCTAAATGCCTTCTTTTAGATGCCTTGAATTTTAAGGTCTAGATTCTTACAGGAATTTGATACTAATTCTTTCAAAATAACTTAAAGCTCATCAAAAACTAAAAAGAAGATTATAAAAATGTCAATTTACCTTTCTCAAAATCTATTTTTTGTTGTCAGTTAAAAACCTGGCTAGTGCTGAAATGTTAGCAGGATTACTTTCTGTTCTTTAATAACATTACAAGCATGTAGGCATGCAATTATTCTGGTGAAAACTCTTCTCTGACAGTTCTTCAGGATAAAATCCATATGCCTTTTTTGGGGTTCTTTATGATCTGACCTCTGTGCGTTGCATTTCCTTTCTCTGCTCACTTCTCACATGCTCTGTACACTCTATGCTCAAGTTACCTGCTTTATGTGGTTTCCTGAACCTACCATGAACCTCATGTCCCCGTGCCTTCACAGGCTGTTTCTTCCCTCACGTCTTCATGGAACTGACTCCCGACACAGATCCATGACTCAGCTCAAGTGTAGGTTGCTCTGGAAAGTCCTCCCTTGACTCAGTTTGAGTTGCAGCATGAGGTGTGTCTGGCCAACTTTCCACTCCAAGTGGCATCATTGACCAAGAACCCGGCTGCTATATACTCTGAACTGCATGGCTCCATCTGTGCCAAAGCCACCTCTCATGGGCTGTGTGTGGTCAGTGACTGAGTGTGGTGACACTATAGCAGATCCATCTGGGGAACATGGACTCTTCTGGTTCTGACTTTGCCTCAGTGACTCCTCTGCTTTTCTGAATTTTCCTTAGACTACTTGGCAGGCTAAGAAATGTTCACCCACACTGCCTCCCTCTCTTTCGCTTAGAATAAGACTTGCTGACTGCTTCTCAAACTTCTCTGCTTCCTGAGTTCTCTCACAGGCATTTCCCCTAAGAAAATTTTTGCATGTTTAATCCTGCTTCTGCTTTTCAGAAGACCCAGAGTGCACACACAAGTCCCCGTGTATGTCTCTAACTAAGCACCCAGATATGCTGTGTTGAACTTATAAATTTATTAGTTGATTTTCTATACTACGTTAGGATCTTTTGTCACTGGGCATTGGGTCTTCTTTTTCTCTATACTCAGCACAATATTTAGAAAGCATTCAATACATACCTGTCAAAAGAAAGACTAATTCACTCACTTTACTGAGCTTTCAATCCTACAGACAAACATGACTCAATCCATTTAAAAAATTGACTTACTGCAAAGCACTCTGGTTGCTATAGGATACAGAAAACTATTAAGATAGTTCCCTATCTCCCAGCTTATAATTTTAGACCTGGAAATAGAAAAATATAAATACATTATGTTCATATAAAGGTGTATGTGTGTGTGTGTGTGTGTGTGTGTGTGTGTGAGTGAGTGAAAGAAGTGTTGTTAAGAGGTTTAGAGAAAAGAGAATTCATTGTGGGTTGCAAAAATGGTATAAGTTTCATTAGCAATAGTATTTCACATGACAATTACAGATTGCTTTCCCAGATAAAGAAAAGGCTACATAATAGGCAAGGAGAATGAAAAAATACTTTTTTTTTAGATGGGAATGCTATTAAGATGCTGTCTTTGGGTATAAGTAGACTCCTTTGCCTGCCAAAAGGTGTTAATTTAGGGTAAGATTATGGATCACTGTAAATGTCAGGCTAAGGAGCCATTTTATAAAACTTTTTACCTCATTTTCTGTACACTAGCCACCCATGCTGGCCTTCTTGCTATTCCAGGAACACTAAGAATGCTTAGACCTCAGGGTCTTGTCACTTGATTAGCCTTCAGTGCCATTAATTTTCTCTCTTCTTTCAGTTCTTCAGTGCCTCCTTTCCCGCTATTGTGCCAAAGGGTTCAAAACCATTCCAACATTTTACTTCATCCTTGATTAGTCCTATCATTAACATTCTATGTATAGAACTTTTAAAATATTGTTTATTTTTTACTGCCCTGCTAAAATATAAGATCAATTAAAAAAAAAACAGGATTTTGTTTCCTTTGCTCACTATTGTGTTTTCACCATGTGAATTAGTAACTAGTACATACTAGGCATTCAGGAAATAATTTCTGAGTGAATTAAAATTAGAGAATTGTTAAAGCTTCCAAACTGAGGATGGAAATATTATGTGAGGCATTTTAAAGCAATGGCTAAAAAAAATTATATGCATCTAAAATCAGCAGAATGAGTCACTTAGGATGCAAGTGATGATGAGAGGCAGGGAAAAAAGGTAACCATTACAAGCTGACAAGGGCCAAGACTATAATAAGGGTCATGTTTGTAAAAACAATGGGTCTCAAGGTCTGACCCCTAAAACAGCATCATCATCATCATCCCAGGAATTTGTTGGGTGTGCATACTCTCTGGGTATACCTCTTACCTATTTAATCAGAAACTCTAGGGATGGGGTCTAGAAGGACACTCAATTTGACAGCTGATATACAGAAAAGGACTAGTGTAGACAGGTGGATGTAGGAGGTTAATGAAATGAAAAACATTGTTGAAAATTACATAAAAATTGGGGTACATTGATATATGAAAAATAGCAGTTCTATTAAAAGGAATAGAAAAATGCAGAAAATAATTCAAAACAGAAAATAGATAATATTTTAAAATCACATTACTGTCTATTTTCTATCTATATATGTATCTATTTATCTATCATCTGTCTATGTGTATATATACCCCACACACATATTTATTTGTTAAAAACATTTAGAGTTGTATAAATTTTTCCAATGAAATTTATTGTGTCTGACCTAGTTATTGAAATCCAGGTGACAAATGATGCAGATTAGATTATTTAGATTCTCTAGTGATATCCTATCATCAATTTGGAAAGATTCCCCAAATATAGTGATGTTTGAAAATATCTGCATCTCATTAAGAGCCCATAGCTCCATGACTGAATAAAATTTTTGGTATCAAATTCTCTTAGATCTGAACTTTTCAAGTTGTAAACTTGAAAATAATAACCATGAAGAATATCAAAACTAAGACATATAGAATATAATATCTAAGTGACAATATTTCCTATTACAATACTTTACTAAGAAGCAGAGAACTAAAGTGTACTCTGAATACATATTTAAAAAAAAAGAAAAATACAAATAGAAAACGAAGTTGCATTTTCTATTATGAATTGAAGCTAAGGGAAGAAAATCAGAATCCCCTTGATATTTCCCCCAAGTTTGAGGATACTGGTGTAAAAAAAAAAATGTTTCTAGAAATTAATGGAATTCCACAGGCTCAAGATTGTTTGGCATTACCTATGGGAAAATCAGGGGGAAAAAAGAGCCTTCTGTATTCTTTGAATTTAATCATTATTTCCTCTACAATTCTTCTGAACCTTAATCAATACTTCAAACCTTAGTAAAACCTTGTCTCATCTTGACTCACCATTAAATAGATGTACATAATAACAGTTATTTTAGAGAACATTTTTTTCTAAATGCTCATGCTGCTAAATTACTGTGGAAATAATTTAATTCAAATAGTAGTTGCACTTAGAAAAGGCAGAGTGCTTGGCTGGCACTTAGTCAAAAGCCTGCTGTAGTAGCTGCTTCCTTTAGGTTCTATTGTAATCTTAGGCTTCCACATATTTTAATGGACACGGGAAGTGAAATAAATATAGGTTCATTTGATGAGTGCCTGCTTGGAATTTTCAAATGAAAGGAACAAAAAGCATCCTACTCTCCATGGCCTCATCAGATATTTCAAAAAAAAAAAAAAAAGCAGAGAAAAAGATTGTTGAACATGACTATTTTGTATTGCAAAACTGAGCCATTATTGTTTTTGGAATATTAACTTTCCTATAGCATAATGAGCTTTTACACTGAATTAAAAAAGAGCACTACAATTCAATTTCATTGATTTATTTAACATGTGATTTTTTGTAGTCCAAGAAAATTGCACTCATTCAGATTCCTCCAATCTTATTTTTTTAAAGGATCAAATATACTGAGCAGAGAGTTTTACTTTATATGTCTAAATCTTTTCCAAAAAAAAAAAAATAGACATTTTCTTTGTTTTTCCTTTTCTTTTCTGCATTTAACCAAACACAGAAACAAGTTCTACAAACTTTTAGCTTTTCATATACCAGGTGGTAGGGAAAAAAGAATAAAAACAAAAATAAAAACAAGATCATCATGTCTCTGCACAACTGTATGGATAATATTCTGACTAAGAGCAAGTCACTTTATACAAGGACAATTTCCAGCCATTCTGTTTTCTTATATCATTTTGAATCTCAGGCAAAGACCTTAATTATATCTATATTGTTTCAGTAATGAGAAAGGAAATCTGAGAACAGAAGAAATAAAATGCTCTTTCTCGGAGATATTATCAGCTTTGATTGCCAAGAGACAATCAGTTTTTCTTAAGCTACCAAATGAAATGAAGTCTTGGCCAACAAAAAACTTCACAGCAGTTTTTTTTTAAATAAAACAAACATAATTCAGACACATGAATGTAAGTTTCCCAATGGATCAAACAGCACTAGATATGAAAATAAATTTGCCATTGTTGAGCATTAATAATTGCAACATTTTTAAGTTAAAAATCTGCCTGACTGTTCTCCCCATCTCTACTATCTGATAATGTCTTTAACCTTTATTGTTTCCTTTGTTCCAGGAAGTGTGCTAAAGACCTAACATAGAAAATCTTATTATACATACAAAATTACCTGTGATGTAGGTACTGTTATGATTGCCATTTTACAGATTAATTTTTGCCTAAAATTACACAGCTATTACATGGAGAAGCATTGAATTCAAATAAAAGAAGTCAATTTCCAGAATTCAAACTCAATGACTTCATTGTATTGATTGGCCTTGTAAAGACATACAGAGTTTTACAGAATTTTTAGGGTGGTAAATGAAATAATGGTTAAATAAAATTATTAAATTTCAAAAGAGCTGTTAAATAGCAATTATGTTAACTTTAAATTATGCAATTGCAATTGTAATAATAAATTAATATTTTTTTCTTGTAAAAAATGAAAACATTTATATAATGAAAAACTCTTTGACCATACTTCCCTATACATTACTCATGTTGAACATGTTTAAAGTGAGCAATTTATCTGGGCAAAGCTTTTGTTAGCAGAAATTCTGAAGATCTCTGGAGAATTCAGGAATGTACCCACATTGGACTGTACTAGCCTGGCTCATTCCTGGACGTAATGTGTGTTTCATCATATACATCACCAAGTATTCTTAGACAATGTGAGGTAGTCTCTGGTAGATATTTAAATTATACCAAGTACAGGGCTATTCTTACCTTATCTGGCTGGAGGGGAGAGATTTATGCTTTTAGACAGTCTAAAGTTACTCTAACTCACTCAGACATTATCATTTGCAAGTGTACATATGCTAGTGAGTCATTATTACTATTTTGATGTCATAAGTTATAAGATTTGCTAATACAGTCTTCTAATTTGTAACATAACATTTGCTGTCTAAACATATAGGAAAAGACTGATATTTATTATCATTAATTTTGAGAATTTTTTAATCGAAACTCTACAAGTATTGAGACTGTATAAATAATTCTGACAAATAAATAAGCTCCCTCACAAAAGGGATATTTACCAATCAAAATACAATACAATTGGAAACCATCTCAAAAATACAGAAGATTTTAAGTCATATAATTGGTAACTAAAAACATTAGATAATTTTCCAGTTACTGAAAAATATAATAGGTATTGAAGCCTTTAAATCCTGCAGAATATAGTCAAAGAGTTAATCAGAGGGGAATATAGAATTCTAAATATATCTGTTAAAAATAAGAAAGACTGAGAACAAGTTATATTTCTATGTAACTGGGAAAATATAATAAAATACAATAAAAATGAGTACATGTAAAAATATAAATGGAAAATGTAAACTAGAAATCAGAAATTAAAAACATATAGTTGAATTAAGTTGATTGATAAATTTTAAAAACTTAATTTTGGGGGGAAAAATCCAGAAAATACATCTGATCATCTTAATCAAAACAGAAAAAGTCAATATCCATATATTAAAAAAAAAGACTTGGAAACCAAACAGTTCATTTCTAAATGATCTATGGTTCAAAGAGGAGGTCTCAAAGTAAATTTAAAGTGTATTGAACGGAACAAAAATGACAATACATCACTTCAAAATTTGGATGACACAGCTAGATCTGTATTGAGAGAGAAATTTACAAAACTATATTCATACATTAGAAAAGAAGGAAAGTCTCAAATTAATAATCTCAACTCCCGCCTCTTAGAACTTAGAAAAGACTCAATTAAGTAGAAGGAGGAAGGAAATAATAACAATGAGAACAGAAATCAATAAAATGGAAAAGATAACCAATATAAGAATCAATGAAACAAATCACTGTGTTTTAGAAAATACTGATAAAATAGATAAATTTCTATCAACAATGATAAAGAAAAAAAGAAGACACAAATTACTAACATTACTAATAAAACAGAGATATGCCTATAGATCATAAAGGCATCACAGAAATCATAAGAAATTATTATGAAAATCTCTAAACATACACATTTAACAATGTAGATGAAATGAACCAAAATACCACAGGCCACCCAACCTGAAATAGATAATTTGAATAACCCTTTAACAATGAAGGACATTGAATTTGCAATTTAACACCCCCACCCTCAAGAAATATCCAGGCCCAGATGGTTTTGGTGGAGAATTCCCCCACAGTTTTAAAGCAGAATTAATTATAATAATCCTGCAAAAACACTTGTAGAACCTATTATAGGAGAAACCTTTCCCAATTTATTTTATGAAGCTTGTATTACCATGAAACCAAAACCAGTACCAAAAAAGAAAACAAAACAAACAAAAACTACAAATCAATATCTATCAGACACAAAATTGCTTAAGAAAATATTAGCAAATAGAACTTAGCAATATTTAAAAGGCATTATATGCCATGAGCAAGTGGTGTTTATTCCAATGATATAAGCAAAGCTGACTCAATACTTAAGAATTAATCAATGTCATCTACCATATGAACAGGTTAAAGACATACTACATAGTTAAGTTTATTGACACAGAAAAAGCATTTGACAAAATGCAATACATATTCATGATAAAAATACTCAGAAAAATAGAAATAGAGGGGAACTTCCAAAATTTGATAATGAGCATCTATAAAAAACCTAAAGAAACATAGTGCTGAAATATTGAACACTTTCTCTTTTAGACTGGGGACAAAGCAAGGACATCTACTCTCACCACTCTTATCCAATATAATTCTGAAAAGTCTATCCAGTGAAATCAGGCAAGAAAAGAAAACAAAAGCCATTAAGATCACAAAGAAGAAATGAAATTCTCCTCTTTTGCAGAAGACATAATTATTTAAGTACAAAATCTCAAGTAATCTACAAAAACTCTCTTAGAATTAGTAATTGAATTCAGCAAAGACACGGAATAAAAGGTAAACCTAAATTAATTATATTTTTAGGTACTAGCTGGGAACAAATGATCACCAAAATTAAAAATGCCATACCATTAATTACCACTAAAAAATAAAAAATAAGGAAAGAAAATACTTAGGTGTAAATCTGACAAAACACGTACAGGATTTCTATGCTGAAAACTATAACTAATGAAAGAAATTCATCAAGATCTATTAATAAATAAATGGAGAATCATATTTCATTCAGAGAAGACTTAACATAATGTCAATGTTCCCCAAATTGATATACAAGTTTATTATAATTCTTATCAAAATCCCACAGAGTGTTTTGGGTAAATTTCTCAAAACTTAACAATCAAAATCAGAAATCCAGGTAGGAAATGGAGAAAAGACATAAAGAGACATTTCATAGGAGAGAATTTACAGATCTCACATGCAGATAAGAGAATATACAGATAAGCATGTAAAATATATTCAACGTTTTTAGCCAGAGATTTGCAAATTAAGACAGCAATGAGATACCACTACACCGCTACTAGGATACCAAAAAAAAAAAAAAAAAAAAAAATGACACCAAATGCTGGCCAGGATTTGTAGAAAGCGGATCACTCATGCATTGCCGCTGGGAATATAAAATGATACAGCTACTCTGGAAAAGTGGCTGCTTCTTAAAAAGCTAAACGTGCAACTGCCATATGATCATCCAGTTGCTCTCCTGGGCATTTATCTCAGAGATTTGAAAACGTATGTTCACACTAAAACCTGTATACAAATATGTATAGTACTTTTATTAATAATAGCCACAAACAAAGCAACTCAGATGTCCTTCCAGAAGGGAGCAGTCAAATATCCAAACCATGCAACAACCTGGATTAACCTCTAGAGAAGTATGCTGAGTGAAAGAAGCCAGTCCCAAAATGTCACATACTGTTTGATGTTATAACATTGTTGACTTAACATTTATAGAAATAGAGAATACATTAGTGGTTTCCATCAGGCTAAAGGGGCGGTGGTGGTGGAAGGGAAGTGGGTGCACTAAAAAAGGACAATATGAGGGATCCTGTGGTGACAAGAATGTTCTATATCGTGACTATATCAGTGTCAATATTCTGGGTATGATCTTGTACTATCGTTTTTCAGGATGCTACCACTGAAAGAGACTGGGTACACAGAATTTCTCTGTGTAATTTCATACAGCTCTATGTGAATCTATAATTATCTCAAAATAGGAAGTGTAACTAAAATAATAAAAATACGATAATTCCCTCCAAATTATTAGTGCCATTGATCACAATTAATGTAAATATCTAAGAATATATATGGTAATAAACCTGAAAAACACAAATTATTTATGAAAGCACAGCAATAACATAAAACAACTGATAATGAAATAATAGTTCTTTGAATCTAATTTATTAAGAGCATTAATTGTGGTCAGCATGATGTTAGGGGAGCATAGAGTGTTCTTAATTCCTTATTTCATTAGGTAGGACTCAGTAGGAAACCCTCCCTCATCATTTTGGAATATGATTTTGGAAAGTAGATACATTATTGAAAAATCTTAACAATTATTCACAAAAATAACCATATAGAAAAAAACTGTGCATATTTTAAATAAGAATGAAATACAAAAACAAAAATTACGCTATATACTACTTAATAAGTGTAAAGCTCAGTTCCAAATGCTTAATATGTACTAATTTATTTAAATATCATAATACCCATATGGTATAAATGGTGTTACTATTGTCATTTTACAAATTGTATTGAGATGGAGAAAAGTTTATTTACTTGCCCAAGATCACTAGTGTTGTAGATAGCTATATTCTTCTACTGCCTCTCTATTAAAGAACAAGATGGTTCACATAAGACTAAACACTTTATACTCATTGTAATAAAAATGTCAATGTAATAAGCTTTTCTAATTAAACTAAAGTCTCATAGTTCTAATTACAAAACAGACTAAACAGAATGCTAGTTAGGAGGAACACATAAATTACAAATATGAAAAATCAGGAAATATTATGTAAGACATATGTAAACAAAATGAAATGAGACAATTATCATAATAGATATATTAGGCAAAATTATTTAAGGCAAAAAATTAAGAACACTGTGATTAATATTTTGTAATAATAAAGGTAAAAGTCACAAAAAAGAAATAACTGTCAGAGACTTTTTCAGTGTAAATAATGTCTTTGAATCAAATGAACCATAATTAGTAGAAATACAAGAACTAAACAGAAAAATAACAATGCTGGAAGATAATTCATCATACAAATAGGCAAAAATAAATAATGATATCAACAAATGCTTTTATAAATTTTAATTCAGAAATCTCCCAATATTCTGTGGCTTTCAAGAGAAGAATGTCATAGTTGTGCTAATCCAAACATCTGGCCTCCTTAAAAAATTGCATATCTATAAAATGGTCAATTCACATTCTTGTTATACACCTCAGTTTTTGTTTTCTATTTATTTATTTATTATAGCTTATTATGGGGGTACAACTGTTCTGGTTAAACATATTGCCCATGCCTCTCCCAACCCCCCGAGGCTGAGCTTCAAGAGTGTTCATTCCCCAGACAGTGCACATCGCACTCATCATGTAGGTATACACCCATCCTCTCCCC
>CM052440.1:23439205-23509716 GCA_028533085.1 Varecia variegata | reverse complement strand
GTACTGGAAGTCCTTGCGAGAGCTATCAGGCAAGAGAGCAGAATCAAGGGAGTCCAAATAGGGAAAGAAGAGATCAAACTCTCATTCTTTGCTGATGATACGATGTTATATCTGGAAAACCCCAAGAATTCAACCAAGCTACTCCTGGAACTGATCAATGAATTCAGTAAAGTCTCAGGATACAAAATCAATACACACAAATCAGAGGCATTCATATATGCCAACAACAGTCAAATGGAGAACCAAATTAAGGACTCAATACCCTTCAAAATAGCAACAAAGAAAATAAAATACCTAGGAATATACTCAACTAAGGAGGTAAAGGACCTCTACAGGGAGAACTACGAAACACTGAGCAAGGAAATCGCAGAGAATGCATATAGGTGAAAACCATACCGTGCTCGTGGATCGGAAGAATCAACATTGTTAAAATGTCTATACTGCCCAAAGTGATATACAAATTCAATGCAATCCCTATTAAATTACCAACATCATTTTTCACAGATACACCTCAGCTTTAATGACTCTGTAAATCAGCCTCCCCAAATCAAATCTACCACAGAAAATAAACTCCATTTACGAATCTGCTCAGGGGAGTACAGGTAGCTAAAGTGCACGTCTCTTCATTATGCTACTGTGTGACCAGCCAGTTACTCCCCATTAGCTGCTTCTCCACTTCTATAGAACATCTTTAAATCAAAGCTTCTAGGAGTCATAAGGTTTATCCTGATAAATAATTTCAGAAAAAACTTCTGTTATCTACATTTCTGCATTTGCAATAGTTTATCCACCTTACTGATGGATATTTGGTTTGTTTTCAGACATTTACATCCACAAGTAATGCTATATTGAATAACTTTGTACATGTATCATTTTGTATTTTTGCCAAGATAGCTTTAATATGTTTCTCCTTTAGACGTCTGGAATTTGATGGGTTTTATTAAGAATCGAGAATATATTTCAAAGGAAATTAAGGGAATTGGTTTTTCTTCGTTTTCAAATTCTTCCTTAAGTGTTATACTTTTTCCTTTTCTGTTATGGCCTGGATAATACGGAATTAAATCCAAATTTTAAAAGAAAGATAGCTAGCTAGCTAGATAGATAGATTCATTATTCCACTTAGGAGCCTGTGGAGGGATATATATATGCCATAGTTTTATTTATATATTATGCCATAGTTTTATATATATATATATATATAAATTTATATATATATAACTTTAACCTTTCTTTCCTTAGCAATTTTTTTCTTATTTTGTCTTTGATGAGTATCAAACAAAATACTCCTTTTACAGCCCATTATTAAAATATGTGTTCTCAATTCTGAAGGATGGAGATGTTTCAAGAGATTTTTTTATAATTTTGTTGGATATTTAGTGTAGTTAGTGCTATGATCACAATAGATACATTTTCAATAATGTATCTACTTTCCAAAGTTAGCTTTCATATATATATATAGTGTATATTTATATATATATATATAGTGTATATTTATATATATGCAAATTGATTGTCACCATGGCAGAGACTAGCTAACTACTTACCAAAATCTACTTTCCTTCTTACTGGGTATAAAATTAAAACACATTTCTTAACCTCCTCTTTTATCCAAGTGATATCTAATGGAACCAATGGAAGTGTCATGTGCTACTTTCAGACCTGGTGCACAAAATCCACTCTGGTGTGATCTCTGTTTATCCTCCACTTCAGCAGTTCTCAAAGTGTGGACCCAAGATGAAGAGGAACCTCACCTGAGACATTGTTAGAAATGCAAATTTCTTGGGCTCCACTCCAGATCTGTTGAATCAGAAACTTTCATGGAGAGCTGAGCAATTTTTGTTTTAACATGGCCTCTCGAGTGGTTCTGGTACACACTAGTTTGAAAACTACTGTTCTGTTCATTGGCTGAATACAGAAAACTCTGGAGCCTTAAAGAAAGGGAGAGCCATAAAATGGAAGGTACCTGGATTTCTGAATGCCATGTGGCAGGCCACACTCTAACCAGGAACACCTTTACTGATCTTTAACTTCAACAAGAGGTTATAATGAAAAGACACTTATAACAACAGGAATATGTTAGTGACATAAGTCCTCAGCCTTTGGTGGACATGGCTAACTCAGGAGTCAGTCAAGTGTGCTCCTTTTGACATCACAGTGTATATAGATATATAGGTGGGGATAAACAAGCAGCAGTTTCCTGATGTATAATGAAGCAAAGGAAAAAACAGGCTAGATCTCTGAAGATTATTTAACATAGCAGATGTAATAACCCAGGATTTTAGTGACTTCCAGCATTCCTTTGTTTGATAATTTTATTTATTTTTCTTTTATTAAAAGTAGTTTCTGTAGAAGTGGAAAGCTGCTCTTGACCACTACACATTGGTCAATGCAAGCAGCTGATGTAATGCTCCTGTTATTACTAAAGAGAGGTAATAATGTCAGCTTTTCATGGAACTTTGAGTAGAAGGTAGCTGTGTTTTTAAACATTCACTGGCACACAAGGGTGTCTGATGGTATAAAACCACAATGATTTATTAAAAAGAAGAGCAAGAAGTAGTCAAACAGTACAAGTCTCTTCTTTATCTTTTGCTTTAAAAAAACCAAGGTATGTTTGATACCAGAGTCTAGGTGTGTTTCTCTGTTTATAGATACCAATATATGTTATGAGAGGTGATATAGACATGCCATTTAGAACATTCACAAAGGCAGATACTCAGCTTTGTTGGGTTCATGTGCATTTTTATATTCCCTCCTGGAAATTGTTAGTTATTTTCTACTTTCCTATCTCACAAAATACTAAAATAGGTGCATTTTCTTTTTTTATAAAAGGCTTTCATATGTCATTGAGTCAGAAAGTTCTGCAGAGGAATGATTATCACAGATAATTAAGTATTGGATTCTAATTATACTTGGCTCAGTAATTACCCTGCTCCTGGGACTTTTGGTAGAATATGTCACTCATATAGTTAATGGTTATTTCACACAACCTAGTGAATGTAGTCTCATTTTGCATGACGATGTACTAACCACTTTTAATCAGTGACTCAGGAATATCTTGTCTTATTATAAGCTAACTGTAGTGAAATGCACCACCTTTCACCTAAAAGTAATTATTATCAATCCTGTTATTCAAAGCAAAAGGGGAAAGGCCATTGCAATAGAGTTGAAGACATTTACATAAAAACGAACAATAGAACTATATTAAACAAAGAACTGTTGAATGTTTATTGTAAGGTGTATCATTTGGCTTGGTTGCTAGGAAATAATCCTTAAGAAGAAATAAATTACAATTAGCTTGTTAATCCAAGAAGCCCTAATATGCTCTGCTCTGATTTTATAATTACATTAATTAAAGTCACATTTATATAGAGCTAACTACACTAAATACCCAATATAATTATAAAAAATCTCTTGAAACATCTCCATCCTTCAGAATTGAGAACATGTATTTTAATAATGGGCTATAAAAGGACTATGTGTTTGATACTCATCAAAGACAAAATAAGAACAAAATTGCTAAGGAAAGAAAGGTTAAATACCTTTACTCTAAGCATCACCTGCTTTGAAATATAAAAAAAGAAAACATTTTTTTCCTGTGTATTTTCACAAGGCCAGCTTAAGAAAATAGTTCTCCAGTGACAAGTTTGCAAAGAAATTTTAAATGTTCTTTTGAGACATCTGCAAGCACAGTGAACAAGGAAGTCTTCTGGGATTCAAATGAGATAAAACCCAGTAGGAAGCTTTCCTTCTTTTGAAGTTTACTACACTTGACTAGTATCTTCTTCAGGCAAATTTTTCTTATAACATTGAATTTAGAAACAAGTGTCTTTCTTCAAAGAAATTCTCTTTTTTTATATTCATTGTATTCTTGATCTTCTGGGCATCTTAGAAAATATTATAATATGCTTAGATATTTCCCTAAATTTAAAACAAGCCAAAGCCTTTCAGCGTCTCCAGCTCTAGAGAATTTGTTTTGTTTTATGTTTTAGAATATGCCATTTGGTTTAGATCTTAATTTAGTCCTCTGTAAATTTGCATGGGAATCATTAAATCATAAATCACAATTTGTAGAGGCATGTTGCAAGATGATTGTTTACAATGGTATATTGCATCAAAAAATAAAACACAAAACAACTGTCAACCCTTTAATTTTTTTTCCTAAATGCTTTGCATCTCATGGAGACATGTTTATAACAATTATTCATTAAACAAAATTAAAAGTTGATTTAATTTGAATGGGAAAGCTTTCATTCTCTGCTCTTATTAGTAGGGTCCAACACAAATATGTAATATTCTGAAATAGAAAAATTGCTAATTGAAATAAATTCAGTAGAAAACAGTGGAGGAAGAAGGCAACAGATGGAAAAAAAATTCTAAAACTATATGGGAAAAAAGCCTCAGGAGTAATTAAACAAAAGATTAAAAAATAGTTCATCAGTAGTCAATCATTTTGGAAAAATTTTTCTCACTTGTTGATTATTGTGGACCTCCTCCCACTAATGTCATGAATTTGCTTTGTGTACATATTTAAATTTCAACAGTGTTGCCTACACAATTTTTTTGGTAATGTAGTTCTTTTTATTATAATAATTCTTTACATTTTCTATACAAAGTTATTTAATACTTTATACTAAGTCCTTATAGTAGAATGCATTACTTCATTTAATCCTTATAAAGGCAAGATGACTGAGAAAATGATTGGCTTTTATTTGAAATCCTTATTATCATTGTTTTTAAGTTCATGCTTAGTTTTCATCCTGAATGATGACTGTTTAGTCTCCCCTAACATCTCTGATCACATCAACAACAAATCCAAAATGAGTGATGAGACTGGGAACTCTTCTTTAGTTACTTGTTCTAATCTTATATTTTCGATTTAATATTCCTACGTGTATATAGCTATGAAATTAGTTTCATGAGGTGTTGTATAAAGGTCTGGACTACAGGTAGGATATTAAGGTTGTCCTTCAAGATCTCTTTTTATCTAATTTATGACCTTAAAGAACTCATTTAATTTATTTGATATTTTTATTATACTTTTTTGCTCCCTTACTCGATAAATGAATTATGTTATCACTGAGATTCCTTTAGTTTAAAAAAAAATCCATGACTTGAAAACTATCTTTGTCTCATTAAAATATATATTACTTTATCAAAGGGAATTATGAAGCTATACGGGGATGAAAGCTGCAAAATAATTTTGAAATTGTGAACTTTCACCTGGTATTTATGGAAAATACACAACAAAAGTAGGAACCTGACAGTAATTGAGTTGAATGTAGTCCATAATTATATGTTGTTTGGTTTGCAGAGATTTATGAAACAATTTTAGTTAATTACTAACATTTCAAAGCTTTGAAATTTAACATTAAAAATGCTTAGATTTAAGATTTCTCATGAAAATTCAGATCTAGTTACTATTTGCTGAATCCCATTAGTAACTTCACTTTAAGAAGATGCATGTACTATTCAGTTTGCCACAGTCTCCCTCATGCTTTATTGTTAACTTCCAAGTCCCTTATACAATTATGGATTCTGTCAGTCCCTTATAGGCAACAGATTTGCCAACCAAGTATCTTTTTCAGGAAATAGATCCTCCTAAATCAGATGATTAGATTTGCAAACCAAATATCCTATTTAGAAAATAAGGCTCACCCAATCAGATACAGTAGCTTCTTAAAGATATTTTCAAGAATGAACAGAGATGATATTGGCCTTTTAACAGACCCATTAGTACCTACATATGGGCATGGCCCTAAGGGAAATTTATTGTAAGGTATAGCATACAGTATAAGAAAACATATTTTTGTTCAGTGTATAGTAACCACTGAATGAGCATTCTGCTGAAATTATAAAATGTATAAATGAAGATTTTAAAAGGTTTGTCTACTAAGAGAAATGGAAAATTTTCAGAAATCTTAGTGCTTCTCACTGAAAATGAATTCTATTTTGTCATTAACAAGGAGGAATTCCATAATTGGGTGGCTCAACTGTGACTAAACTAATAACATAAGTATTCTAGCACTAAATTTGTAGCATTCTTTAAAGGTACTTTAAAAATGCTATTAAAAGAATGAAAATCATATAGTCATTAATTCATTTACACATCCATTGTTAATTCGTTTATGTTTATAGTACTTTCATGTGTAACTCCCAGACAGGGACTCTGGTAGAGATATGAGATATGTGAAATTGCCTCTCCTCAAAGACAAAGCTTTCTGAGAATCCTTGAGGAAAAACAGTTGAAGTTGAAGAAATTAAATTCTTACACATAAAATGATGCTTACAGGAGCCAATGCCTGGATGTATGGAAACCTTATTTTTATTTTTATGAACAACAAAAATAAAGCTATAAATATTTCATACTCAACAAATACATCATCAAAGGCATTTTACATCTTGAATTGTTATAACTAGGTACTGGGTACTGTTTAATTATTTTCCAGATGTTGTCTCTTCATCAATTAGAAAATTTCAGAATATCTCTTCTATGGTTTTCATTAGTAAATTACTTATACTTTGGCAGGTAATATGCACACGAAAAGACTTTTTAAAACATTTTTCTGTTTCTGACTGCTCATCACATGTTTTTGTTGCATTTAAGTTATTATGGCATTGAACTCTTTGAGTCAGACTTAGATTAACTTCCAGTCAATGGCATGTCTTTCAATCCTCTTAACAGCATCTTTTAAAGAGCAGAACTTATTAATATTGATTGATTCAGTGATACCAGTATTACCTTAATACTAAAACAAAAAAGAAAACTACAGATAAACATCTCTAATAATCATAGATCAAAATCCCCAACAAAAGTATTAGCAAATAAAATTCACATATGTAAGAAAGAAAATATACCATAACCAAGTGGGGTTTATATCAAGAATGGAAGGTGTGCTTGGTTGAATAGTATCCCCCCCAAATCCCTGTCCACACAAAACTTCAGAATGTGGTCTTGTTTGGAAATAGGGTCCTTGCAGATTTAGTTATTAAGATGAGGTCATACTGGATTAGGGTGGACACCTAATCAAATGACTGATGCCCTTAAAAAAATGATATACAGAGATGCAGACATAATCAAAGAAATGTGACCACATAAAGACAGAGGCAGAAATTGAAGTGATGCAACTTGCTATAAAACAGGGAACACCAAGGATTTCCAGGCAGCTGCCAGAAGCTTGGAAAAGGCAGGCAAAGGGCAAAGACCCCTCTCTAGAATCTTCAGAAGAATGGCCTACTGACACTTTAAGTTTGGACTTGTAGCCCCCAGCATTGTGCAAGAATTTCTGTTGTTTCAGGTAACCCAGTTTGTGGTAGTTTGTTAGAACAGCCCAAGGAAACTAATAGATAAAGATAGTACAACACTTCAAAAATCAATGAAATTCACCATACTAACAATTAAATAATAAAAGCTACGTGGTCATCTCAATATATGTGTAAAAAGCCTTTCACAAATTTGTGGTTAAAAACTCTCAACAGGTTAGCAAAAGAAGGACACTGTCTTAGCCTAATTGTGGGATCTTTAAAAATCTACAGATAATATCATAATTAGTGGTGAGAGGCTGAAGGCTTTCAGCCCCACCTCTGTCTCCAGAGACCAAGGGTGGATGATCTTTGAGGGTGGAAGATCTTTCTCACTACTTGCTGTGGTTTGGATGTTTGCTCCCTCTAAATATCATGTTGAAATTTAATCCCCTATAATGGAGGTGGGGCCTAATGAAATGTATTTGTGTCATGGTGTAGATCCCTCTTGAATAAATTTATGCCCTTCCTGGGAGAGAGCGAGTTTTATTCTGTTAATTCCATCAAGAGCTGATTGCTAAAAAGAGCCTGTCACCTCCTCCCTCTTGCTTCCTTTCTCACTATATAATCTCTGCACCCATCACCTTCCCTTTGCCTTCTGCCATGAGTGGAAGCAACTTGAGGCCCTTGTCAGAAGCCAAGCGATGCTGTTGCCAGGCTTCTTGTACAGCCTGAAGAATCATGAGCCCAATAAACGCCTTTTCTTTGTAAATTACCCAACCTTAAGTATTCTCTTATAGCAATACAAAGCAGAATAAGACAACACTGTATTTAACATCATTCTAGAAGTTATAGCCAGAACATGCCTGTTTAATAAAACAAGAAAAACATAAAGGGCATGTAGATTAAATACTAAGAAATATGAAGGAGGAGCAGCGCAATATGATTGAGTAGTACTCTTCAACAATCATTCACCTACAGAAACATCGACTTAGACAATTATCCACTCACTAAAATAAGAAAACCAGGTGAGAGATCAAAGTACCTGGTAACAGAACAATAATAAGAAAAGATGCATTGAAGAGGGTAGGAAGGACAATTTTAAATTGCATGTTTCACTCCTCCCCCAGCCCCAGGCAGCACAGTCCAGAGAGAGATACTATCTACTTGTGATCATAGAACTGTGCCTTGAACCCCAAAACTGGGCCCACCACAGTACAACCAAGCACTGGGCAGATGTCCATGGCCTCAAATTCTAGGATGGTACCCACGGACTGAGTCTCTAGACCTACCCTGGCTTCAGAAAAAATCACACAGCCACAGCTTTCAGGATTGTGTAGCAAACTCAGTCTCCACTGGGCTGATGATGTCAGTGACACTCAGCCCCAGACAGCCGTCAGCATCAGGCAAGACTCAGTGGCTCCAGGCTTTTGACCTATCCCAGAACCATGCCTGCCATAGAAATTCCCAGGCTTCTGGAAATGCTGCACCAGCTGCAGCTTGTCTGGGCTTCTGGTCTGCCCCAGCACTGTATTTCGCCCGCTGTAGTGGGCTTCTGGCAGCACCATTCCAGCTGTAGCTGCACTGGGCTTCTGGAATGCCCTAGTACCTCATATGACATAGGGCTTTCCCAGACAAAGCCAGTCTGTGAAGACTGGAATAAGTACCGGCTTCTTCAAATGTGCAGACATGGATGCATGACCAGAAGAATCAAGAAGCATCAGGGAAATATGACATCACCAAAAGGACAAAATAAACTACCAGTGACTCACCCCAAAGAAATGTAGATGTATAAAGTGTCTGCCAAACAACTCAAAATAAATGTCTTAAGGAAGCTCAAGAACTTCAGGAAAATACAGAGAAACAATTCATTGAAATGAGGAAAACAGTAAGTGGCCAAAATAAAAAATTTAATAGAAAGATTGAAATAATAAAAAGAAAAAAATTCTGGAGCTGAAATATATAATGTATGAAATGAAAAATGCGGTGAAAGCATCAACAGCTATTTACAATAGCTACACAAAAACAAAAAAATACTTAGAAATAAATTTAACCAAGCAGGTAAAAGATTTATATGCTAAAAACCATAAAACATTGATAAATTAAGGAAGACACAAATAAATGGAAAGATGCCCTGTGTTCATGAATTGAAAGAATATTGTTAATTTAAAATATGAACACTACCCAAAGCAATCTACAGATGCCATATAATCCCTACCAAAGTACCAAGGATATTCTTCACAGAAATAGAAAAAAAATCCTAAAATTCATATAGAACTACAAAAGACCCCAAACAGCCCAAAGCAATTTTGATGAAAAAAAGAACACAGCTGGAGACATCATGTTACCTGACCCCAAAATATAATACAAAGTTTTAGAAACCAAAAGAGCATGGCACTGGGATAAAAACAGACACATAGACCAATAGAACTGAATAGAAAGCCCAGAAATAATCCAGGAATTTACAGCCAATTGATTTTCAAGAAAGGAGCTAAAAATACACAATGGGAAAGGATAGTCTCTTCAATAAATGGTACTGGGAAAACTGGATATCCCCATGCAGAAGAGTAAAATTAGACCTTTATCTCAAACCATATGAAATCAATTCAAAATGTATTAATAACTTAAATGCAAGACCCCAAACAATGAAACTTCTGGAAGAAAACATAAGAGAAAGGTCATGACATTGATCTGGGCAATAACTTTTTGGAAATGACCTAAAAGCATAGGCGACAAAAGCAAAAATAGACTTGTGTGATTACATCAAATTAAAAATCTTCTGCACAGCAAATGGAACAGTCAACAGAGTGAGGAGCCAATCTATAGAATGGGAAAAATAAATTTGGAAACTATACATCTGATAAGGGATTAATATCCAAAATATATAAGAAACTCAAACAACTCAATGGCATGAAAATAAATAAGCTCATTAACAAATGGGAAAAGAACCTGAATATAGGTTTCTCAGGATAAGATATCCAAATGGCCAACAGGTATATGAAAATTTATTCAACATCGCTAATTATCAGGGAAATGCAAATCAGTGAGGTGAGATAGCACCTCACACCTTTTAGAATTACTATTATCAAAAAGAAAAAATTTTGGCAAGGATGTGGAGAAAAGAAAACTACTGTTAGTGGGAATGTAATTTAGTATAGTTATCATGATAATTAGTATAAAGATTCCTCAAAAAATTAAAATTAGGCTGGGTGCGGTGGCTCATGCCTACAATCATGCCTGGGAGTCTGAGGCAGGAGGATTGCTTGAACTCAGGAGTTGGAGACCAAGCTGAGCAAGAAAAAGACCTCATCTCTGCTAAAAATTGAAAAAAATTAGCCAGGCATCATGGCGCACCCCTGTAGCTTCCAACTACTGAAGAGCTTGTGGCAGGAGGATCACCTAGCCCAGAAGTTTAAGGTTGCAGTGAGTTATCACGCCACTGCACTCTACCCAGGCTGACAGAGCTATACTCTGTCTCAAATAAATAAATAAATACATACATACATTAGAATTACAATATGATCCAGCAATCCCTGCTGGGATGGTGTCACCTGTGAATTTTAAACCAGCATGGTCTTGTACTTGAGAGTCCTGCCCTGAGCTGCCAAGAGCTCTCATTATACTGACCAGGAGTCTCAGAGGTATATGTTCAAAGGAAATAAAATCAGTATGTCCAAGAGCTATCTGCACTCTCATGTTTATTGCAGTATTATTCACAATAGCCAAGATATGGAATCAACCTGTGTCCATCCATGGAAGAATAGATATAGAAAATGTGGTATATATACATAATGAATACTATTCAGCCATTAAAAAAATGATATCATGTTATTTTCAACAACATGGATGAACCTAGAGAACATTATGTTAAGGGAAATAAGCCAGGCACATAAATACAAATACCACATGATCTCACTCATATGTGGAACCTAAAAAAGTCGATCTCATAAAGAGTAGAATGGTAGTTACCAGGGGCTGGGGTGGCTTGTGTGGGGGAAGTGGGTTGGGAGTGATGTTGGTCAAAAGATAGGAAATTTCTGTCCAAAAGATGGACAGAAGGAATAAGTCCAAAAGTCTATTATACAACATGGTCATTGTATTTATTATTAATAATATATTTTATTTTTTAAAAACACTAAGAGTGGATGTAAAGTGTTCTCACCATAAAAATAACTATGTGATGTAAATAATGTGTTAATTAGCAAGATTTAATCATTTCACAGTATACATATACTTCAAGACATCATGTTGTACACTGCAAATACATAAGATTTGATCTGTCAATGTAAAAAGTAAAAGAAAAAATGTATTAAGAAATAAAACTGTTTCTTTTCACAGAAGATGTGTACATCTATGTAGAAAATTCTGAAGAAATCTATTTAAAAAATCTCAGAACTAGTAAGTAAACTAGTAAGTAAATGGTTGCAGTATACAAGTTCAATACACAAAAGTCAAATATTTTCCTATATACTATATAGCTTCATTCCTGTATGCCAGCTGAGTAGACTGGTATCAGGGGTACAAATAGGACAAATTGCTATTATTCTTTAACTTATTTTTACTTAATTAAATATTTTATGCATACAAAGTTATGGAGATAAATATAGTAAATGCACATGTAACTACTCCATTCAACTTAAGATACATTTCATCACACAATCAGTAGAATCCCACAGTCGATTCCTCCCCAACTCCATTTCATTCTTTCTCAAAGTTTACTACTATTTTGTTTAGAGTTTACCATTTCCACATTTTTTTATAATTGTAGTACATAAATGTTTATATACAAACAGTAAATAGTATTGTTTTACCTGTTATAAAAATTATATAAATGATAACATATTAATTTTTTAATTTTACAAATACATTTTTTACTCATTTATTTTTATATTGGTGAGTGTTACAAGTTTTGATACAAGTAGTTTTGTTCATTTATTTTAGTCAGTCTATAGTATTTAATTGTATGAACATTCTATAAGCTATATATCTGTTCTGTAGAGGAGCTTTGTTTCCAATTTTTCACCAGTACAAAAATGCTGCAGTGAACAGTGTTTTACATATTTCATTGTGCACATGGCTAAGAGTTTCTCTAGGGCACTCATTCTCAGTGTGTGAGTCCTAACCACTAGCATTAGTAACACCTGGAAACTTTACATAAATGCAAATTAAGCCTAACTTCAGGTCTACTGCATTAGTAACTCTGGTGGTAGGGAGAGAAATCTTTGTTTTAGCAAACACTATAGTTTGTTCTGAGGAAGGCTAAAGTTTGCTGACCCATGCTTGAACATATTTTTATACACACACACACACACACACACACACACACACACACAGGCATGGAATTACTGCACCAAAGCATACACAAATACTCATTTTATCAGATATATATTATATAGTTCTTTACTTATTGATACCTACTTACACTCTAACCATCTGATCTTTATCTGAGACCCCTTTGTTCATATCATCTCCAACATGTAGTATTTTCATATTAGAAAAAAATTGTCAATCTAGTATATGAAATGGCATTTCCTTTGAATTTATATTTCTCTGATTATAAGTAAAAATGGAACATTTTTCATATACACGTGTTAGGCATTTAAAGTTTTTTCTCATGTGAATTGATAGTTCATGTATTTTTTTTAAGTAGATGGTTTTGTCTTTTGCTAATTGATTTGTGAGATTTCCTGTATAATTTCAGCTATTTGAGTTACGTATATCAGTTCTTGGTATGCTGCCTGTCTTTTCACTTTGTTAATGGCATAGTTTGATGCTAAATTGAGTTTCTTACTCTACATTAGATTACAAACATTCCTCAAAGTCAACACATATAGATCTAAGGCACTATGTGAGTATAGCTGTGTTAGAATTTATTGAAGCATTCTCTTATTGATAGATGTATAAGTCAAGATCCCAGCTGGAACAGATGGCACACACGTGCTGAAGATAATTTAATAGAGGGAATGTTTACAAAGGAGATATAAAAAAGCAACAAGGGGCTAGTAACTCTAGGAAGCCAGTCCCCCGGAAGCCTGAATGGGCAACAGATAACAGAAACCAGAGACAGCAGCAGGAAGAGTGATTTCTAACAGGAGATGAGACCTTTGCTAAAAGGACATAACCAACCTATGGAAACCCAGCAGAGAAGTCTTGGAAATAAACACTCTGGGCTTGTGCTCCTTTTTTTCTTCCCCTTACTCTCTGAACCTAATTGAAAAGGTCTTCCAGGACAGAAAGGAATCCCTGATGCAATTCCTACAGATCAGCCTTCCAGGGCACAAGTGAGAAGAATAGAGAGAAAAGTGCCCTGGTGTTCAAGTGGTAGAATAGCTACCCAGTTTTTAATTTTTATTCTTCATTACACAAGCAATGTTGCAATAAGCACTCTTATTTATTTATGCAGTGTATTGGTACTTCTATATTGCATGATTGATCCCACATTTGGGATTGTTGGGTGAAATGTCTTTTCCCTTTCTTCTCTATCTCTGTTTAAAGAGATAATGCCAAGTGTCTCCCCAAAATCTAGCAGTGCAATGTATGGGAATGTGATATTTTCAATTTTGCTAATTATTTTTTAAATTTATGGGTGATGTTGAACACAGTTTGTTGATTACTTACATTTTTCTTCTGTAAACAGCCTTCTCAGACAGTATTTTCATTTTTTTTTTTTTTTTTGAGACGGAGTCTCACTCTGTTGCCCAGGCTAGAGTGCCGTGGCATCAGCCTAGCACACAGCAACCTCAAACTCCTGGGCTCAAGCAATTCTTCTGCCTCAGCCTCTCAAGTAGCTGGGACTACAGGCAAGCGCCACCATGTCCGGCTAATTTTTCTACATATATATATATACATATTTTTTTTTTAGCTGTCCATATAATTTCTTTCTATTTTTAGTAGAGACGGGGTCTCGCTCTTGCTCAGGCTGGAGTATTTTCATTTTTAAATTAGAACGTTTCTTTTAAGTTGGTGAGCATGGAGGTATGTTATTGATATTAACATGTTAATTGCCATAAGAGTTACACATATTGTCTTGTGGTTTATGGTTTTACTTTATATTATGGTGATGAATGTATAGAAGAGGAATACTGAGAAAGAGTATCTAATATGGATACTTTAGGTGATTTTGTTATCAATGTGAAATTTAGCTGTAGATATCTCTAATTTGTATAGCATAGCTGTAGTTTACATTATTGAGTAAAATAAAACATTGTGATGTCAATGAATGACACCAGTTCAAATTCCATTAGTGCTATAATCCTATGCCTAGAAAAATAATGTTGAACTTTTTTAGAACTGAATAATCAAAGTGAAAAAGAAACTCAATGAAGTTTTCATATATGTCAAGAGGAAAATATTATTGGTATACCATTTTTCATTCTGAGTATTGGTATATATTGGTAATGGTATTGGTATACCATTCATCCTGAATGCCAGAATAATTTGTTCTATAAATCAGACTTCAGTCTAATTCTCCTTTTAAAATGCAACTAATGACAGCTTAATATGAGAGTGGAAAGAAATTTTGTATTGTTTGTGGTATATCTCTTGTTCCATGGTCTTATCTGTAATTTTTACTGATGTCAACAGGAGTTATTAGTTTATTGATGTGGGGAAAAGAGACTGAAACACCTTATAACAAAGTAATAAAATAAGGTTAATTCAAAAAGAAATCCTGTTGAAGAAATAAGAGGTCAAGAAAAGATGTAAATCTAATTTTGTTAGAGTTAATATATTTCCTGGAATGAAACTATATGTTTGCTTTTGAGATTTATGATTACCACGGCAAATCAAAAAATACAATGGCATTGGTAGCTCTTTATTTTGGATAGAAAGTAACTTAGCATGTATTCTGGAAAGACAAAGATTTTCCTGTGAAAGAGTTCTAAATAAGTTTGAGATAGACTTGTTCTAGCAGGATTGAATGTTTAGCATTGGCCCATAAAAGTATTCCCGTCTGTTTATATCCTCTGTGATTTTCTTCCTCAGTGATTCATAGCTCTCCTTGTAGAGGTCTTTCATCTCTTGGGTTAAATATATTCCTAGGTACTTTATTTACTTTGTTGCTATTGTGAAAGGTATTGAGTCTTTTATTTGATTCTCTGCTTGACTTTTATTGGTGTATAGAAATGCTACTGATTTGTGTACATTGGTTTTATAACTTGAGACTTTGCTGAATTTATCACTTAAAGTAATCTCTGGGCAGTCTTTGGGGTTTTCTAGATATAAGACCATATCATCAGCAAAGAGCAATAGTTTGACCTCTTCTTTCCCCGTGTAGATACCCTTGATTTCCTTCTCTTGCCTGATTACTCTGGCTAGGATTTCCAGCTCATGGATTGGCAGAATCAACATTGTTAAAATGTCCATACTACCCAAAGTGATTTACAGATTCAACGCAATCCCCACCAAAATACCAATGTCATTTTTCACAGATCTAGAAAAAAAATAAAGCCCAAATAGCCAAAGCACCCTTAATCAAAAGGAACAAATTTGGCGGTGCCACTCTACCAGACTTTATGCCACAAAGTTATAGTAACCAAAACAACATGGTTCTGGCACAAAAACAGAGACATAGACCAATGGAACAGAATAGAGAATCCACGTATAAAACCATCCACATATTGCCATCTGATCTTTGACAATGCAGAAAACAACTTACATGGGGGAAAAGAATCCCTATTCAATAAATGGTGCTGGGAAAATTGGATAGCCACATGTAGAAGCCTGAAACAGGATCTATATCTCTCACCATTCACAAAATTAATTCAAGATGGATAACAGATTTAAACCTAACACATGAAACCATAAGAATTCCAGAGGAAAATGTTGGGAAAACTCTTCTAGATATTGACCAGGGCAAAGAATTTATGAAGACCCCAATGGCAATCACAGCAACAACAAAAATAAATAATTGGGACTTGATTAAATTAAAAGCCTGTACAGTCAAGGAAACAATCAACAGAGCGAATAGACAACCTACAGAATGGGAGAAAATATTCATGTTATACATCTGATAAAGGCATAATAACAAAATCTACAAAGAACTCAGCAAATCAGCAATAAAAATCAAACAACCCCATTAAAAAGTGGGCAAAAGACGTGAACAGAAGCTTTTCAGAAGAAGATATAGACAAATGGCCAATAAACATAAAAAATACTCAACGTCACTAATCATCAGGGAACTGCAAATCAAAATTACAACAAGATATCCCCTAACCCCAGTGAGAACAGCTTTTATCAAAAAGTCCCAAAACAATAGATGGGGGCATGGATGCAGAGAGATAGGAACACTTATGTACTGTTCATGGGACTGCAAACTAGTACAACCTCCATGGAGAGTAGTATGGAGATTCCTTGAAGAATCAAAAGTAGACGTACAATTTGATCCAGCAATCCCACTACTGGATATTTACCCAAAGGAAAAATAGTCATTTTATAAAAAAGACACTTACACTCAAATGTTTATTGCAGGACAATTCACAATCGCAAAGATGAGGAATCAACCCCAGTGCCCATCAACACATGAGTGGATTAACAAAATGTGGTATATGTACACCATAGAACATTACTCAGCCATAAAAAAGAATCATAATAATACCTTTTGTGGCAATTTGCACAGAACTGGAGACCCTTATCCTAAGTGAAGTATCACAAGAATAGAAAAACAGACAACACATGTATTCACTATTGAATTGGATCTAACCAAATAGCACTCATGTTTATAATAGGAAGTAAAACAACGGAAATCAAATGGTGAAAGGAGGGAGAAGGAGGATGGGTAAAATCATACCTAATGTGTACATTATATACTATCCAGGAGACTGGCACACTTACAACCTTGTCTCAAGCAATACAAAAGCAATCCATGTAACCAAAACATTTGTACTCCTGTAATATTCTGAAATTTAAAAAATTAACAACTTAAAAAATGTATTTCCATCTTTATTCTATGTCTCACTAAAACTATGGAATTATTTAAACATTTCAAAAGGCTACCTTCTATTTATCTTAGGCATGTGTGTTAGTATGCCCTTGTTTTTTTGTAAGTTACTTTTAAGCTAGCTTAGTAATATTGGGAAGAATGCAGGATTAAGTGATCTCAGAAATGTGCCATGCCTATGCTCATTCAGTTGTTAATAGAATAGTAGAAACAAGTATAAGATGGTAATGATTTAATGCTATAAATAAATTCTAAAATAAAATTTGTCTTACTGAAAATATGTATTATGCTCTTTACTTTGGACATTTTTTGGCTTTTCAAATAATTTCAATGTTTGCATTTATAAAGACATATTTGGATAAGCTAATTGGTATTTATTATCAGACAACCCAATAACCTGACAGGAAAGCATAAAAAGATTGCAGAAAAATAAATTTAATTCTGAGTAAAATTACATGGAAGGAGGTGAAGTAAAAATAAAAAGGTAAACACATATAGATGAAGTGTGAAGATTAAGCATTAGTCAGAAAAAAGGTGTTTATAAGCCAAAAGTGGAATAAAAACAGAATATTTGTACATAGTAACAGCCTATTCACACTGTATTTGTTAGTTGACATTGTCTTTGATCATTTTTTCCATAATACTCCTTAATATATATGTAGAATAAGAAGAGAAGAAGGATAATGTTATTCTTACTTATAATGTATCAAACACTTTTCTTGGTAATTTATATGTGGTTATAACATTTAATCTTCAAATATCTCTATGAACAGTGTACTGTTATTATCCTCATTTAATACATAAAGAAATTTATACCCAAAGAGGTTAAATCACTTGCTCAAGATCACACAGATAGCAAGTGGGAGAGCCTGAATTGAGCTGACAATGTCTGATTCCAGAGCCTGGCTCCTTATTCACAATGCTATTCAGGTTTTTCAAGCAATCCTTTCCAGGCAGAGATTGTACTCTGTATTTCAATTATGTTCTCTTATTCAATGCTCACAACTCTGCCAATTGCATATTGCTATCATTATCTTATAGAAGAGGAAATTAAATACAGGTCCTTCCTTTCTTGTGATAAAGCATGTTGCATAGGCCATGAAGTCCTTTGAATCATAGAACAGTATTCCAGTATTCTGGATAACACATGGAATGGAGAGGGGACAAAAGGAAGTAAGTCATAAGAGGGACTTCACTTAACTATTTTTAATTTGGACAAAACAACTAAACAGAGAAATTATTGGCCCAAGAAAAGTAGGTTCTTCTTTTGAGTTTCCATAGCGATTCTGGATATATTACAAATATAGCACTTCAACTCAGTCACAGTGGTTTATTTATGAATCTAGTATTTGTTATAAAATACTAGAAAGGACCATACTTTTTCCAATTATGAATTTCAGAATATGGTAAAATGTCTTGTATATATAAGGTACTCCAAAGTAGTGTTAGTTATTAATGCATGACTAATTGAATAAATTGATGAATGAAAACCTCTGGGATCAATAGATCTTTGAGAAGCAATATTAGAAAAAAGACACTGATATTCTCCATGATGTCTCTGTTGGATACATTAGGTTTTTATGTCCTATTATCTGCTAGAAATGGATAAACTGGGTGGAATTCTTAATGGATAAATATAGTTCAAGACATAAGGTTTACAAAAGTGTCCTAGTGAGGTCAGGTAACAACATGGCTGTATACTGGGAAATTACAGCAAAGTTTGTCTTGCCTCAACCTGAAGAAATTATATATGAATGAAAGTGGGTGGAAAGCAAAGAAAGTGTGGTTCTCATGGTTCGAACAAATACATAGTTTGCTAACTAGATGGAAAAGGCATTTGGGAAAATTTGCCCACGTGAACGCATATCAAAGGATGTAATATTGTATATGATTTCTCTGTGGAAATAAACTTGAAACATTCTCTTATACAGGATATATGGGGAGAATTAGACCAAATTATGGCTAATATGGATTCCAATGTTATTTTGAGTAATGTTTATTCATTCATTCCTTCAAAAACATTTAATTGAGGGACTACTTAGTCCTAAACACCATTCACAGTGCTGGAGATAAAATAGTGAACAAAGTAGGGAAAAATGCCTTATGATTTTAATTCTAATGGTGAGAAATATTCAGTGATGACATGCATAAAGAAATATTGGTATGTCATATCATAATAGATGATATATTTAGAAATAAAGTAGAGAAAAGAGATAGGTTGTATTGGAAAGAAAAGGTGATTCTAATATTATTGGAGTATTTAGGGAAGGCTTCAGTGAGGAGACTTGTGAGCCAACCTGAAAAAGCTAGCAGTACAGATATCTGGGGAAGACCTACCAGGTAGAAAGATTAGCAAGTGCGAAAGTCCTGAGGCAGAAACATGGTGTCTTTAAGGACAAGAAAGAAGGCTAGAATGGCTGTAGGAAATAAAGTCATGAAGAAAATAGAAGCCACATATAGTTGGTGCCTGGGAGAAACATGAGTAAGGAACAAGCCATCCTCTCACTTTACCGGGAAACACCTGTGGAAAAGAAAGGAGTTGGGCCCATCAAATCTGATAGCAAAGATGCCAAGAGCAAACTTTCTGGCAAACAAACTGTATGTATTTGTTCATGATAGAGTCCTCGCCTATGGAATGTTTTCTAATAAATCTAGTCTATTTAGGATTGTATAGGATAAACAAACTTGGAATTGATGATTTATAGTGCATAGTTCTAGGGAAAATGTAATGAACTTGAGAATAAAGTAGCCACGTTTCATTACCAAAATGGAAGGCTTTGAGGGAATAATGTAGTTGCATATTTCACTTAGAGAGTTCATGTTTTAATCTGCACCAGAGCAAATCCTGATGCAGTGAGAGAGGACATGGGGACTTGTGTCCTAGATCTCTCCCTGCTTTGCCTGTGCTTCAGAATTACTTTTGTCCTTGAAAATATTAGTAAAACATGATACTGAGTAAGACCTCTGATTCACATGTGTCTGATTTTGATAGTCTGATCCTTTGTGCTATCTGAAGCCCTTAGCTATCATAAGGACTTTGGCTCTTTTTCTGAATAAAATGTGAAGTCATTGGAAAGTTTTGAGCAAAGAAATAGCATAATGTAATTTAAATTTTACAATGGAGAACAGACTCTGGAGTAAATACATAAAAGTAGGGAAAGAATATTGCAACTATGCAAGTGAGAGCTTATAGTAGTTTGAATCAAAGTTATAGCAGTAAATGTGGTATGAAGTGATTCGGTTTTGGATGCTATGGCATAGTTGCTATCAGGAATGGCAAGATGCAAATTATAGCTCCATGGAATAAATCTCCATAGAAGAAATCTATAAATATAGTTATTTCAGAGAAGTAAACAAAGCTATAAATGGTCCATAGTTAATTCATTATGGTCCAAGGGACAATAGATGATGTCCTGAAAGACAGCTAAGGTAAGAAAATGTGGACAAATGTTAAAGTCCTATATTGGCAGGGGCTCAACTAGTAGTATTAATGAGGATCAGATATGAAGGCAAAATCTGATCCTACGATAGATTTGATTTCTCTTTGCCCACTTTCTATTTTTGTGTGTAGAGAGATGGCATGGAGTAGATTGACAGACATGAATTTAAATGTAGAAGAAGCAGATCTATGTTTAAATGTAAGGGAATTTATTTTTATTGAATATTCCATTGCATGGATATACCATGATTTTTTAATCTATTTATCTGTTGATAGACATTTGTGATATTTTCAATTTTAGTCTCATAAATATAGTTCCTATTCACATCTGTGTAAAAACTTTTGTGTAGACAAACGGGATTTATGGCCCTTTTCAAAATAAATGCTCTATTCTCCTAGGACCTCTTTTTTTTTTGTATTTTTTTTCCTTTAAAAAAGACTTTCATTTTTGGTAACTATTTTAGATTAATTTTCATCCTACAGCTAACTCCTCTCTTCTTTCTTCTGTACTGTTTTTCTGGGATGCACTGACTTTCCATGCAGTGAAGAGAGTGCTTTTTATGCTTATAGGTAATTTGAAGATTTGAATCCTCTTTCTTTTAGTTACTCTGTAAGTATGGGGTTTGCCTCACTTGTTCTTATTCTTTACCATTTTTTGAAGGGTATGTTGAAATATTTGAATTAAATGGTCAGCATTACTTTGGTTACCAACTATAAAGATGTAAAGAAGGAGAGTGTGATAGGCACAATAATGCTCCCTCAAAGATACCAGATTATAATTTCTGGGACTGTAAATATTACTTTATAAGGAAAAAAAAAAGTTTTTTACAGATGTGATTAAGTTAAACATTTTGTGATGGAGCAGTTGACATGGCTTATCCAGTTGAGTCCTAAATGCAATCACAGTGCCCTTATAGGAGAGAGGCAGAGGAAGATTTGAAACACACACAGATGAAAAGGTCACATGAAGACAAAGCAGAGGGAGAGTTGAAGACTCTGGCCTTGAAGATTACAGTGATGGGCCACAATCCAAGGAGTGCCACCAGCCACCAGAAGCTAGAAAAGACAAGGAATAGATTTTCCCCTGGAGCTTTCAGATGGGGTGTAGTTCTGATGACACTGTGATTTTGGCCCCTTTATACTGATTTAGGATGCCTGGCCTCCAGAACTGTGAGAGAATAAATTTCTGTTGTTTTAAGCAAGCCAGTTATGGTAATTTGATATAGCATTCATGAGAAACTAATATAAGGAGGGTTTAATTATTTAATTAATTTTATTAAGGCTTGAAGATGGAAAAGAAAATGCAAAAAGAAAAAATCCTTAGAACTGGACATCAGATATCTCTGCCCTTAATGACGACGCAACTTGTCTGTTCTCAGGGCAGTTATTGATAATTTCCCCGCTTAGTCCACATGCTGGTATTCTGTAACAGAGACCCTGTTCTACCAGACAATACAGGGTCAACATACATTTAGGGATGTTGCATAAATATGTTCTCTTCTGGAATATTCTCTAAGTCCAATTCCTGCACCCCAACATCATCTCACTGTTTATACAAGAGTCATCCAAAACGAACCAATACGAAACGGTTGCACCATAGTCATCTCTGCATAGAGGCACCCTTCTCCTGGTGAAGTGAGCTGTCAATGTCACATGTAGGATGATGAATTTAATAATCTGACACACCTGTACTTGGGTTATGTTACCACCTCAGGTCTTTTTTAAGTAAATGAACAATTAGTTGATATAATTTTATGCTTAAGAAATCAGCCTCCATTAGGATCAAGTAAAAAATTTATCTCAGAGATAAATTCCAGTTTCTACTCTTACAAACAATAAGAAATCGAGGATATTCTAGTGTAGCACCAGAGCAGCCTAGCACCACTATGAGAAATATTCTACTGCTTCTTTTCTTTCTTTACTTTACTCATAATAAATTAGTAGTTAAGGAAAAATGAGAATAAACAGATTTGACTGAAGCAAAAACAGAAAGTTATGTGTGTATGTATATATATATGTGTGTGTGTATGCCTAGATATAATTTCTACTTATTGATGGTTTTATTTATAAAGAAAATACCAAAAATATAATGGGAGAAAATAAGATGTGGCTAACACGCAAAAAAATTGAGCAATAGTTCCAAAATACTGTAAATATGTGGGAAAATATAATCAGCTAGTCTTTAAAAATAATATCTGATTAGGTAGTATTTTGAGTCTATTCTTTGGTTATCACAAAAACTCTCCAAAGGAGAAAAAACAAATCATCATTTCATGGACAGAAAAAATAAAGCTCAAAGTTATGTTTGGTTTCATAAGGGAGCACCTAAGATCACAGAGTGTTGTGCCTTCCTTAATACCTGTTTCTAATACATTTTGCACTTTATAATACAATATCTTTTGTGACAGGTTAGATTTAGCACTACTAACATTAGGAATTCATTTGAGGAGAGAAAATAATTGGAAAATAATTCAAAATTAGTGCCAATGCATTTAATAATGTGTTAAAATTATCAATCATTTTGAAATTAGGTTAAAGCTACATTTTGGAAAAATATGCAATTTTCCAGTTTGAACTAGCCTCGAAATATTTGATCCTGTAAGAAATAATTCAATATTAACTCATTTCAATGAGAGTTCAAGTATATATAATAATAACAATTAGTGGAAGTAGTATTTTTCTTATTAATATTACAAAGCAATACATTTTATGAAATGAATAATTTTATTTCTAGGCTGAATGCTTTGCTATAAAATGAGTATTCAATTACCTTTTCCATCTTTATGCACAAACTAAACTGAATTAAAAATGAACACAGAAAATATGAACTCAAAGTAAAGTATTGTTAGCAGTTAGGAACTGCAGACAGATTTTCCAAGTTTCTTCTACGCTTAGTAAGGCCAAGAAACCTGGGTAAGAGCACTGTAGGGAGTGATTCACACCTCTGTTGTGATTCAGTGACTGTAAGTGTTAATTGAAGTTTCTCTTTGTGAGTACAGAATACCAGACCAGAAAGAATATTTTGCCAATTGTACTGTGTATTGCAGTATTACTCTTAAAGGGAGTAGCATGTTTTACTTCTTGACATTTATCCTATTTTCTTTAGTATTTCTAAAGAAATAAAAAAAGGATATCATAGCAGCTATTGTGGGTATAAATAAGATAGATGTTCTTAGTCATATTCTTTCAGTCAACAATGGAAAAGTTTATTTTCTTAAAATGTGTTTCATTTCTGCTTTGAGAAAATAAACTGCAGCTTTACCCGTCTGGTCTGGAGCTAAACTAAAAGAATCTGTATCTTGTCTAAATATGAGAATATTCATCTATATATTCAATAATTAATTCATTTATATTTTATATTTTATTCAATTGTTGGTTACTGATTACCTACAATATAGCAAGCAGTCTTCAAAGCTCTAGAAATATAAATGGACAAGCTACAGTCCCTATCCTCCAGGGACTGAGTTTATTATGGAAGGCAGATAAAGGAACCCAATTCTATTGGCCAGAATACTACATCAGAGGCGTATTTGGTTTGATAAAGGACTACCAAGGAGAAACTTCCAACCTAACCTGGATGTCTTAGGAAAAGTCTCTTAGAAGAAGTGAGATTTTTATATTTCATAATGGTATTGACTTTGTCATCAGCACCACCTATGACTTATTTTGTAGGAAATCTCATTTTATGAAATTCTTCCACTAATAAAGAGCTGATATCCTTTATTTTTCTATTTCAGAAGGAATTGCTTCTTGCCCAATGTTCATGCTTTAGAGGATGATCTGTGGTAAATGACAATCGAGAGGTAGAATTACTCATGGGATGAACACCTGTCTACCTGTGTTCCCATGTATGCTTAATAAATGAGGACAGGAAAAGATTCCCCATGTAAGTGATTTTATATTTCATGTTATTTTATTTTTGTTCAATTTTATGGTAAATATTTTTATATACATGTTCAATAGAAAAGGCAGTTCAGCTATGACAGTATTAATCACAAAATATCATTGTGTTTAAACATCAAAATAACTGCAAAAATGATTTTAAAAATTGAAATCTAACATATGAATTAGTCATTCTAATGAAGATTTGGAAATTTCATACTAATCATTATCCCTGGTATCAAAACTTCTTGAGTAAAAAGAAATAGTATTTAGTGCTACATACAAATCCTTTTATTTGTCCTTTGTTGCATTAATGGTGCCTTCAACAACCCTTCCATACATGCATTTTCCAGTACCTTGTTCAATATTTTGTTCATGTCTTTTAGAGAAGATAGAGGAAATTAGGTATAAACCATCTCAACTTTCTGATGTCCACATCTACGAACATGAATGCTGTATGTAGTCACTTCCTTTACTCTGATAAGATGTCTCTCACTGTCACGTTCAAGTCAACTCTATCGATTTGGACTTTGACTTTACTTCCTGTCTATTCCTGGAAATTTGCTATCTCAGTTATCCCTTCTTTCTGCAGAATCTTCAAGTTTTCTCTATTTCTCTTTTGACTGTTCCCCTTTAGCATATTCTATATTTTGGATGTTTGTTGCCCCCAAACCTCATGTTGAAATTTGATCCCCAGTATTAGAGGTGGAGCCAAAGGGGAAGAGTTTGGGTCATGGGGGCAGATCACTTGTGAGTGGCTTGGTGCCATCCTTGTGTTAATGAGGGAGTTCTCGCTATATTAGTTCTCACTATATTAATTCTCTTTGGTGTTACAAAGAGCCAGCACCTCCCTCTCCTCTCTCTTGCCTCCCCTCTCACCGTCTGATCTCTGTACATACCAGCTTCCCTTCACCTTCCACAATGAGTGGAATCAACAGGAAGCCCTCACCAGAAGCAGATGCTGGTGTCATGCTTCTTGTATAGCCTGCAGAGATCTGAGCCAAATAAACCTCTGTTCTTTATAATTATCCAGCTTTAGGCATTCCTTTATAGCAACACAAGTGGACTAAGACAGCATACAAACATATTTATATTTTTTCCATACTAACAAAAATAAAAATCACTTACCCCTAAATGCATGCCTCTGGCTACAACCTGGTTACTTCCCTTACATTATCATAAAGCTTATCTACTTTTGCAGTCCCTGTATTCCCCCTTCTGGTCATGCTTCATCCCATCATAATATGGGTAAGTCTCTGTTGATGGCCATATTGCCAAACCCAGCATTATAAAAATGTAACTCTCTCTTCCATTTGACCTTGTAATCATTCTCTCTTAAAGGAATTTTCTCTCCTTTAAACTTTACTTACTTGATTACTGAGACAGCTTCATATTAATCACTTTAGTAGCCTCCCAACCCTTCTCCAAGATTTTGTACTTACACACATCACCTGTATCTTCTCCTGAGGTACAAGAAGCACTAAACTAAAATCCAAATCTTATTATCTCACTTCGCTGATAAAATCCATCCAAGTCTTCTCATCATCTGAAGGATAAATTTCTAATATCTTAAATTGGAAAATCAAGTGGTCTCTCTAGATTGGACCCTACCTATCTCTCCAGCCTCACTTCTTCATTTTTCTTGTATTTCTGACTCCTCAAAAAGTTTCTGGTGCTCCCAGATTGAATCCTTAATCTATAATTTTTCTCACTCTCTTGAATAACCCTATCTGCCCTTAGGATTTCACCTCTTTGCCAATCATTTCATAATCACCTCAAATTCACAATGTCAAAAAATGGAATAGTCCCCTCCCATCTAAATATGTTCCTTTTGATTCATTTTTTTTCACTAATGTATTTGTCAAGGTAATTTACTTTTCTAACAAACAAATGTCAAATTAAATACAATAAAGTTCAATATAGATCAATACTGAACATGTAGCAGCTTTAGGTTTTGCTTTTCAGAGTCATTCAGGTGCAGACTTCTTCTACCAAGCACTATGCCCTACCCTAGGATCTTGGAGCACTCCTCAAAACCCCTACAGAGGAATGAAGAGAATGACTTCAAGACTGCAAAAGAAAGTCTTTATGATCCAGGAACAGAACTAGCAAATCACATTTATAACCATATTCTACTGGACAGCATATAGTCAAAAGGCCTGCAGTGGAAGCTGCATATATAGTTCTTGCTATGATCCCTGGAAGAAAAGTGAAGGGATATGCTGAACACACAGAATCTTCTTGCTCTAACTTCTGTGTTACAAATAGTCTTACATCTTTTACTTATTAAATAAATCTCAAATCTGCTACCACCACCATCCTTACCCCAACTGATTCCATTCTCATGGGTCAGACCCCAGAATTTCTCAGAAGAACCACTCCAGTAGTCTCCAAACTGCCTTCCTTGTCTTCTGGTTTAACCCCTCCTATCTATCAGCTACACAGCTGTGAGAACGATCAAAGCAAAATTCAAATTTCATATATCAAACACCCCTGCTTAAATCCATTTAGTGACTTCCCATCACATACCAGGTAGAAATATCATAGAATGGAAAACAAGGTTCTCTTGACCTGAAATTTGCCTTTTACATCAGCCTTAACTCTGGCAACACATTGCTTCCCACTTTATGCTCAACTAAGTGTAAAACATTTCCAGACCCCGAACACACTTCATTCAGTGTCTTTTTCATTCTTTTTCCTCACCTGGAACGCCTTTCCCATTCTTACTCCATAACTCTTTAGGATAGTGAGGTACCTCTCATCCAAACTTGTATAATCTCTGCTACCTTTGTCAATCAGTGATTTACTGAATTGTGCACAACAATCTATGAGGGTGACTAAATGATTCATTAAACTTTGAGATCCTTGATAACAGGGACCATGTCTTATGCATCTTTCAGTTTGAACACTAGCAGAATTCTTGGCACGCAGTAACCATGTATAAATATGTGCCACATGAGTAAACTGCTCCTAAGCAGAGACTTACTTTGAACCTTAGTTCCTGTGCCCGTGTCCCTTGTACCCTACAATGTCTTGCCATTCACTTTCATGGGACTAGTTCCAGTCTTCCCTTAGTCCACTGGCTGTAGTTTTATTTTACATGGTCAGATAATAAAATAATAATTATTGCCCTATTAAATTCTCCATTTTGTACCTGGTCAATATGATTGGAGATCTTGACACCATATGAGCTTTGTATGACACCTGGGCACTGTATTATAAACCCAGGGAAGTCCATCTAAGCTTTCTGGAATTTGTCCTTTACCAAGTCAGCTAGCTTCTTGTAACCCATACCTGTCTTGTAGAATAGGTTCCTGCTTGCTTCTCTTTTGTTCATCCAGCTTCAGATATCACTCTGTGCTTACTCAAGTAACCAGTAATGTCCCACAACCAAGGCTGTTTCATATTCTAACAATAGAGGCTTAAAAGATGTGCATTTCTACAACACAGTGGGATCAAGAATATAGCCATGATGATAGTACAAAACAATACAAAGACATGCAACTAGAACAAAGAAGAATGTGGGCACTAATCTAAGTAGAATTTGCTGTTCTTCAGTGAATTGTAAAATATAGTTCACAATCGTGAACTATAATTTAAAAGCAGCCCGAAAAGTATTGAGAATGAGCATGCTGTCTACTCAGTCTTCCTCCATTAAGTTTTGGTCTCATTTCAAAGTAGTAGAGACAAAGCTTCTTACAATAGCTTGATTGATAGCTTTCAATTTACGATTCAATACCAAGTACATTAGTTGCACTTGTGCCTCCCAAAGAGTACATTAGTTTTCATTGTTCAGTGCCATTGACTTAAGCTAAATTATTAGAAAAAAGGACACATTGGTATAGCTTAGAACACCAGGATGATTAAATAAATACTGTTTAGAGGTTAAGAACCTGGAATTGCTGAAGTATAATTCAATACCTTTTCTAATATGTAAAGGGGGACTAGAAAGTACTAAAAAAAATCTAACTTGGGGGATACTTTGAGAAACTATTATTTACTATGTTGTTCACTTTTATGAAAATATTTATAGAGTTTCAGAGTTTTTTCCAGTAGAAAAAAAAAGAAAGGAAAATCATATATATATATTTTTTTCTTTTTGTTCTTCAAAGTATAAATTTGATAATTTTATATCTGATTAACCATAATAAACAAATCTACATTTTGACCAAATAGAGTGTGCTTCAACTCAAAAGACAATAAATCCATTTCCCAGGTGAATCATTATAGTTTGGCAGGTCCCTAATATTGGCCATTTATCTGTCAATTATGTCTACAAATATCTTTTATGAAATGTATAAGTAGATCATTTAAAACCCACATGAAGCAAGGTGCATTATTTTATTTTATAAATTATAAATTCATAAAGATAAATAATCATTCTTGAATTAATCAAAAAAGTAGAATATAAGAAAAAAGTGTGTTTGATTCTACAATAAAAAATTACTTCATTAATGATAACTCTTGGTGTTAGGAAATAATTTATCAATGTCAGTGTTTTTGAATCCCAATGACCCTAACAGTTCAGAAAATGTTCCATCATTGTCTATTTCTGTGCTCTTTAAGCACACAAACACATGCACCCTAAAATGTAGATTATTTGAAGGAGTTGCTCTGAGTTCAGAAAATATATCCTTATGTAATTGCTGCAGAATGGCCAACAAAAGAACATTTTACTCATACAATGGCTAAACTGAAATTAATTGAGGTCTTTAAAGCCTCTTTGAGCTCTAAGGGTTTGAGGACAAGAGAGGGGAAGGTGGAAACTGTGCCGAACAGCCAGAGATTTTATCCTAATATGAAATTAGAAAGGGAAAGGGAGGAGGCTCTGGGGTTTTTGGTGGCCTTCATAACAAAAGAGGTCATTGTGAATAGTATTATTATTATTTTCACAAACATTAAATGTTTATTTACAAGGCTTCATAAAGTTCTTCAGAGTATAGTCCAGGTGTCACCTCCTCTATTAAAGCTTCCCAGCTCTCCCAGCCTCAGTTTAATCAATAGTGATCTCCTGCATACTTCTATAACAATAATATTTTATGAACACCCACCTTACTTATCACTAGATTGAACTAAACTTCTATAAGGTTTTTCTTTCCTAATACACTCTGTGGTCCTTGAGAGCAGAGGCTGTACCTTTTTCACCCTCGTATCCCTTCCACTAACATCAGCACTGCTGCCTCAGTGTGTAGCTCCATGGTAGGCCTCCAACAAACACATGCTGAATGAATGACTGGGAATATTATATGTATGTCAGGCTGATCAGCTTATATTTAATCATGGACTGTGGATAATGGGGAGTCAAAAAAGAAGGCGTCAATAAAAAAGAAAAAAAGGAGAAGACATCATGTTCAGATTTCTATTTGTTTCTCAAGGTGACAAAAAAATGTAGCAGACGTAAAAGAAAAGATATTCTAGTATAAAAACTCTATAAATGAGCTATAAGGTTAACCATAAATACCAGTTAATACAATAGTTGGTCACAGTTTAAGGGAGACATGAAGGAATAATACAGACAGTGGAGAATATATTCCCTGGCTCAAGGGTGTGCATCTCTCAATTCCAATCTATTAGAGCAATGAGGAAATTTGGGCTAATATCATTAGACATGCCAATTTCCAAGAAGGGTTAAAAATTGAGTATTTAAATGATATATTGCAATTTTAATACATTGAATTAAAAAGAACATACAATGTGAACCAAAACCAAAACCAAAAACAAAAACAAAACACACTTTTTGAATCTGGAACAGAGGCCACCAGAGTTTTAATACCTTCTGAAATGCTCCGAGCAGGCTTGATAAACCTGAATTAGAACTTTTGGGAGTTGGATTTCAACCCAGGTAGGAGGCTGTTTGAATATTAAGGTTGAAGCGCAAGTATATTCAAATTCATTTCTACAAGGTATTAAGTCCAGAAGCATGGCTATAATGGCTTATATATAATAATTTTATACTCTTCTACTACATTGTCCATATTTTCATCTCCAGGAAAGGAAGAATACAATGGCACTCAGTTAGGCATCAGGATCTCTACATTTCAAATGTACTGTTGTTTCCCCTTTACTTGGATCATTGTGACTGAGTTAGTATATCCTACTACATTTCCCACAATTCTTCACCACTTTTGTTCCACCCAGCCTGTTCTTTTTTTCTCCCTTCCTAGAATCTGACAGGCCACAGAAGAAACATCTGATTTCAGAGAGATGCTCACATGCTGTACTGATGCCATCTAGAAATGTAAATGCCCAATGTCACACTGCTAAGTGGAGAAAGGTAAGAGAAATTGTTACAGGTCTTTCTATTTTCTAATCTTCTAGAATCTTTTGAAAAGACAGAAATGTTTTCTTTTCAACCAATGTCTCTGTTACTTACTTTTGGTTCCATCTGTGCAAATCAAAATGCAATAAAATTCTTGCCGATATTACCGGACGGAATGTTTACTCAAAATTTGACACCAGTAAGATTGCAAGGAATACTGAGGGAAATCTTCCAGAAGAGTGCCAATGACTCTGAATACAACTGGATGGATTTGAACATAAATATTGGACAAATAAATGAACTACCAAGAGAAAATTAAGCTACTTTCTTTCAGATTGAAATGCCATTACAGCAATGCAGAGACAGATATATTTAAGTTAGGCTAAAGGCTTTATTTCTTCACAACTATCATCAGACAGTATGTATTAAATTCTTATTCTCAAATTATTTCATGATATGAAATCTTCTTTCACACTTAGCCAATGAAGGATCAATATTTAAGACAAAAAACAAAATATTAAGAAAATTTTAATTAGATAAAACAAAATTTAATCATCTAGTAGTAACAGGATTATTTAAAACTAAATGTGAGTGTAATCAGACAATCCTACTTTCCAACTACTGTAAAATATAATTCTATCTTAAATATATGCATTTGAAGACTATGGTTGGATTATTTACTGCCTGGGATTGATATAAAACTGGAATATTACAATGTGCCATGTATGTGGTTAATCCAGTTGCAAATCATTAAACCATTATTTAGTAGTTAGCAGTATTCCTATGAAAGGAATGAGATACATGCATCATTTATTTTCAATGCAGCTTTGAATAATTAGAATATGCAATTTGATCTATTAAACTACTAATTAAATGCAAAACACTTAATATATACCAGAGAGTTGTGCTCTAAAATTGCATAACAGTCCATTATGTGGCCATTTCTCCACTGTCTCTTCTTCCAAAGCATGGGAGAGTAATCCCATATAGTACATTCAAGGACGAAGGGATAATAAAAAACAATTAAAGTCACAAAGAAGTCCTGGGTTGGTCAATAGTCCAGGCAAATAGAAAAATCTAATTTGTGTTCTACCTCCTTTCCAAGTCTCTACTTTCTGCCGCTGAAGATATGTGTAATTAATAAAATGGTCCCAAACAGTCAGAGAAAGAAAAGGGGAGCTAGAATATTTCTAAAAACTCAAGGATTAATTTTCCCAAGTTGCAATTAGGGGAGTCTATCATTATAAAGATTCACCTAACTGGCAAGAAAGCAAAGTAATATATCCTTATTATTCTTTTCTAATTTAGCTACAATGTGCTATCAGATGAAACTGTATCACTTTATTCAGGATTTATCACTTCCTTATTCTCCTGAATTTAGCATTGCCTACAATATCAAATTCAACATCATACATTTGTCAAGACTTTCATATACAAGCTCTTGCTTCTTTTAAAATAATAATGATGATGGTGATAAAATTAATGGATAACATTTTTGCTAGACATTGTGCTAAATGTGTCACATTATCTCATTTAATTTACTGAGGTTAAAAAAAATGAGGAAACCAAGGAAGCAAGAGGCAACGTAACTTGGCTTGAGTCTTACTGTTTCTAAATTCAAGGTTATATGTTCAGAACTTGTTTTCTTAACCCTCCTGCACATGTTTCAAACTTCACAATATTCCAACACTCCTCAAAATCCCCATCTATTCTCCCTCAAAACTAATCAGAACAAACTTCTCTGTGTAACTAGCACTGACTTAGTTATTCTTTACTTTGGGCCTTAGTTCATGTTGCTTTCTCTCTTAGAGTGTATTTTTTGTCACTTAGCTAAATATCCCTCCTCTTTCAAAGTGTGAGTTTCCTGCCTTCTCATCCACAGCTGTTCCACCCCAAGTGCACACCTCAGATATAAAAGTCATTCATACTCCCATAGTGCTTAGTGTAGAGACACAAAGATGATTATCTCTCAATCAATATATTTCCTGAAAGCATTAATAGTAAAGATGCAAATAATCCATTGTAAAACAAAAGAATGTTGTCATGAACATTTGATTCTTGTTATAAAAGGTAGGTTTCCTGCCAGACATATTTTCTCTGCCAAATTTTCTATCACCAACAAAATTTTCAAAAGGATTTTCATTTGTTTTCTGACTGCTCTTGGCCTATGTCCAAATTCTTTATTAAGAGCTTCCAAATTTAATATTTTAACTTCAAATGCTGTTGTTGAATATAAGCAGTATAGAGCTACAGCAGAAACTGACCTTGCAGGGAAATGAAATCCATTTTATTTTGGGTGCAAAGTGGGAAACTCTCCTGAGTATGTATCCTTTATCAGGAATGACCAGTCCTAGTCCTGTTCTGACGTTTCTCCCTAGTGTTCCGGCTTCCTTCATTCTTAGACTCAGGCCTATCTACACTATCAGGGCTTATCCTGGCTTGGCTGTGATACTAAATGGGAGCCTTTCTTGAGAATGTCGTGAACTCACTAAAGTTCTAGGCAAGTTTATTGCATGCTATTCTACCACCTTTACTAAAATTCTAGCCTCATGATGTCCAAACTCCTTTAATGCCTCTCTGACCTATTATTTGCAGGGCATAGATGACAGCCAAATAGGCAGGCTGGGTCAGGGACAGGGTGTCTGTTCCGGACCCTAGGCTGCCCTGACCTGGTAGCACAGCATTTCTTTATGCTGGGCCACAGCAGGTATACAGGTATCACATCAAAGATGCCAATTTAGATTTGTTGCATAAGTGTACTTACAGAAAAGGCAGCATGCTGTAGTGATTGAATGGACTCTGGAGCCGGACTGTTTAGGTTCAAGTCCCAACTTTGATTCTTACAAGTCATTTGTCCTTGGACAACTTATTTAACCTCTTAATGTCGCGGTTTTCTCAACTGTAAAATGATGACGATAATAGGTTCTACCTCAAAGGTGGGAAAAGGATTGCCTTCGATTTATCAGGTTGAGATTTATAGCATAAATTTTTTCTTTACTTTTAATGGCTCTCAGTTGTCTCTTTTTGGGTTTTTTTTTGCAGAAATCACTTTTATGTGTTACATAGAAATACCGATGGATAGATGAAAGTCAATTTTCTTTCCTTTTTAGAGAAATATCCTGAATGGTTTACTTTAAGGGGAATGACAGGGTGTGTACTGATATGATTCGCAAACACTGAATCTACTCTAAGATTTGGCTTTTAGTATGAAGCCTAGTAGGGAGCATCACAGAAGAAAATGCACTCATTTATGGTATTAAGAGATTCCCATTTTAATCTCAGCTATACCTTATATAAATTTTGGCATGCACTTTATCTAATCTGGGCCTCAGATATATATAATGAGAAGGTTGGTTCAGAAAATTTCTAGCATCCCTTCCAAATGTGAACATTTATGACCACTTGGAGTTGGGAATGACCCTAGACTATTATTAACAGTATTATTAACTGAAGGAAGGACCCCTCTGAACATTGGCTAATATCTTAGTCCATCAGTAAATCCTTCTAAAGGTCATTTTATTTCAGACTGAAATGTAAAAATGTATCAAGATAGAACAAGACATCAAACCAAAAAGTACATCTCAAACTTTTATTCCATATAGGACAATACATTAAAGAGAAAAGTTAAGATGAATGCAAAATTCCATGAGAGTAAGAATTGGGCCTGTCCTATTTATTGCTCTATTGCCAGTGCCAAGACCTCAGAGTAACATTTAAGAAGTGATCAAATAACTACTGGTTGAATAATGAATGCATATAATTTGTTCCAGTGAAAAAAATGTTTGTGGGGAAAAAATTACTTAACTAGCTTCCTATGATCTCATGTCATCCCCCTCTGCCGTGGCCCAGGCCAACACAAACATGAGACAGAGTATATACCAATGCAGTCTTTGCCCCAGAATCTAGACAACAAGACCCAAGGAATCTTCCCCATGAGTGACCACTGTGTTTCTCTCTTGGACCCCCAGTCCTTCTTGATACCAGATTGAGTAGGGGTACTTAATCTCAGTGATGACCACTAGCCTTCTGCATGAGCCAAAGCTGACTCTCTTTTGCTGACCATTGCCCTCTAATCCCTCATTGCAGAATCTTCTCTTTCCCCACTGTTATGAGTGCCACTCAGAGTCAGGTTTCTGCCTGAATCACTGCTTTATGTTCTGATTTAAGTCAGTTGCCAGTCTCTACGATGTCCAAGTTGTAGTTAGGGACCCACGTAGTTTCCTCAGATTCCCGTAACTGTATACAAAAGTCTTTTACCTAAATTCTAGTTCAAAGGTCAAGGCCCTATTACCCATGATCAGCAATTTCCTCCACCCAATAATTATCTTACCTACCTAGAATTCTGAATATTACACACTGGCTGTCCCATCCTGCTGTTCATTTTGAAGCTACACAGGCTTTTTGCTGCTTTGCTCCTCTGATGGAATCTCCACTTATAGACAGGCCTGGCATGTACGCTAGTCTGAAACTTCCTTAGCTTGGTATAAATAAATCATCACATCTTCCAAGTTCTCCTGAGTTGTAATAATAAGTCATTGCATTCACCTATGGAAGCAATTAGCAGTGCCTTCCATTTTTGGATCTATGAGAACACGATCTGACAAGAATAATAAGTATTCAGACCCTAAATTTTTAAATTATCAGCCAGTGAGAAAAATGTTATTAGAACTTCCAATTTTACCACAAAGAAGTTTTCTATCATATTATCTTTGAAATATATAGGCATGGAAAGTAAAATTTACCCATGATCATATTCTTTAAAACAACACAGAAAGAACTGAGCGTTTCCCTTCACTTTTCCAACTCTATTGTCTAGAGGAAAGGATTGTTAGGATTTATTGAGCACCCATCATGTGCCAGAAACTGTTCTAGACCCTGAGGATACAAAAGTGAACAAAAAAGTTGCCTGTCTTCATAAACCTTATATTTTGATGGGGGTAATGTACAAGCAAAATAAAATTAAATGAAAAAAAAATAATGATAAGTTGTAAGGAAAAAAATAGCACTAGGACAGAAATAGGAAGTGCTATGGGGATACGTACTGAAATTTTTAGATTGAGTGGCCAGGGAAAATGTCACAGATGAATTGATAAAAACAATCCATTAAGATTTCTGGAAAAGAACATTCTAGAAGAATGGAATAGTAAGAGCAAATGCTCTGAGTTGGGAGTGTGATTATCATATATGGGGAGAGCAAAGAGATTGGTGTGGATAAAGTGGAGAGAAAAGATAAAAAGAGGAAGTGATTGAATTGCCAAGTGGGTGTGTGGTGGACAAGGGCTAAAGATCCATGGTAGAGTAAGTAAGTTCAGTCATACATTGATTAACGACGAGGATACATTCTGAGAAGTGTGTTGTTAGGCGATTTCATCACTTTATGAACATGGTAGAGTACATTCACAAACCTGAATGGTATTGTCTACTACACACCCAGGCTACCTGGTATAACCTATGGCTCCTAGGCTACAAACCTGTACAGCATGTTACTACCGAATACTATAGGCAAGTGTAACACAGTGGTAAGTATCTGTGGTATTTGTGTATCCAAACATATCTAAACATAGAAAAGGTTCAGTAAAATTATGGTGTAAAATTATAAAAATAAGATACCTGCATGTGGCACTTACCATGAATGGAGCTTGCAGGACTGGAATTTTACTTTGGGTGAGTCAGTGAGTGTGAGTGAATTTGAAGGCCTGGGACATTATTGTACACTATTGTAGGCTTTATAAACACTGTACAGTTAAGTTACATGAAATTTATAAAAAATTCCTTTCTTCAATAACCTTAGCTTACTGTAACATTTTACTTTGTGAATTTTTTAATTTTTTAAACTTTTTGACTTGTAATAATACTTAGCTTAAAGCACATATTGTGCAGATGTACAGAAATATTTTTTCTTTATATTCTTTTCCTGTAAGCTTTTTCCTATTTTTAAAGTTTGGTTTTTTTTTTTTTTTTTTACTTTTTAAACTTTTCTATTGAAAACTAAGACACAAACACATACTAGCCTAAGCCTACAAAAGGTCAGGATCATCAGTATCATTGTCTTCCTCCTCCACATCTTGTCTCACTGAAAGGTCTTCAGGGCCAGTAACACACATGGAGCTGTCATCTTCTATGGTAACAATGCCTTTGTCTGGAATACCTCCGGAAGGATCTGCCTGAGGCTATTGAATGATTACTTTCATTTTTTTTTTGTAAGTAGAAAAAGTACACACTAAAATAAAGATAAAAAGTACAATATAGTAAATACATATACCAGTAACATAGTTGTTTATTATCATTATCAAGTATTACATACTTTACATAATTGTATGTGTTATACTTTTATATGACTGGCAGTACAATATGTTTGTTTACACCAGCATTATTACAAACAAGTAAGTAATGCTTTGCAGTTCAACCACATGATAGTTACGTAGTCATTGAGTGATAGGAATTTTTTAGCTCTATTATAATCTATTATAATTATAACCTCCATCATATATGCATTCTCTTGTTGACAGAAATGTTATTATGTGGACTGTGACTGTACTTTGGTTTTTACTATGAGGTAGATGAAAAAAAATATTAGAGGATGTTGAGAGAGAAGTAGAATTATCCCCCCATCCTCCCTTTTTTTTAGCCCATTCTTCTGCAGAAAGATTTTTTTTTTTTTTTTTTAAAGATAGTGTCTCACCCTGCTTCCCTGGCTAGAGTGCAGTGGCATCATCATAACTCACTGCAGCCTCACACTCCCGGGGTTCAAGTAGTCTTCCAGCCTCGGCCTCTCAAAGTGCTAGCATTACAGGTCTAAGCCACCATGCCTGGCCTGATCTCTCTTTAGTTTTAAATGGTCATACTGGCTGTGTGGAAAAAGTACTTAACAGGGGCAAAAGGTGAATGGGGGAGACAATAAAGATTTGCAGTAATTTAGGCCGGCTATGGCTTTGAACCAGTGTGGTAATAGCAGAGTGATTGAGTTTTGTGTCTAATTGGAAGGTAAAGCCCCCCAGGATTTGCTAATAGATTGGATGTGGGATACAGAACATATCTAATGGGGGATGGGGCATCAAAAGGGGATTCATGAATACCTCAAAGTACTCAAGCCTAAGGAACGAGAAAGTTAAAGTTGTCATAAAGTGAGATGGGAAGACTGTTAGAGCAAGTTTGGGATGGTTTAACAATCAAAAGTTTAACGTTAGGCATGTTAACTTTGAGATGATATACGTCATTCAAGTAGAGATATAAGTAAGCAGTTGGATGTAAGTTTGAAGACAGAGGAGAGATCTAGAATGAAGATATAAATCCAGGGGTCATCAGCATATAGATGGTATTTAAAGATAGAGAGTGGATGAAATCGCCTAGGAAGTGATTGTAGATGAGATGAAAATAGATCCAAGAAGAGAAGTCTGGCTGATTTTGAAGTTTAAAGGGCTGGAAGGAATAGACACCAGAAAAGGAAAACAGGAATAAAGGCCTGAGATGTAAAAGGAAAACTAGGTGAATATGGTGCTTTGTAGCTAAAAGTGATTCAAGGTATTTATCCTATGGTTATACAGATACATATAGGCATAATTAAATATATCTGTATGTATACATATGTGTGTATGCATATGTGTTTACATGTGGGGTAGTTTTTATTTTATGAAATGGGACCATGCTATACTTAATTATCTAAAACCTGCTTTTTAAAAATTAATTTATCATGGAAGAGATTGATGTGACGTCTTTACTCTTAAGATTAAAGATGTTTTATTTTCAAATTTTTGAGTTTCTGGAAGCATTATTAAAGTATCATGATGAACTTTAAAAAAATGCAGCATTGTGAAAATACTGGCTGTGAATTTTGAAAGTAACACTTGATCTCTTCCATTTAGTTAGCTAAAATTCTATCTGTAGAATTCATAAATCAAAGAAAAACCAAAACAAAGAATGAGGATGTAGACATCAAATAGGAAAATATATAAAATTGTTCTTATTTTTTGCTATTACTACTAGTAAATATCAATGGATGCTGATTTTCTATTACAATGAGGAAGTAAGCTTTGAGTAGAGCAGATATATATATATATATCTAGATATCTAGATATAGATATATTTTTTATAGAAACAGCTGGCAGTTTCCACTCATTTTTACAGATAAAATACTGGGTTTTTTTTCCCCTATCATTCTAACATTTGTTGGTTTAACAAAGACAAATTCTATGACATTGCTTTCTAATCACCTATCTAGGAGCTGATTTCCATTAGATAGGAGAGATGAAAAATGAACAATTTAACAGAGTTGCAATGTGTTAATATTCGTGCATTTAAGACAGCAATAATATGGTGTATTATTTTAGTCGATCTGGGTAAACAATAAATTAGTTGATGGTGTTCCACTAGAAGTTAGGAATAGACAACCCTCCAAAGACTCATCTCAATGCCGGCCAGCAAATAAACATTTCCTGAAAACATACCAGAAACTGTGATGCAGTTTACACCTGGCATAATGTTTCAGATCATTCACTGGAGTGTAGAACAGAGTTGTTTAGAAATATTTATTTTAAAGTAATTCTTTCAAAGAGAATAAGAAAAATCTTATAGTGCCTACTTTGAGGACTTTATTAGTTGAAAGTAAACTGGTAAGCACAATTTTTTCAACCAATAATTCCTATGACCCAAGTGTTATAATTTGTCATGTTATATAGACATGCCATTTAAAAATTGTGGAGTTTTTGCAATAGACCTAAAAACAACATTCAAGTCTCTGTATGAAAAACCGTCACTAAATATGAAATAACAAGAGGTGGGAAAAGTTAGTCTTTTTGTTCTTCCTCAAGTGCCCATTAAATACCCTTCTTTATCATCCATATATTTTTTATTTTTTTTGAAAATTAGCTAGATTGAAGCAGATTTCATGTGCAAAACTACTTGCTGAACAGATTTTTAGTATACAAGTAAAAAGGGATTGCATGTTGTGAAAAGATTTCTGAACTGGCAATTCAGATCAGGTATGTAATCTCAGCTCTGCAGCTAATTAAATACTTAATCTTATTTAGGTCCATCCTTCTGTTTCCTTCTCTGTAAGATGAAGAAAGCAAATCACAACTATGCAGATATTCATGAGAATAGACATGAGATATTGAGATTTAACTTCTAGATTAAAAGGCAGTTGAATTGCAGCATTCATTTGTCAGTAAATACAGAATATATTCTGAAGCTTTGAAATTAAAAAATGAAATTAGGATATGTGAGTCTTGCTTCTGTTTTTAGAAATTATGCGCATTCTTTGTAGTCTCTTTTTTTTTTTTCCTACAGAGATAGTGTCTCTTTTCATTTGTTCTTTTTCATTGAAGGATTTTGTTTCGTTTTGTTTTCTAATTGTGCTTTTCAGCAACAATTGCCTATTTTAATTTCTTATATTTTGGGGGGAGTAAGTGAATTTTGTGAATTAAGTTTTGGAATTAAATTGGGTTTTTTTCTGAGGGGGGAGTGAGATTTTATTTAAAGTTTTTTGCATCTCCTACATCACAATAAATATTTGGTGAATGACTAACTCTCAGCTCTGTCTCCACTTGTTGATTCATGTTTTTTTTCTATAGATGGCATTTTTTTCCTATTTTGCCAAAAACACAAAATTCATGTGATATATTTATTTCATAAAATAATTTTCAAAATTAATTAATACTCTCATTCTTCATGAAAGTTCTTGTCTTTTCTTAGGTCTCATCATATTTGTTTTCTTGCTTGTTTTGTTTGCTTAATATTCAATCATCTTTGGATGGGGTGTGATGAGTCCAAGCTTAGAATTTCCCATGTGGCAGTGTAGATCGTCATGCTGAGTCCTAGCAATTTGGGTCAGGCATGTAAGCTCAGCTCTACACCTTTATTTGGGTACTTATTCTGTTCTGGGTATATTATAAACTTCCCCACTCAGACCTAGACTAAGAGGCTAGGTTGATCCACAAGCATCGTGACTCACTTTATGATATCCAGTAGAAATTTATTTAAAGTGGGCTTGTTGGACTCAGGTTCAATCTCATTCAGGTTCTCTGACCTGGAAGAATTCTTGTTCTTTTTCCACAGAATAAAGATATGAAACACTACATCCCCAATCATATAGTGCTTCTGGTGCTCTTCCTATTTCTTTTCTGACAACAATGTCAACTGTTGCAATTATGATCACATGTTACAATGTGTTTCTATGTGTCACATCCTACTTCCTTCCATGTTGCCTATTGAGTGGTGTTGTTGAAGAAATACAGGCAGACAAAAACTAATCTGGGTAGGGGGTGGGGAGGCTGGCTTTAACTATCTCTAAAAATATTTCCTGAGTATTTGGTAGTATAAATGACAATTTTGTGTGTCACAGAGTTAGGAAGCAACAGGATAGTGCTGATATTAATCTTTCTTTCTTTCTTCCTTTCTTTCTTTCTCTTTCTCTTTCTCTCTGTTTCTTCCTTTCTTTCATTTCCATAATATAACAGTGCAAGGTGAAGTAGCATGTGTTGATGTCGAAGTTGTAGCAAATTATTCAGAAGATCTGGCTAAGATATTGATGAAAGTGGCTACACTAAACAACAGATTTTCAGTGTAGATGTAACAGTCTTCTATAGGAAGAAGATGTCATGTAGGACTTTCATAGCTGAAGAGAAATCAGTGCCTGGCTTCAAAGCTTCAAAACTTCAAAGAACAGGCTGACTCTCTAGAGTCTAATGCAGCTGGTGACTTTAAGTTGAAGCCAATGACCATTTATCATTCCATGGCCCTTAAGGATTAAGCTAAATCTACTCTGCCTGTGCTCTATAAATTGAACAACAAAGCTTGGATGATGGCACATTTGTTTACATCACGGTTTACTGAATACTTTAAGGCCACTGTTGATACCTACTGCTTAGAAAAAAAAGATTCCTTTCAAAATATTACAGCTCATTGACAATACACCTAGTCACCCAAGAACTCTCATGAAAATGTACAAGGACATTAATGTTGCTTATCTGCCTACTAACACAACACCCATTCTGCAGCTTATAAATCAAGGAGCACTTTTGACTTTCAAATCTTATTTAAGAAACACATTTCATAATGCTACAGTTTTCATAGATAGTGATTCCTCTGATGAATTTGGGGAAAGTAAATTGAAAACCATCTGAAAATGATTCACCATTCTAGATGCCATTAAGACCATTTGTGATCTATGGGAAAAGGTCAAAATATTATTTAGTATTAATAAGAGTTTGAAAGAAGTTAATTACAGCCCTCATGGTTGGTTTGGAGAGGTTTAAGACTTCAGTGGAGGAAGTGCAGATGTGGTGGAAATAGCAAGAGAACAAGAGTAAGAAGTGGAGCCTGAAAATGGAGATTAATGTTGTTTTCATGCCTGCTAATATAACATCCACTCTGAAGCTCATATATCAAGGAGTAATTTTGGCTCTCAAATATTATTTAAGAAATAAATTTTGTAAGGCTGTAGTTGCCATAGAGAGTGATTTTTCTGATGTATCTGAGCAAAGTAAATTGAAAACCTCTGGAAAATACTCACCATTGTAGATGCCATTAAGAATATGTGTGATTCATAAGACGAGATAAAAATATCATCAATAACAGGAGTTTGTAAGAAGTTGATTCCAGTGCTCATGGATGATTTTGAGGGGTTCAAGACTTCAGTAGAGTAAGTAACTACAGATGTGGTAGAAATAGCAAGACAACTAGAATTAGCAGTGGACCATGAAAATGAGTATAAATTATTGCAATCTCATGATAAAATTTGAATGGATGAAAAGTTGTTGCTTACAGATGAACAAAGAAACTGGTTTCTTGAGATGGAATCTACTCCTGGGGAAGATGCTGTAAATATTGTTGAAATAACAACAAATGATTTAGAATACTACATAGACTTAGTTGAAAAAGTAGTGGCAGAGTTTGAGAGGATTAACTCCAATTTTGAAAGTAGTTCTACTGTGGTAACATGCTATCAGACAGCATCATGTGCCACAGAAAAAATCTTTGTAAAAGGAAGAGTCAATCAATGAGGCAAACTTCAATTTTGTCTTATTTTAAGAAATTTCCACAACCACACCCAACTTCAGCATCCACCACCCTGATTAGTCAGTAGCCACCAACTCATGGAGGCAAGACTCTCCAACGGCAAAAAGATTATGACTTTCTGAAGGCTCACTTAGAATGATTGCTAGCATTTTTTAGCAATAAAGAATCTTTGATATGCAGATTTTTAGACATAATGCTATTTCACATTTAATAGACTACAATGTAGTATAAATATAACTTTTACATGCACTAGGAAACCAAATATTGTGTGATTTTCTTTATTGTGATATGTGCTTTATTGTAGTGGACTAGAACTGAACCCATAATATCTCCAAGGTACGCCTGTAATTCAGAGGGCAGAGGTATGGTAAGCATTCCAAAAATATATTTTTCAACACCATCCTCATTGGTGATGCACTAAGTACCAGTGAACCCTTAGACTTTGCCAAATAGTTTCTTTTACATTTTGTTTCCTCTTCTGTTTTTAGTATTTGATATTTTAGCTATTTTTATAAATTTTCATAGATATTTAATAAGAAGTTGAGAGAATGCACACCATGCACTACATAATAATGTCTACATGTGAATCAAAGAGCTTTTGAGTCCCATCTGAAATCAGAGCCACTATTCCAGATTGCTGATTATATATGCCTATATTTCCTCTAAGCCTTTGTGACAGTTATTAGATTGGGCCATAAAAATTTGAGAGTATATTGAAAACACATAAAGAAGCACTTTCATAGAAAAATGCAAGGTCATAGCTATAAAGAACCCATAGTTTCAACTTTTATATTAGTCTACATCTGAGTTCTTAAACAAAAACATACTGTTCCCGCTCTATAAAATAGAAAAGGCAATGGGAATCAGAGAAAATCCGTATTTAGACTTTCAAGGAGTGAATTCCAAATTTTTGCATATTCATACTATGTTCTGAATCCAATTATAAACAATTACATAAATACATTAGATAGATAAAAGAACTTGGAGTTTGAAATGAAGAAATATTCCAGCTCCATCACCAACTCCATTGTATATTTGATCATTAATCACAAAATAATGGAATTTTAAAAGCCCCTTAATCAATTATAACAATGGTTCAATGCACTATAAATTGCATCTTCTTCTGATAAATTTAAAAATGTGATACCCCTTCCCTCATTGCATATGATAAACCTTCCACGAGGTATGTGCCACTTCTAAAAAAATTTTTTTTAATTTTTGATTATTATGGGTACATAACAGTTATATATCTTTATAGGGTACATATGCTGTTTTGATACAGGCATATAATGTGAATTCATCAAATCAGGGTAATTGGGATATCGATCACCTCAGGGATTTATAATTTCTTTGTGTTAGGAACATTTCAATTCCACTCTTTTAAAGTATGTCCCAACTTATTTTTGATTATAGTCACTTTGTTGGGCTGTCAAATATCATTCATTCCATCTAAGAATCTAACTATATTTTTGCACCCATTAACCATCCCTAATTTATACCCCCCTCCCTGCTACCCTACCCAGCCTCTGGTAACCATTTTTCAATGATAGTCATTGAAACATGTTTTCCTATTCAAATTGATGTAGAGGTCATCAAGTTCTAATATACACAATTTAAATTTGCAACTATAAGCACATAATATTGAATATATAATATCAAACTACAGCAAAGAAATTTTGACCTCCCATCTTCTTCAGCAAAAATGAATGATTTAAGTGGTCCCCAAGTTTTATGGAAATTTTTATGGGAAATTGTCTTTCATGGAAGAGAATTTTTCCATGGACAGGGTAGGGTGGATGGTTTTGGGATGATTGAAGTGCATTACATTTATTGTGTAGTCAAACCTCTCTCCCAATGATAATATGTATTTGCAGCTGCTCTCCAGCACTCACATCACCACCTCAGCTCCACCTCAGATCATCAGGCATTAGATTCTCATAAGGAGAGTGCAACCTAGATTCCTTGCATGCGCAGTTTACAGTAGAGTTTGCGCTCCTATGAGAACCTAATGCTGCTACTGATCTGACCGGAGGCAGAGCTTATGCAGTGATGTGAGCAATGGGGAGCATCTGTAAATACAGATGATGTTTTGCTCACTCATCCGCTGCTTATCTCCTACTGTACAGCCTGGTTCCTAACAGGCCATGGACTGGTACAGTCTGCGGCCCAGGGATCAGGGACCGCAGATTTAGATTAACCTCTTATTTTTAGACATGATCAAAGTCATGGACAAGTATACTCTCTTGTCAAATGTTACACTACTTATAAATGGAAGAAGACAGGGCCCTGACTCAGCTTTTCCAAAACATTATGAAGTCTAGAAAGATGGGCTTTATTGGCATTGCTTCCTAAATTGTTAGTACCTTGTTTTCCTTTCCATGATACTAGTTAAAATTGCTTTGAGCTGCTATGCCACCCTTATCTTTTTTTTAACTTTTATGCTTAAGATCACAAAATGGCTCTTCCAACTCTAAGCATGGAACTTAACCATGCATACAGGAAGAAGGGGAAGTAAACGGGAATAAATGGGGCTTTCTTGAAATAAATCACCTTATGTCTTACTAACCCAGATATACATCATATGACTAGTACTAGCTGCAAGGGAGTCAAAAAGCAAGTCTTTCTTTATTTTTTTCTTTTTCTTTCTTTTTTTACTTTTTTTCTTTTTTTTATTAGCAGGACACATTGCCATCTCAAGCAAAATTCGATCCATTATTAAATATCTACTGTTCAGGAGATATTGAGCACTGGCAGTATCTGCCCCATATATACTTCCATTACTGTTGTATTAATAGATACTCAAATGAATTGTCAAGGGCAGCTAAATTAATAAGATACATTATTATATCAACTTCAGTTAATAAAATGGTTTTCTTAAATTTGTATTTACTCACTTTGTAATTCTTCTAGTATCCATTAGCTTTCCTTTTAAAATACAAATTGCTATTGAAAATCAATTTTGATCTCTTTTCAAATATCAGTAATTGGTAAATGATATTCTATAATGATGGAAGTTTTTGATTCTTATAAATTAGTCATGCTCTTCTAGACCAAATGAGTGGCACATTTGAATTAAACTACTCATGCTATGTTTATTTGTTAAAGTCACATGTGCAACTCAGAGTGAACTCTGGCTTTCTTGAAAGTTACAAATGTATTTTATAAAGATATAGGATACATTTTATAATTTTTGAAAGGAACTTGTCTTTTAAGCTATCCTCCTATAATATTATGTTTCTCAAATGATTGATAAATGTTGAGTATCAAGATGATGGCATATTCTCTGGAAAGTATATGAACTGCAATGATTCTACATTTCCAAATAAATACCTATCTATGACCTAAAGAACAAACAGATATAGGGTTATGGTCAACATTTTATAGTGAAATTTGAAATGCTTAATGACAACTTGTGCCTGGATAGGTGAAAAAGTGAGATAAAATTATCCCTTTAAAAAAGAGTTCTCTTCAAAAATATGTTTTTAATACATAAAAGAACACAGAAAAATGATCAAAAACTCTAAAAGAACAGCTTCTGAAAGCACTCATTTTAAATCTTTTTTTCATGTAGATTCCTGCTTATTTTGTCCTTATGCTATCATATATCTGATCAGCTTTCAAGACTTAGAAGGTAGAGATTCCTTAAAAGGGAAAAATAAGTAAAATGATCTAATTTAAATTTATTTTCCTAGAAAAAATGTTTTTAAAAGACATTACTCATGTGCAGTATTATAAAACTGGCTATGTATAATGAACTATGAATTATGAATCTGTACAGTGTCTTGTAAGAAGCATTCTAAAATCTAGCAAATAAGAATATAATGTAACACCATGACTTTGTGTAGAGGTGAGGGTATCTGTTGGAACTGATCACTAATTTTATTCCACTGTGGTCTGAGAATACACATGGAATAATTTTTATTTTAAATTTATTGAGATCTGTTTTGTGGCCTTCTATTGCTGAATGACTATTGGGTCATGGAGGAGACCCAGATGGAAATCAAAAGATTCTTTGAACTAAATGATAATGGGGACAAAAGTTTTCAAAATCTGTGGGATACAGCAAAAGTATTCCTAAGAGGAAAACTAATAGTATTAAATGCCCACATCCAAAAGACAGAAAGATCATAAATCAACAAACTAATGAACCATCTCAAGGAATTGGAAACGGAAGAGCAAACTAATCCTAAACCCAGCAGAAGAAAAGAAATAACTAAAATCAGAGCAGAACTAATTGACATCTATAATAAAAGAACTATACAGAAGATTAATAAAACCAAAAGTTGGTTCTTTGAAAAGGTAAACAATATTGACAGCCCTCTTGCTAGATTGACCAGAAGTAGAAAGGAAAGGACTCTAATAAGCTCAATTTGAAATGAAAAAGGAGAGGTCACAATAGATACCACAGAAATACAAAACATCATCTTTGAATACTATAAAAATCTTTATGCCCCAAAACTTGAAAATGTGGAGGAAATGGACAAATTCCTAGAAATAAACAACCTCCCTATGCTCAATCAGGAAGAAATAGAGTTCCTGAAGAGACCAATATCAAGCACTGAAATTGGAGCAGCAATAAAATATCTTCCAATAGAAAAAAGTCCTGGAGCAGGTGGGTTCACATCTGAATTTTACCAAACCTACAAAGAACTGGTACCCGTACTGCTACCTGTACTGTAGACATTATTCCACAACATTGAGAAGGATGGAATCCTCCCCAGCTCATTCTATGAAGCCAATATCACCTTGATACCAAAGCCAGGAAAGAATACAACAGAAAAAGAAAACTACAGACCAATATCCCTTGTGAATATAGATGTAAAAATTCTCAGTAAAATCTTAACAAACCAAATTTAACTGCACATCAAAAAAATAGTTCATCAGGAACAGGGGGGCTTCATCCCAGAGATGTAAGGATGGTTCAACATATGCAAATCTATAAATGTGATTCACCATATAAATAAAAGCAAGAAAAAAGACCATATGATATTCTCAACAGACACAGAAAAAGCATTTGACAAAATTCAGTACACTTTTATGATAAAAACTCTTAACAAAATAGGCATAGGTGGGTCATACCTCCAAATTATTAAAGCCATATATGATAAACCCACAGCCATCATCACACTGAATGGGGAAAAATTGAAAGCATTCCCACTTAGAACTGGAACCAGACAAGGTTGCCCACTATCTCCACTTCTATTCAACATAGTGCTGGAAATCCTTGCCAGAGCAATCAGACATGAGTGGGAAATCAAGAGTATACAAATGTGAGCAGAAGAGGTCAAACTTTCACTCTTTGCTGATGTTATGATATTATATCTAGAAAACCCCAAAGATGAAACCAAGAGACTTCTGGAATTGATAAATGAATTCAGCAAAGTCTCAGTATACAAAATCAATGCACACAAATCTGTAACTTTCATATACAACATAACAGTCAAGGCAAAAATCAAATAAAAAATGTGACACCTTTCACAATAGCATCAAAGAAAATTAAATATTCAGGAATATATTTAACTAAGAAAGTGAGAGACCTATATAGGGACAACTACGAAACTCTGAGAAAGGAAATCGTAGAGGATGTAAACAGATGGAAAACCCTACTATGCTCAAGGATCGGCAGAATCAATATTGTTAAAATGTCTATACTACCTAAAGTGATCTACAGAATCAATGCAACCTCTAACAGAAGGCTAACATCATTTTTCACAGATCTAGAAAAAATAATTCCACGCTTTGTGTGAAACCAGAGAAGACCCCATATAGAAAAAGCAATCTGAAACAAAAAGACCAAATTGGGAGGCATCAGTCTACCTGACTTCAAGCTATCCTACAAAGCTATAGTAACAAAAACAGCTTGATACTAGCACAAGAACAGAGATATAGACCTTCTCAACAGGACTGAGAATTCAGATATAAAACCATCTTCATATTGTCATCAAATCATTGACAAAGCAGACAAAAATATACATTGGGGAAAAGAATTCCTATTCAATAAATGGTGCTGGGAAAATTGGATAGCCACATGTACAAGATTAAAACTGGATCCACACCACACACCTATCACAAAAATCAACTTATGATGGATAACAGACTTAAACCTAAGACATGAAACCATAAGAATTCTGGAAGAAAATGTTGGCAAAACTCTTATAGACATTGGCCTACACAAAGAATTTATGAAAGAGACCCCCAAATCAATCACAGCAACAACAAAAATAAATAAATGGGATCTGAGCAAAATAAAAAGCTTCTGCACAGCCAAGGAAACTATCATTAGAGTGAATAGACAACTCACAGAATGGGAGAAAATATTTTCATGCTACACATCTGATAAAGGGCTGATAACTAGAATTTATATAGCTCTCAGGGAAATCAGCAAGAAAAAAATCAAACAACCCCATTAAAAAGTGGGCATAGGACATGAACAGAAACTTTGCAAAAGAAGACAGAATAATGGCCACCAAACATATAAAAAAGTGCTCAACATGTCTAATCATCAGGGAAATGCAAATAAAATCACAATGAGATATCACTTGACTCCAGTGAGAATGGTTTTTATCAAAAAGTCCCAAAACAACAAATGCTGCTGTGGATGTAGAGCGATAAGAACACTCTTACATTACTTGTGGGACTGCAAATTAGTACAACATCTATGAAAAGTAATATGGAGATATCTCAAAGAACTAAAAATAGAACTACTATTTGATTCAGCAATCCCATTACTAGGCATCTACTCAAAGGAAAAAAAATCATTTTATAATAAAGACATCTGCACTTGAATGTTTATGGCAGCACAATTCACAATTGCAAAGATGTGGAAACAACTCAAGTGCCCATCAATCCATGAGTGGATTAATAAAATGTGGTATATGTATACCATGGAGTACTACTCAACCATAAAACACAATGGTGAACTAGCACCCCTTGTATTATCCTGGTTGAAGCTAGAGATCGTTCTTCAAAGTGAGGTATCACAAGAATGGAAAAAAAAGCACCATATGTATTCACCATCAAATTGGTACTAACTGATCAACATTTAGGTGCACACATGGAAGTAATATTCATTGGGTACAGAGCAGATGAGAGGGAGTGGAGGGGATAGGTAAATTCATGATTAGTGGGTGTAGAGTGCACTGTCTGGGGGATGGGCACGTTTGTAGCTCTGGCTCAGGTTTGCAAAGGCAATGTATGTAACCAAAATGTTTGCACTCTTGTAATATTCTGAAATTTTTAAAAAAAGAAAATAAATAAATAAATAAATGTATATATATAACAAGAGAAAAAAAAGAATATAATGTAACTCAAATAATTCAACTTATTTTATCTATTTTAGTTGTTCTTCCAAACAAGGTAACCCAGGCCTTCTAATAATTCCCCCATAGTCCTCTTGGAAAACAGAATCTAATCATTAGATCTCAGTTCTTGGGTTCAATCCTTTTACCTGCTGGGCCTCTATCCATTACCTGTCATAATATTCATATTATTTCTCTCATTTTCTTTTATTGCTGCATTTGAGGACTGTTTGCTCTATGTTAATTATCTGTGTTTTGGATCCTGCCCTTCCCTTTACAGTATTGTCTGGATTCTTAGAAGAACTTTCTCTTCTGCCACATAAAGTTTTAACCAGAACTATATTATTTGCTTAATTATATAGCTTAACTCCTACACATTTACCCAAATTCTGCCTACAACCATGACTTGTTTTGAATTTGCCTCATCCAAAATAAGATATCTATTTAAATATTATCTGCACTTGTGATCTATGTTAAGTGTGATGACTTCTTAGTTTTTCCTACTACAACTATCAGTTTGTTGGCCTACTAACCCTCCTTTGCTTCCAAATTTCAGTAAAAACTAAACTATCATATGAAAGAGGATACACACAGGTATTTTCTATTTTTGTCAACTTCTTTCCTCCAATTGTATGTTTTTGAATAGACTTGCTAATAATTATGTTTTTCATGCTATCCACTTAGCTACCAAACCAATCTGCTTCTAAAGAAAGACAGCTATTCATTTATTTCTCATAACCCATATACACTGACATAAGTATATTATGAATAGATAATCAGTAATTGTTTCCAATATTTAAAATTCTTTCATGAAAGAGCTGCTCAAAATGACATGGAGGATGAGGTACAGTTTACTAGAATAAACTTAATAAGCTTATGCTCAATATTCAAATTATGGGATCCTTTAATTCATTAATCACAGAGGTTGCAATAGGAGAGAAAAAAACTAGTAAATTTTACCAACATTGGTAGGTTTATACATATGTTAATAGACTGCACATGACAATGAAATTTTGAACACAAATAACTAAGGGAAAAAATAAAATTGGATCAGTAGAACAGCAATATTATATAACATGGGTAAAGTATTTATAAGAAGACTCAGAAGTTTTATTATACAGATTCACCTTTAGCTTCTTTTTCATACTAGTTATCATGGTAAGGCTGCTTCTTGTATAACATCAGAAGGAAAAAGTCACATTCTAATCGATATTCTATTCTAGAGTGTGCATGGTGGGCACTGTAAATAACTAAATACCTAATACATGTTCTGTGTGTCAGTATTCTCATCTACAAAATGTATATAATTATAATATTTATTTTGTGGGGTGGCTGTGAGGATTGAATGAGATAATATATGTAGAGAGTTTACTGAAATGCCTAGAATATAGCAAGTACTTATTTATTAAGAACTACTAGTAAATGCTATTGTTATTCTTAACAATTGGCCCTGTCCTCATCAGTAAAATAAATACAGATCATCAAGTTCAGCACTTCCCAATTTGTCTCCATAATGTCTTCAGCTTTTCTCCATTTTAATTTATTCCAAAATTTCATAAGAAATATTTTTCTCTGAATTTCCAGTTTAGACCAGACAGGAATAGTGATTCAAATATCAATTATAGATGTCATTTTCTGTGGTATAACAAACCACACTCCTCTACCTTATGTAACTTTCTTGTAAATTATAACTGCCACAAAAAGTCTAGTTTTTGGCAACATTCTTTGGTATGTGAAATATTTAGGAATATCTAATCCCTAAACCTAAATTTTTGACATATGTACACACATGTGTGCATGCACATGCACACACACACTCGTTTTGAAGCACTTTCAATAAAAAATAAATGAAATTGACAGAGAGTAATATATAGAAGAATTAGTAGAGGGCTCTTATAAGGTGAAAATGGCCCATTCTACCATACTACAAATGTACCCTCCTTAAATTATGCTGGCTATATTGTGCTTGCTAAAATTTTAAACTAGTGTTAAGATTTTGGATAGCCTACTAGTACTCCAAAAAGTAGTTTATTCTTCACTCTGCAGCTTCAGTTATAAGCTATTCATTTAGTTCTTTTAGGCTACTCTTGAAACCGTTCCATATTTGAGCCAAATTTTGAGACAGAATATCAATAGATTTGGCAAACAAAATACGAAAATATAAAATGATCCCTTATGTTCATTAAGTCTTTGACATTATTATATTTCTCAAATATATTTATTAAATAATTCCAGAAAATCAAGAACAATGTTTTCTTCTGTGTTCCATATTATTTATTATACACACACACACACACACATACACACACACACACACAGACATATAAAGATTCTGGGGAAAAAGGGCTAAAAGTAATCCTTTTGTTCCTGTAGTTTATTATACTCAGAAAAATCAGAATTATATGTATTGAATTCACATAATCTCAGAAAAGAGAGCAATTTAGCCATTGAGATATCTGAGCATTAATTTTTCATTTCATACAGTAATGAAGTAATGCAATAATGCAATTGTGCAATGCCTTAACACAATGTAATTTTCATTACATTACTGGTATCATTTTTCTTATTCATGCTCAACTATAAAAACTTGAATTTCATTGCTCTGACAAAATATTGATTTCACATATAAATGGAAAATAGCAAATATTAATCAAGAGTACATACATTTTCAGATCATTTCAATAGTGATTCCTTTTCATCTATGTTGCAGAGATACTAGAAATGTTTTAAATTGGTTGCTGATACTAAATTTTTTAAATGTTCCTACAATATAAGCAAGATAGCTTTAGCAAACTATCTTGAAGTTTTACATCATTACTTAGAATGGAAGGGAAATAAAGAATGTTAATCTTAAATTGGTAGTAAAAAAGTTAATGAACCACTTGCCTTTTCTAAATTGTGCTGATAGCATGAATTAAAACTAGTTTAATATTCTGAGTAGATATACAGATACAAAGTCATAAAATCTATAATTAGAATCCTACAGCTCACTAAAATTAGTCTTTAAATAAGGAAACTGGGGTTTCCAAATCTGGTCAGTGACTTTAAAATATTAGCATTTAATGCAACTTTTATTATATTACTACTCCAAAATGCTAAAATATGTATGGAGTCCTTGACCTCATGCTAGGTCATTCAGTCAATTTAAGAAATCTCAGAACAATGGATACAATAGGTCTATCATATCTCTTTAGAATATTTATTAAAACTATCAACATTTTAGATATCACAGTTATCAGTGTTTTGAAAAATTTTTATTTAAATCTATTTAAATCTAAGAATATTGGGTCCAACAATGTTATTTTCCAAGATGCCAAAAGCATAAATTTTCTAATGTTATATCTGTTTTTCTCATATAATATATTCTATAAATACCATAAAATATTAAAATCAACCAACAGAGAAAAAATAGAAATTTACTAGTTATTCACTTTTCAACTAATTTTCTATTTTGGAATGACAATGACTCAGTGCTGGAAAAGCAAATGGAAAATCAAAAAGAATGTATTGATGCAATACATTAATACATATGAAATGAGAGAGATGCAATTTTTTTAATTTTCTTGAGCAATATTTTTAAATAAAAATCAGTTTTATCAGTCCTGAAAGTTTGGTACTGGAGTTAAAATAAGTTACGTAAGTGTCATAACTGCAAAACTTGTATTTTCACCTAAAAGTTATATATGGTCTAAAGGTAAATAGATTTAAATGAATACATATTTTAAAATACTGTTCTAAATTATCAGTTTTATTTTTTCTATTATGCAATCTGACGTGCTAATGAAAAAAAGGCATGAGATACAGCTAGTCAAAAAGTTAATCTTTCTTTTTGTTGGAATAATGACTTGCTTCTTGAGTCTTAAAAGAAAAAAGAAAGAAGAAAATGAGGCAAATAAATGAGCTTACATGCCCAGTTCTTTCTCAAATATTACAAAGCCCCTATAAAATAACTGGGCTCCTAAACATAATAACATCACCACTAAAATCTTTATTAAAACTGAATGGCATTCTGTTATTCTGAAAAATGGGATACCACCAAAGTTCAATTCTATCTGCTGTACCAAACAGAGAAACCATTTACAAGATATAATGAAACAAGAATCTCTTTAAATATAAATGAAGGGCAAATGTGTTTTCTTTATGAGCTTCACAAATTTGATGCACATTCTAATTTCTTTCTGTTGTAGCTTCCAGGGTTCCATTGATCTTGTGGCGTGGGAGGACTGTTACGGTGTGAGTCTGTTACCAAGAGCTATATGACAGCATTAATTAAGTTGTGCTTTGGGAAAATGAAAGCAAGCAAGATTCATATTTGCCTTTCTGCCAATAAACACTTAAGTACAGCAATGTGCAGGAATTCCTGGCACATTAATCAATTTAATTTTTTTCTCTCCCTTCCTTCCCACCCTTCCTTCCTTCTTTCTTTACTTTTTGTTTATTTTTGTTTGTTTGTTTTAGTGATGGTTTTATATTTATAATACAAAGGTCAGAAGAAACAGCTATTAGACATGGATGAACTACAATCCCTCATTTGCAGAGAAATTTAAGAAAAACACATGCAATAAAATTGAGCTTCAAGAGCCATTGGGGCCTATGAGAAGCTTTCTTAAATTGTCTTTGTTATAGATGTGTGGTATTTTGTTTGTGTTTTGCTAGAAGGAAAAAAAAAATGGTTTTCATATACAGCACTGCTAGTACATGAAGGATTATTTAGTGACACTATTCTGAGGAAGATGATCCCTCATTTCATTATTGCCTAAGTATCTTTCTTCTATTCTTACCTTTATCCCACCTGAGCTGTAACTTAATTTTCCAAGGTGCCTTTCTTCAGGAATAGCTCCCACAACCAATGTTTTTTAAATGAGTAAGTTCATAGGTTTTTATAAAACTCTATCTGTGCAGAAGGGACAATGGGTAATGCCTAAGCTCCTTCCATGAACTAGCTCCATTTTCATCTACCTCCCAGTCTGTGTCCAACCCTTCCTCCACACCAAACTGCTTATAGGCTGTGCTGCTTTCTTGTGATGTTCCTTTTGATATGCTGTTTTCTTTGCCACATTCATCCCCAACCTTTTTAAGGATTCATGTTCATTTTTAAGATCCAACACATGTGTCTCCCTTCCTCAGCCTTTCTCTGGGGAACTGAAATGTTCTTTTATTTCTTTTATTATTTTGTTAATGCCAGCATGACAGAACCTGTCGCATTATATTTTTTCAATTATTTCTGCATGGCCTTTGGTTGAATTGTGAGTTCCAAGAAAAGAGGGGCTGTATTCAGTTCATTTATTTTTTACAATTATATTTATTATGATTGTACTTATTACCAAAGAATACATTCAACAAATTATGTCCCTATATTTCCCTTTACCTCCCCTTCCCTGAACTATCAAAGTGAATAACAGATACATTCTGTTCCATGATTATATCAAGAATCACTTATTGAGAGTCTACTGTGCATCAGGGCAGGCACTGCTCTTGGCAATATTCATATAGCAGTGAAAAGACAGAATCCCTGTCCTCTCAGAACCTCCAGTTTAATAAGTATGCCATGCTTGGGAATAATTTCATTATCAAATCTGATAAGAAATAAACAGTTTTGGAAATATCAAGTGTATAAAATATTAAAATTGTGTATAACTGCATAAAGAGTGGGAGTGGATTTGAAGAGAAAAAGAAATAATTCTACATTGAAAAATCTGTGACATTTAAATTAAATGTTTTAATCATCAAAACTAATCAAATTATCTCTTCCTTTATCAATTTAATTTTGTTCTAAATAATGTTACATTTTGTTTACTTCTTTTTCTGATTTCCAGCATAACAGTATTTTTCCTAGAAATGCTAATTGCCTTTGGTTTTGCTTTGCTCCTGTCTTTTTTTTTTTTTTCAATATATTAAGGGGATACATATGACTTTTTTACATGGATACATTGTAAAATGTATGCTACTGTATATTTCTTTGGTTAGATCTAGTAAAATTTGTTTTGTGAATCTCATCTGAAACCTCTTCACTCAACTCAGGGCAGATAGGTTTGGGATGCACCTATTATCTTTTGCTGGGAAGTTTCCTACTTAGTAAGAAGAAAGAGAGGTCTCTAGATTGCACATTTGTGTCCCATTCCAAAAGACTGATCTAGCAAAAGAGGGGGTGGATGCACTGAGAGCCTGTAATGTAGCTGTTCTATGTTGTCCTATTCCCCTGTGGTTGTCATAGTCCAAGCCGGTGCTGGGGGATCTTCATGCAGAACAGTGGGTTGGTCCCTAGACCTGCTGAAAGCTCAGGTGTGGAGATGGGTGAGTCTCTTCCCACTGAGGCAGGAGTTGTGGGAGATTGCTCTGCCTAGGTCTTCCCACAGCAGTGGCATTGGTCACTGGGTAAGCCTATCTAGGCGGAGGCTGTGGATGTTAGAGCTGTGGACATTTGCTCCATCCAGGTCCAGGTGCAATGGCAGGATGCAGTGGTGGTGGAGCAGGGGGTGGCTCATGGCTAATGGGTCTGTGGTGGAACACTGACCCGCAGGCATGGAGCCATGCAGCTAGGCAGGCCATGGGGGAGCAGGTCTGCCAGGTGGCGCATGGGGGCTGTGTGGTCGACATCCACCAGGCACTGCATGGGGCCATGGGGCCCGGGTACACCATGGATGCCAGGCTGCTAGGCTGCCAGCCAGCTGGGGTTCTCTTCCCACGCAGGTCTCTTGAGGCTGTTGCCTTGGTACTTCTCGGATGGTGTTGGCTCCTGCTCTGTTCAAATTCCCCGGCGGGGAGGGGCACTCGGCTTCCACTTACAGGGCATGTGCGACCATATGCTCTCTCTGCTCCCTCTCCGGCCTGGCAGGGGTGATGTGGCAGCAGTTGCGGCAAAGCTGATCCCTGTATAGACTGGGCGCTCTGGACCCAAGAGCTCAGAACAGGGTCATTTCCAACAACCCGGAAATGAAAGCCAATAGGTCCCTGCTGTGCCTGTTCTACAGTGCAATGTCACTGCATTCTCTAAGCAGCCCCTGATTAGTACAGAGGTCTGCGTTGTGGTGGGGGCCGCTCACAGCTCGGGTTGCTGTGTCCTCAGGGAGAGCTTGGAACTCCAGGGTTCTGTCCTCTGATCCTTCAGCACGTGCGGATGCCTCCCCCAGGTACCTTCCAGTCTCGGTGAGTGGATCACCCTGTCTCCCTCTCCGCCACTCTGAGTGTCTCCTATTCCTTCTCTAATGATTTATAATGCTTTCGCCAAGAAGTTCCATCCGTAGGTGGGCATCAGCTTGCAACTCGGACCCTCTCCTCAGGAGCGGTGTGTGCAGGCGGCTTCTCGGCCGCAATCGTGGCCCTGCTTTGTGTCTTCAAAGTTGATATGACGAGAAATAATTATCTTCAATTTATCACTAAGTTGACTCATAGCTTAATGATACTATTTGTTAAAAGAATAATTTGAAGCAGATTTCTTAGGCTTCAGTAAGGTAATAATACAGAGATTTTTGCTAATTACATTTGAAGCCTTTCCAGTTTATTGATTACTCGAGTTATTTGGGGCTGCTAAAGTATACCTGCAAAGAATACTTTTCAGAAAGACTGCAGACTTGCTTCATCTTTGTGTTCTAAATATGTCATTATTTTGCTCACACTTGATTGATAGCTAAACCCACGATGGAATTCAAAGTTCAATGCAGTTTTCAATCAAAATGGTGAAGGTATTTCAGCATTTTGTTTAAATGTGTAGTTTTGTTGGGTGGGGAGAATTCTGTTCCCCTTTTCTACCGTACCTACCTAAATCTTAACTAAATCCTCCCATGTTTTTAATTCCAGGAAAGAAGGAGTCATATATCTCACTCATTTTTCTCTTATAGGACCTATCAAAATATCTCTACTGGAATAGATGCTCTCCAAGCACTGTTACTGAATTTGAAGATGATGATAATAATATGTATGATTTCATCTCCATGTTTAAGGAAAAAAAAACCCACAAATCTATTACCTATCTCCTCATCCCTATTTTAAAAATTATATCTACTCAGAAACCTGGCATTCATCCTACATCTTGATCACACATACAATCATTCATTTAATTTTTAATATTTATTAATCACTTTCTGTGTGCCAGAAAGAATTCTAATGACTAGGAATAAAGCAGTGAACTCTTTATCTCTAGTAGAGGGGAGTCACTTCCCAGTAAGGTACATTATCTTGCTGAACTAACTTACCTCACTGAGCTTACTTTCCAGTATCCTAACAATGAAGTAACACTAAAATATCTTTAATTATATACTTTTCCGCACCTCCATAGCTACTGTTATGTCTTGCTGGTACTACTAAAATAGGCTTCCCTCTAATATCCAGCTTCAAAAATCCTCAGATGTCACTAGAACCTACAACCCATTAATTTTAGCATCTTCTTGCTATTCCTCCTCCATCTCTCCACTTCCAATATTCATATTTCTCCTTACTTTGCTAAATTTTCAGGGTTATTAATATTACTAACACCTAGCACGTGCTCACCACTGTTCTCCTCATTTGTCAAACTCTCCTGACTAAAACCCCATCCTGGTTAACATTCACCTACCTACCAATTCTGTTCCTGCACTCATGTATCTGAACATGGCTGGAAACAAACACATAACTATCTGTTGCCACAATTCACCTTCTTTTCCTGCCTCCCATAAGTGTGCACCAAATTCTTTCCTGCTGTGTCCTTGCCCTGGAATCTCCTCTACTTTTCACAGGACTCACTGCCCTCCATTCCCTAGCACTCAGGTCAAATATTGCTCCCCACAGAGTCCCTCCCTGGCTGGAATTTTAAAATAGAGTATGCACATTACATTTTATGTTTATATACTTTTGTTTAATATAGTCATTCTGTCTTATAATATCTTGTTATTTTATGTCACAAAATGAAACACAGAATTATATAGGAAACAAATTATATTTAAATGATGTAATTCTACTACTTAATATAAATTTTTGATTTAGAAATGTTTTTTATTAATGCCTTTAACTGCAAAATCTAATAATTACCATAATGCCTCAATAGTGATATGTCTAAATGACAGTTTGAGATGTCTATGACAACTCTAACATAATACAAAATGTCTATGATTTCTATTGGTGAAAAATTCCCAGAATGTGCTGATACTATTGAAGTTTATTCACAATAGAAAGAAATGCTAAATTTCAGTGAGATGTTTTTGAAAATAAATATTAATATATGAATTTTCTCATCTAAGTTCATAGTCTCATGAATTTTACCTATTGACTTCTCATGAGTGTACAGACATCATATTAAGAACCCTGACTAATTCAAATCCCTCATTTTATGTGTAAGAAAGTATTTTGACATCCTAATGATTTGTCAACATAAATTAGATGAGGATGGAAGGGTTAAACTGAATGCTGACTCTCTCAACTCTTATTCCAGTGTTGAAAGGCAAAAGCACAACCCCCAAAGTACAAGTAAAATAGCAGGTGTGGGAGTCAACTCATGTTTAAGTTCTGGTGGACAATATCTGGAAGATTGTTTACATGTACCAGTGATTTGATAGGCATTTAAAAGAATCTACAATGTCAAGTACTACTTATGAAATTGAGGACCAAAATACTTGTACCTGACCCCACCACTGTTAATATCCATCCCCTTCCTTTTATTCATATCCTTGAGTCATGATCATTAACTAAAATAACAACAACAAAACTTTAGTACCTCTAAGACATCTTTACTTTGTTTTTTGGTAACTTTTTTCACTGTTTACCCTACTGGACTATAAACATCATAAAAGCTAGGACTTTCCATGTCCTACATACCAATGTTGTCCTTGTGCAAACTGTATTGCCTGACACATAGTAGGTGCCAAATCATATTTGTTGATTGAATTAACAAATGAATTTACTAAATTATAGAATAGATTTTATAGAATATGTCTTTTTATTTGTACTAAAACATTTTTAAATTCAAAACAATATAGAATGGCAATGAGTGAAATTCAAGATTTCTTAATTGCCAGCTAAGAGGGTAATGCCAAAATCACCTACTAGCATAAAACCTACTGATACAAAAATATGATAACAGAATTATTATTCTTAATATTAAAGGTACAAAGAATCATGATTACCCCACATCATATGAAGAAGCATTTCATAATCTCTTGGTAAGACTCAGTAAGGAAGTATATTCATTTATTACCAGCACTGAGAAAAGTATATGTAGAATATTAGGCCTATACTTGACTGGAAAAGCAAACTTCTCATTTTTTAGAGTAAGTTTGCCTGGGAGAAACTTATCTATCTATATAGAAGTAGCTAGAATTCTCTAAGGGAATCTTCAAATCTTGGTGCACGTAGGTGGGAGATGCAATGTTTAAAATGAAAGGAGACATTAGGAAAGCAGGTAGGAGGAATGAGTGAAATGATGTAGGCAGGAGCAAAAGCACAGCAGTAGGTTAGAGAAAGATTTGACCTTGATGTGGGTGGTGAGTAGAAGGCAGTCAGAAATTTGTTATAGGAATAAAAATGAGAAGTACTTGGAAGAAAACTGAATTTTAAAGACTCTTTACTGTAGGGCCAGGAAAGCCAAATGCATATTATGAAACAGCACTAAGACTTGTTCACAGCTCATTTGAAGGATGCTGCACACCTGGTCATCTCATAGCAGGCATGAAGAATTTGTCTGTCACTGTAATTTAGAGCAATTTGTACACAGATCTTTTCTTGCATGATGGACACTTTAGGAAATCTAAGATTATTTGAGAATAAAAACTGTGCTATCCAATAAGCTCTTTGATTTCTATTATTTCTTATTAAAAATCTCTCTTGATTCTAATGAGAACCAGTAGAGTGGTTAAAAGGATAGACATTTAAATTAAATAGTCTTGGGCCCAGTTCTGGGTTTCCCACTTACAGGCTGTGTTACATTATGCAAGTATTAATATTTAATCTCTCTAAATCTCAGTTTTTGCTGGGATAAAATGAGTTAATGAATAAAAAGGGATTAGCAACAGTCCCGGCGCATAGATTATAAAACTCCAATGAGCATTGGATATTATTATTGTTTTTGTTGCTGCTGTTGCTGTTGCTTTTATTATGTGTTAGATCTAAATCTATTTGGCTTGATTCATTAAAAGTTTTTCACACCATCATTTTTTGCTCATAATCAAGAAAATAATATAATGCTCTTTGATTTCATAACTTGTCTTTACATTAAAATGGCTAGCTGTGTCTGAGGTTGCCCACAATTTATTCAGTAAAACAGAGGTTGAAATTGATTTGCTCAAAATTTAGAAGCAGAGAATTATCACTAAGTATACAGTGATTCAGGCATTCAAAATGGTAGTTTAAAGCAATATGAGATTGGCTGAATTCTCCCTACACTCAAGTTACTGGCAGTTTCTTGCTAATCTCCATGATATTTCTAGTATGACTCTTAGAGATGGAAGTATCTATGGAAAACAGATTTCTTTCTCAGCCCTTAATGCTTCTAAGGAGTTTATATGTTTTTAAACAGGTAATTTCATATTTTAAAGAGGTAAACATACTACAATGGATAATATTAAAGTATAACACCAAAACAACTGATACCATTTCAATAAAATGCCCTGCTGCTCAGAAGATGAGGAAAAAAACCTCCCAATTGCCAATTAATTCCACACAAGATGTCTCATATCTAATCTGTATATTGTTATATATTTCATGAAAGAATAATTACTTTTTTTGAAGATTTTCTATAAAGGGGTTTGAAACCATAATTGTTCCATCTAAACTTGGCATTTGCAGTCAAGTATAATCAGTATTTTGGGGACAGATTATTCTTATAACTATTATTTATTTATGTTAATAACTCACCTTGTTCCAAAAGAACAAAGTCTATAATCATGTTAAAATCAGAATACTATTATTGAGATTTACACTGATAGATGAATCTATGCTACAAGATTATGAAAGCAATCAGTAGGAGAAAAAGAGTAATAGGAGGATGTTTCCAAAATGGCCTCACAATTATATAGTGATTGTCACTGGATGCCAGGTAGCGGAAGAAAAAAAAAAATGAATGAATATATGGGTGTGTATAAAAACAAACATGTTTGCTGCAGGAAAAAAAAAAAAAAAGAGTAAAATGTTTACCAATCTACTCGAGGTATTAACCTGTCCTGATAGTCATTAGAAAAAAAAAAAAGAAAGAGAAAAAAGAGGTTGCTTTAATAAATGGTTTTATTTATTTAAAATCAATTAAAAAAGTAAAATGAGGTTTTTAAAGTTTACATTAAGAGTGTGCATGAATGTCCAAAGACTCATGCAAGAATATTTATAGACAATAGCCCCAAACTGGAAACAACTCAAATGTCTATTAAAAGTAGTATGGATAAATGAATTGTAGTTTATTTTTACAACAGAATATCCTACAGGTAAGAGAATATTAAAAGCTACCAATATTTATAATAATGTGAATGAATCTAATTAAAATAATATCGAATGAAATAATTCAGAGTGTGTTCTATGGTAAAATTTATATAAAGTTTAAAAACCCACAGGACAACATACATGAGAAGTCTGCTTTTAGGTTACCCTGAGGGTGGGAGTGTAGTAGCTGAGGAAGGATGTGAGGGGGCTCACAGGATGTTGGTTATGTTATGTGTGTAATCTGGGTGTGGGTTACACAGATGTACCAACTTTGTGAAAATTCATTAAGCTGTGCACTTGTAATTAGAGTACATTTTTGTTTGTGTATAATTAAAAAATCATTTCAAAATAAAAAAGACTGCATAGGTTTTTTTAAAACATCCACCAGCATAATGAGCATTATTGCCTGTGGAAAGCTGGAATGTTCCTGACTTGTAACTGTAACGTGCCTGTTCAAAGCACATTGATCATACCTTTCATTATCTAAACTAGGACTAGTTGACATCTTCAATAAAACTGACATTTTCAATTAACTCTGTTCTAAAGATCATAATCTTTTAATTGACAAAATACATTATAGATGTTAAGCTACCTAGAAGATCAGAGTAAATTCTGTGAAATGAAAGGTCTTCTCAGTTCTTAATTTTGGGGTCTTTTTAATTGAATGTGTAAACGTTTCAACCCAGGAGTTTTCTTATACGTTGTATAAGAAACGTATGCTTCATTGAATACCCTTCTTAAATAGATATTTTTGCAAACTAAAAATCACGAAATAATGTCTCTCTGTTTATTTTGAATGGTTTGACAAACCTAGGTGCTGTGAAATTGTGGGACTTTTTAATTTAAGTCCTTTCCTTTACAGATTATAAATTTATTGAATTAAAAATAAGAGTGCAATCAAAAGAGACTTCTACAAATGGGAATATTCAAAGTGCAATTACAGAATTAAATTTTAAACACTGTGTAAGCTCTCATCATCTAATTTGTTCAGTTCCTCCCTTACTTTTGTGGGGATAAATTTTAATGTTTTCCTGTTTGCATGTTTATTTTAATAGAAGCTTTGATTCAATAAAGGCTGTTAAAGCTAAAGTCATTTGGTGCTCTATTTTTTAAATACTTTGAATAAATATTTCAAAGAAATTTTAAACAAAATGCAAATAAAATTTAGAAGACTTATATTCCAACAAAAAAAGTTAAAAATCATTGTACATATACGTTGATTTGCAAAGCAGATTTCAAAGTTTCACATATGTTTAAAAGCAATTGATAATAGGAAGCTAAGTCACAAGGCATACGCTGCATATTTGAAGTATTATTTTATATTCAACATCAGCTTCATTACAAAAGAGTTACTTTCATTTTATATGTATAAAAATAGTTGTATATATTGACACTTTACCTTCTCTTTCAATTGGCATAATATTACAGGTAGTTTATACAGAATTGTAAATTAGATGTTCATCACAAACAGTTCCAAATACATTTCTATTTCTTAGATTTTCTTAATTTATAAGAACTTGTATTTGTCTCCACACTGTGCTCTATTAAAAATTGTAATCACACTATTACCTTAAAAAAATCTTCAATTTTGAATGTTAATTGAGTTTATATTAGCATTTAAAATAGTATCTGATATTTTACTTTTGATCTAATAAATTTCCTAAATCCTTATGGAGATTACATAAATTGGATGGAACAGTATCATATTTATTTAAATTATTAACAACTTTCTTGATATTCTTTTTGAATTATCTGATGAAACTAATATGAAATTTGTATTATTTAAGAATTTGGAAAATTCTTCTACTGTTAGTGGAGCCAACATAACAGCTTCTGTTTTACTTTTCATATATGTACAAGAAAACTTGTAATTGAAAACAGGCAATTTGATCTAAATGTGAAATCAGTCTTCACGAAGTATACTGCAAGCATACCTACAAGTTTTCTGGGTTCTTATATAATAATAACTCCCAACTTTTAAAGTAAATGCTGAGCTTTGCAGTTTCATCATGTCTTCACCTGTTCAGTACTATCACTAGACTCCCATAGTAAATGGTAAATATCGACATTTTGTGTAAGCTGTTTATGATAAACTTTCTAAAGAAAGTAAAATGGAGTAAAAATATCTTTAGACATTGACTTCTGTTTACTTCATATTTATTGCTGCCAAAAGGGTTTACTCTACATTAAAAAAATAATAAAGTGTTTCCAAACCAAAAAAAAAAGCAAAATAAATATTTGTAAATTTCAAACGTTGAGAAAATCAGTTTAGCAAGGATATCAAGATTTTTCTCTGTATACTCTAGGGTAGGACTGATCAGCCTCTAAAGCCCACACATATTTTATATACCATTCAAAACTATACTTTTCCTTATTTCCCTTTGGTTCCACTAACTGGTGACCCACTAGCCAAGTGCATCTCACAGGGTGCAACAAAGTCCACAGCAAAAGTGGTCAAAATAATCAGCCACTTAGTTCTGAACACACTTTGTTGACACTCTGCACACTGACCTTGAAAGGGAAGTGTTAGCTATCTTACTTTCTTCTGACTTAGAAAAGAAGTATTAAATATTTTATCTCTGGTTATCTTTTAGACTTACCTAGATAAAATAAAAACCTGTCATTGCACATGCATTTTACACCAGTAGATGAGACTGTGGCCAAAGATAAATGTACAAATTGTTTGTCTACACAACACATCCTGTATGATTTTAACACAACTAATAACAATGATATTTCATTAAAAAAGAAAAACTGTGAGACATATGCTAAAGTCTATGGGATCCTGGGACACCAGGTGTCAAGTTAAAAGCTTTTTAAGGTTCCTATCTTGACATACATGTAATTATTTATTGAAGAATTAAACTTTGATGATAAATTTTAAAGACCATTATGTAGCCCACTGGTCCCTATCTATTTTTCAGCTATTGTTGTGAATTGTTACTCTTTTAGAGTTTGACTTAACATGGAATTATAAAAACATAAAAGCCACTTAGAAAAATCATTCAATAAAGAAACATAAGCAGAGCAGGCTGAAAGTTGGAAAATTCTAGGTGGGTGATAGGGTAATTGGAAGATGTATTAGGGTTCTCCAGAGAGACAGAACCAATGGGACATATATAAATAAAGATAAATGAGAGGGGATTTATACGGGAATTAGCTCATATGATTATGAAGGCTGAGAAGTCCCATGACAGGCCATTTGCAAGCTGGAGACCCAAGGAAGTCAATGGCACGACTCAGTCCAAGTTCAAGAGCCTCAGAACCAAGGTAGCCAATGGTGTAAATCTTGGAGTCCAAGGCCTGAAGAGCTTGGAGTTCTGTGTCCAAGGATAGGAAAAGATGAATGTCCCAGCTCTGAGAGAGAGAGAGAGAAAGTGAGAGAAATTTGCTTTTCTCTGCCTTTTTCTATCAGGTTTCTAGCTGATTGGATGATGCCTGCCCACGCTGAGGGCGGATCTTCCCCACTCAGTCCACTGACTCAGGCTCCAATCTCCCCTGTTAACACCCTCAAAGGCACACAGACACACAAATGCTTTACCAGATTTCTAGATATTCCTTAATCCAGTCAATTTGACCTAAAATTAACGATCACAGAAGGCTAGTGAGCTTACATACTTTTTCATTTAGTGGCTAATAAATGCCATGCTGCCAAATTCTATTCAAATTGACAGCAAGTTAATATCAAATTTAGGAAGGATTTCCCAACTCCAAGATTACAGATATAATCAACTCTATGATTTGGGGGGTATATTTTTGCTTTTATTTCTTACATTTAAATATTTAATCCACATAAAATTTATGTTTTAGTATGGTGTAAGTTGGAATCTAACTTTACGTTTTTAAAACTACATAGCCAATTATCCTATTTACTAAACAGTACATTCTTTTTCTACTCATTTGAAGTACCATTTTGATCATACACTACATTTTTACACACAAATGGATCTGGCTCTGGATTCTCAACTGTGTTCCATTGGTGCATTTTTCCATTTTTTGGCCTATACCATATTACTCTGTTTACTGATTATTGCATCTTTTTCCTAGTAAGTTTTACTATCAGGTGGGAACTTACTTTCCTAGTAAGTTTTACTATCAGTTTTACTATCAGTGGCAACCTACTCCCTATCCCACCTCATCTCCCATTATCCTTCTTTTCAAAATTTTCTTAGAAATAGTCAATAAAGTATATAAAAATAAAGATTTTGATTGGAATTATTATATATATAGAAAGATATATATATATGTATATATCTCCTTCTCTATTCGATATATAGTTCACCATATTGTTTTTGTGAGCAGTAATTCAATGATTCTTTGGTCTCCATTTGTAATTGGTAGCTTTTCCATTGACTGATTACTTGGTGTTCAATTCTACAGACATATGTTACTTAGGGTATTCTACAGTATAATACCTTAAATATATCTCTAGTACCTTTGATTTATGGGGTCAATATAACTGATAACTTGCTGACATCTTTTTAAAGCTGATTGTGTACATAGTAAAATAGATGTGCAGCAAAATATGATTATCTTCTAATAGAATGGCTCAGCTATCAATTATGATCTTTCTCCCTGTGACCTCAAAAACCTTATTTGCAATAAAAGCCTTTTGGAACCCATAAAATTTGCCTACCTCTATATTATTACAAATAGTCAAATTAATAAAAATCATAATCTTGCATTATTTTGTGTTTTGTAGGAATAACAAACCTGATTCCCCAAATAGACAACTCTTTGAAGTATAGTGAGAAAGTTTTCATAGTTTCAGACAAGTGTTGCTTATTATTCTCATTTCCTCAGTTTGGTCCCCTCCATATACGTTCCCTATTGAAATTTAATTTAAGCAATTAAACCAAAACATATTTTGCATCTTCTTTCATTTTGCTAACTGATTTTCATTTCATGGCTGTCATTGTGACATGACCAAATTAAACTATGAATAATTGAGCATTTTGTATTATAATAATAGCAACAATATTGGCTGATCACCACATAATCATTTGGCTTGTTCAATCTAATCTAGCTATTAAGATGGGAGAAATAATTCAAAAACTTGGTTAATTACCTTTTTTCCAGCACTCTAGAAAATTGGCTAGGGCCAATAATTTTTAAATCTTATGGTTTTAAATCTCATGTATTTTAAATAAAGTTTTATATAATCTTATAGAACATCTAAATTCCTAAAGCTTTCTCTTGAAATTGCTGGTGGAATCATGCAGTAAGGATTTACTGGGAACTTCAGGGGAATGGATGGACATAGAATCTCTCTTGGGTCAAAGTTCTGATTATCCCATTAACTTCTTCTATCACTTGTGGTAAGTCAAACCAATACCGTGGGTCTCAATCATAAAACGAGAAGTTGTCTGTGCTCTCCAAATTACATTCCAGTTTAGCATTTATTGTCTCAGGTCTGAAAGAGGAATTGATGGATACTTGAAAAAATTATTTAAGCCTTACAGTGTTTGTCCACTTAACGTAATTTCTCTTTATCTGGCTAATTTCTTCTCAACCTCTAGCTCTTAGCTAGGACTCCTTCACATCATGCCTACATGAGATTCTTTGTGTCTCTCCTATGTACTTCCATAGCATCCTGTACTTAATTCCATTGCCTGTCTATTAATTGCTTATTTACTTAAACATTGCCTTGAAGGCAGAACCATGTCTTATTCACATTGTCTCTCTAATAACTAACATAGTGTTCAGTATTAATAAATGCACAATAATGCAATGCTTATATAGTCTGCTTGAAGAATGAACTAAATATGTTAGATGTACATAGCATCATAGTTACTTGGTTTTTCTTGCTGTCTAATAATTAATGCTTCTTTGTAGTGACATAAAGAATGTATAAGGCATTGACCATAACCTAGTGTGTAAATTTGTCTCCTAAGAAGCATGTTGAGATGTGGTATGAACTTAACTATCTATTTTGTTCAATTGCATGCTTACTCAAAATGTTTTAAAAATATTCTTCTTCAATGTATAAAAGGTGACAGAGTGCCATAATTCTCCTTGTTCCATCTATCTTGAAGTGCATTCTTTATAGATCAAAGGTTAAATTCACTGGCATGCCCAGCATAGGAAATGAAGGCAAAAAAAAAACAGGTTAGGAATGTTAAGTGCTTCAGGACATGAGGCTTGGTGAAAAGGAATTTCCCAACAAGATTCTGAGTACTGAGACAAAGGATGGAACAATGCAAATAGTGACTTTAATCAGAAACATTTCAGAAGGAATCTTACCTTCCTTTATGTAATAATCTCACATCTAGAGTTATAATGAATTTATTTTTTTCTCCAAACAAATAAAACATAATATTTTTCTCAGAAGCTACAGTTAATCTATATCTACTTTCTTGGACTCTAATCAACTAAATAATTTATCAAAATTTGAAAAATCTTGTAGTATCATAAAGTAGTTATTGAGCTGTCCTATTATCTGAATACAAAGATACTTGGTATCAAATAATACCAAGTTGCTATGTAACTGTGGTATAACAAGACACTTACAGAATTTCTATTATTAAACTGTCTTAAAATGTAAAGTTATTAATCTAGTGGAATGTGTAATAAAAGTCTTATTACCAACCTAGTTTAAACCCATAATACAATTTAAATTTATTAATTAATAAGCACACACTTTCTTAATCTTTAATAAATGGGACATGCAAATAGAAGCTAAGGACTTTTAACTCCTGACTACCCAAACATATCCATCTAACACATACAAATATATTGAAGTATATTTGAGTTTCTATTGGAAAATAAGCATAATCACTTACTTTTGATAGGAACTGTTACCACCTAACCAGGTCCCTTGCTCACTGCCAATATACTGAGACAGCAGGGGTTGCAGCAGAAAAAGAGTTTAATATGGCAATGTGCAGAGTGAGGAGATGGGAGAAATTTTTGAAATTCACCTCCTTGAGAATTTTGAGGCTAAGATTTTTAAAGGTGGTTTGGTGAACAAAGGTCTAGGGAATTGGGTCAGCTGAGTGTCTTGAGATGAACTCATAGGGTGGGAAGCAGAAAATGATTTCTTGGCTGAGACAGTTCCTGGGTAGAGGGTTGCAGGAACTGTGGGATCAGTTCCCATGCATGGCCACTGGTCCAGCTGGTCAGTTGGTTCCCTCAAATACAGAGTCTGGACAGTATCTCCAAAACTAGTCTTAGTTTTTACAATAGCGACGTTATCTATAGAAGCGACAGAGGAAGTCACAAATCTTGCCCATGTCAAGGATGTGTGATGCTAAAGCAATAAGCAGTTACAACAGTAGGCAAGTTAGGGAATAATGGCTGGTTAACTTTTAGCTATGTCTATACTTCTGTAGAAATTAGACTTTTATCACAATTCTCATCTTATTGCCTTACATTATTTTAATATAGGTGGCTTTAGAACTAACTGCATAGTCAAAGGAGAATGGGTTTGGATACCAATTCCTGACTTTCAATGGCAGCCCTTCAATTTACTAGCTTTGTGCCCTTAACAGCTTGTAAGAAGCTCTTCTCTAAATATTATCTATCTGGCAGTGAGGATAAATCAAATCAACCATTATATAGTAAAAGTTGACTTTCAGTTTCCCTTCTCTCTTCCCTTTCATATGTAAAACACTATAGGATATAAATGTATATTAATTAGAGATTAAAATAAAATATTGTAAATTTTAGCCTTATAAATATTTTTAAAGTTCTGTGAATCCTTAGATATATGACATAATATAGATCAGCATATTTAAGTAATTTGGCCAAGGTCACAATTAGTGGAACTAGAAATAAAACCTTTTTCTTTAAGCTTATGATCCAGTGTTTTTCCCAATTGTACCTTCTTCAGAAGTTGCATTGTCTTTATAAAATTCTTACATGCAGCTTCCTGGTTAAGCAATTAGTCTACCAAAAAATAGTGCCTTAGAAATACTATTTCTAAGATAAATGCATTTTTATCTCCAGTTCTCTTACTGCAACCAATTGTAGTCAAAATATTTATTTACTACTATCTCTTATTTTCTAACATAGAAACAAAAAAGACTGGCTAAAGAGTCACAAAGATTTGATTCTAGACCTATGCAT
>CM052440.1:23426972-23439105 GCA_028533085.1 Varecia variegata | reverse complement strand
ACTAGATGAAATCTCACCCTCATTTTTTAAAAAATCAGAAAATCAATTCCGTTGGTTGGAGAACACCAATAAAAGACTGAGATATTCCTTTGCACAAGACTGCCTCAGTTTTTCTTATATAGAACTGCCTTCCAAAAGCAACACATAATTTTCTTGAAATGTAGCACCCTCCATGATATTTATGTAAAAGAATAAACCACCAATCTAGTCAAAATAGTTAAGATTCAAAAAGGACACAGAGCAATCATAAGAGGGAAGAATGTTAGGAGAATATTTTACAAAACATAGAATGCCCTCCACTTCTTTAGGTTTTGGGATTTAAAGTTGAACTCAAAACGTATTTACTTTTCATGGTAATTAAATGCAAATTTTAATCCACTAAGGTGATACAAATATGTGTGTTCTAGGCCAGAAGGGAACTCTCAGTCATCTCAAGAAAGTGGGAATAAATACAATAAAGCTTCCTTAAAAGGAAGTGGAAATACCACAATTTTGAAGTCTAAGAATAGAAATTATAAATTGAAGCTCAGGTGGACATGTTTTTACTCATTGTTCATGTTACTTTGAACAACTACTTTCTCTATAATTATATGAATTTGGAAAAGTCTTTTTAATCCAACACTAATGTGTTTTTATTATAATAAAAAATTCTTTTAAAAAGTAATTATGATTATGAAATGTATCCTTCACTATATCTCAGGCATTTTTTTTTACATTTATCTGATTTTAGTCCTTGAAACAGCCCTGTGAGGTTGGTATCATTATATATATTTTATATTTTATAAAGGAGGAAATTGAAGCTGAGTGATAAGTGAAATACAGAAAATAACAGAGCTGGGATGAAAACTAGGTCTGCTGTTTGGAATCTAAGGTCATTCTTTTTACTGTATGTTCCTAATTCTGTGATTGAATTATTATTTATGAGAAATAGTTTAAGAGGGAAGATCCCTATTTCCTCTACTTTAGAAGATTTTATTATGAAGACTACTTTATTAGAAATCACATTCCCAAAAAGAGAAAACAGAGCTAATTCCAAATTCTTGTGAGTAAATTAGCAAATGTAATTGCTGCTCTGTTTCTATTATAATAGGAAAAATGTATAGTGCCATTCAATATGTTTCCCATCTTTCTTTCTTCAGAGTAGTTACAATGTTTTTAGTAAAATTTCAAAATCTTAGAGCTGAAATATATCACAGATTAATCCAAAGCAATATAGGAATGTTCTCTTCATCTCTGTCAACCTTAGCTTACTCATCTGAAAAAGGAAGGGAATAGAATCATACCTACTTTAGAGAATTTTAAAATGATGTAGTTACACTGTATATGTAACATATTTAGAATAATTCCTACTATGTAGTGTGCACTTTATAAGAGTATTATTATCTAGTTTCAAAATTTAAACAGCCTTTCCAAAGTTAAGATAAAATTTAAAGTAGTGCAGAACAAATAAAATTTAAAGTAGTGCAGAACAAATAAAATTAAAAAGTAATTCAGCTTTTTGATACATGAATGAGTCATAGAGATCTAACCATAGTACTTCAAATTTATGTAAATGTTTTTCTACTGCAAATTATTATTACTTGGTCCAAAGCTTATGATGCCAAAATATGGATTTTTATGGACCTTATTTTTCCAGAACAAAATCATTGTTTGGCTATTTACTAGAACTCAAGAAATGTTTTAGAATACAGAAATTGCTACATTTTATTAGTTACATTGATGTGAACTGAATGGCTTCAATAAGAATGATATTTACTTAATAACATACTTAAAATTTTACAGAGTAAAGAGTTTACAGTATTGAAAAATAAAAAAATAAATGATCAAAAATAAATCAAATACAAGTTTAAAATATAGGAAAGGAGGTTCTGAAAGCAATTCATGATCAAACAGGCGATTTTAAAGTTAATTCTGGACATTTAAATTACAATGGTATCTGTCCCTTTCTACAACTATAAAGTATAAAACTTCTAATAAAACAACTATATTGCCCAGGATGGGATTCTAACTCAAGGTCTCAAGTGATCCCCTTGCCTCAGCCTGCTAAGTATTTGGAACTACAGGCACACACCACTGCACCCAGATAGATTGTATTTTTATTTTTTTATCTTTTTGAATAGCACAAACCAATCTAAAGAAGGGAATTTCTGTATCACCTTTGTTCACACACAAACACAAAAAGATAAAATGTCTTTTTTCACCCTTGGGGTAACTTTTACAATTTTCTTTTATTCCCAAGAAAGAAGACTCTTATTTCTCTCCCAATTTGTGACTATAAAGATTGGCACTTCTTGATAACTCAGCAGAAGTATAAGTTAAAATTACCCCAAAGAAAGTACCAATTAATAAATGATTGGAAGAATAAATTGATATAAATAAAAAGTTAAACAGGTAAAATTGAATATAATATGTAGTTTAGTTAGTAGTATAGTCCAACTTGCAAATTTTGATCATTGCATTATACTTACACAAGATATTATCATTGGGAAAAGCTAAGGGTGAAGGGTACATGGAACTCTACTACTTGGCACTTCAATGCACAGTTTAAAATTATTTCAAAATAAAAAGTTCTTGTTTTTAATGTTAATATAGTAAAATGATAACATATTTAGAAGTAGAGTATTTTACTCCTATAGTGACTCAGTCCACATGTTAGGAAATCAAATCATGAATGACTGCTCACCATAATATTCATGATTTTCAACATACATGTCTCTCTGCTATAGCCAAATTTCCCTATCAATACTGTCATTAACTGAGCTTGAAGTAGGAGAGAAATGATACTAATTGGAAAACTACTTGCATTTATTCTACAAAATAACCAGGTGCTCCATAATATTTCACTGAAATATTTTGAGAAGTGTAACACAATAGCATTTCCTTAACTAAGTTCTTTAATCTTTGTTTCATTTTTCTGTGTCTGAAATACACCTAGTTACATTACATTAATTCTTATTGAGAAGACATCAAAAAGATTCATCATTCTTTTCCAAACATTTTTATCAATGTGAATGCCAAGAATAAGAGTAATTGTAAGCATCACATGAAATAATGTATATGAAAACACTTTATAAACATTAAGGCAAAATACATGTTAGGATGCTGCAAACATTTTTATATGAATTATCCTAACATCATCAACATTCTCTTCAGAATACATTCTAAGTGTGATAAAATGAAAAGTACATGGTCTCTTACATTAGATAGGCAAGGTTTTGCAGTAGCTAAATGAAATTGGACAGCCTTCAATGTGCCTGAGTCTCAGTTTCCTATGAAAATAGGAAAAAGAGTCTGAAATTATTGTGAGAAGTATATGACATAATTATGTTAAGTTATCTAGGACAATTGTTAGCATATATAAGTGGCTTGATTATAATGTGTTTCATTCCCCACACTCCCTCAGTTGACAAGTGACTCCAACATTCCTTAAGATAATGCATTCTGTCCATTATTACACCCCAGTTTCTTGAACACATTGATTCATTTGGAAACAATATGTTGACTATTTCTGTATTCACTACCTAAGGATTAACAGGATCCTTGAAGCCATGAAGAGGAAATAAACAAACTGACCATGAGCATCACAGCAAATATTCCCTGTTATTATAGCTACACAGTAATATATTATATTGATTTGAACTTTTACTATCCAGAATTTTTTTAACATAATATGACTTCATTGTGTCACAAAATTTTGCTAGAATGTATTAACGTCTGTTTATCTCAGTATGTAGCACAGTGCCTGATATAATTCTCAATAAAAGTTTGTGAGATGAATGAATGAATAAATGAAATATTTTCCTAATGGGAGTTGTAAAAAATAATTAAGTGACCCAACACATTTCTTTAATGCAACTATAAGGACAAGTAAGACTTAATATTTAGGATGTATTTCTCAGGTTTTTAGAAGACTTTCAGAAGAATAGCATTGACCAAGCTATTATTTCAATCTATACCACATCTGTTTAAATGTATAGTCAACTCCTATAGTATCATTTCAAGTGATTATTTTACACATACAGAAAACTGATAACAGAAATGTGTGTTTTAACAGTGTTAAAAAAAGAAATAGTTTGCTCAGAGTTATCAATGAATTTTTTAAAGTAATAATTAGATTGCCTTATGTAAGAATTTAGAATACAACATCCAATGTTCACCAGGGAAATATATTTTCAACATGAATAAGTAATAAAAGGTTACAACTCATCCATTCTTTCCCAAGGTCTCCAAACTCATCTCATAGTATATCTCTACTTGTTTATTCTGCTACAGTTACTCCAACCTCTGTATAAGACCAACCCCTGAATCTTCAATAATGGCTTGCCGTTAGCATCTACCCACTGAAATCTTAAGTTGCTAATTGCTCAGGTATCAGCCTCTCCATCACAAGACAGAGTAGCTGGCGCCAGATGTACAATCACTGGGTCACAAAGACTTCCAAAATGAGTCATATTCATGCCTCATAGCCCTGTTAGCCTCAGTCTCCAACAGAAACTCACACTTCATGTCAACCATCACAAATGCCGATTTGCACCTTTCTTAATCTGAGTCCATCTGCAATTACCTCCTTGCCCTCCCAAGGCTTCCCACTCTCCCAACTGTTAATGAAAACTTTCTTAATTTTGACTTTGATTGTTCTCACTCTCCCTTTCTTTGACTGTAAATTAGTTGTTCCCTGAAATTTATTTTGCTTTGTTTTCTTTTTTAATTTCCACATTCCACTGTTGAGGTTTTGACATAATTAAATAATATCTTTCTTTGTTTTGTAAACATGTGAGAGATAGACAAAGAGAGCAGGCAAATGAAAACCTTAAGTCTGCTAGGCGAGGGGATTGTTATTATCAAATTAGACTCACTGAGTCACAGAAAGTACTGAACACCTGCAGGCGTCCCCTTACTCCTACAGCCAGAGAAACTATCCCACAAAGCTTAATTCATAATCAAGAAGAGTCAAGAACACATGCTCCCTTTAGGAAGACCTAAAAAGGAGAATAGGTGGAATTCAGCACGACTAGTTCCTTTCCAAAGCTGCCAAACTTGAGAATCAAATGATGTAACCTCATTGTACATTGACACCCATATCCCAGCAAGCAGTTGCATTCCTTCTGGGTTAAGGTGGAGTCCACAATCCAGACCGTTATGAAATACCTTTAACTCACTCACTTCCCCTTCCCTGTGATATTCTTGATCAACGAAATACCAATCTGGGTTGAGTACTGATACCTACCTCTTCTAGGCCTGTGTCTCAATATAGGAGCACCGATGTAGACAGATCACCCAGCTATACCGATTGGATTTGTGTCATATTTATGACCAATAACTTTCAAAGAGCACTCAACATTCCCAAACCATACCATTTTGAGTTTAGACTCCTGATGTCTACTTATATATGGAGGGTCATGCTATTAGCTTTAGATTCCTAGCCTCATTTACAGCTTCTGACTTGCTTTTCTTGGAGGAAAAGAAATGACCTACATGATTGGTAATTTTGGCATAAGGACCTGGCCTTCACAGACAAGCAACTGCCATTTGGCAGTTTGATTAATCTCAGAAAACAAAATTCCCTAGGCTTCTACACATGGTTATTTTATATAGGCAAGACCAACACTGTCAAGAAAGAAGAATTGTAGTTTATGGAGTGGTGCAGGCATTATTATTTCCAGTGAGATTTTAAATCCTGTGCATTGGCAAGTAACCTTGTGAAGTAGAAAACAAAAATAGAATTTGGGGAAGAAAATAACACCAGAGGTTGAGGTTTGGGGTTGTACCTGATAATATGGGATACATGCAGATATTTTTGTTATCATTATTGTATCTTTGCTTGCTTTTTGTTACCAAGGATCTTAGATGCACAATTGAATGAATTTTGACTAATGTATACACCCATGCAACCAACATTCTACTCAAGATATAGAGTACGTCCATCATCCCAGAAAGTTCCCTTATGCCCACTTCTAGTCAGTCCCAAACTCCATAGGCAGACATTTCTTTTATCATTGTAACAGTAGATTAGTTGCACTTACTCTTGAACTTCATAAAATTTACTCTGTTGTGCATATTAATAGTTTATTCCTCTTAATGTTCAGAAATATGCCATATTTTGAATACACTACACTCTGTATATACATTTTTCTATTGGATCATCTAACTTGGATTGTTGTCAGTTTTGGGTTATTATGAACAAAGATAATGTTAATATTCGATAAAATGTCTTTTTTGTGGCCATATGTTTTTATTTTTCTAACAACTGTTCAAATTGTTTGCATATGTTTAATTAGTTTATCTTTTCAGTGTTGATATAGAGTGATTATTTTACATATTTTAGTTAGAAATCATTTGTCAGATATATGTCAGACATATATCTGACACACACACACACACACACACACACAGTTTTCCTTCTCCCTCTATGCAACTTGCCTCTTCATGTCATTAATATGATGTTTTCATGAGAAAATTGTCTGAATTCTGATCCATTATAAATTTTCCTTTTCTTTTCTTTTGAGGCTAGTGGTTTATCATTCTTTCTAAAGAAGTATTTCTTACTCCAAATTTGTGAAGGTGTTCTCCAGTGATTTTTTTCTAAATTTTTTGTAGCTTTAACTTTTATGTTTAGATCTATAAACCATCTAAAATTAGTATTAGTGTATATTGTAGAGTATGGGTTTAGGTACAATTTGTTCTATCTAGAAAGTCTGTTTGTGTACCATTTTCTAAAAAAATGTACTTATCCATTTAATTTCTTTGATTCTAAAACATTTGACCATATATGTATCAATATATTGTAGAACTGTCTATTCTGGTCCATTTATCTATTTGTCTAGACTTATCCTTACTTTTTTTTTTTTTTTTTTTTTTGAAACAGAGTCTCATTCTGTTGCCCGGGCTAGAGTGCCATGGCGTCAGCCTAGCTCACAGCAACCTCAAACTCCTGAGGTCAAGTGACCCTACTGCCTCAGCCTCCTGAGTAGCTGGGACTACAGGCATGCGCCACCATGCCCGGCTAACTTTATATATATATTTTTAGTTGTCCATATAATTTCTTTCTATTTTTAGTAGAGACAGGGGTCTCGCTCTTGCTCAGGCTGGTCTCGAACTCCTGAGCTCAAACGATCTGCCCACCTCGGCCTCCCAGAGTGCTAGCATTACAGGCGTGAGCCACCGCACCCAGCCAGCCTTACTTTTTGATTACCACAGTGTTAACATAAATTTTAAAGTCAGGAAATGGAATTTCTCCAAATTTGTTACTTTACGTGATTGTTTTGGCTATTCCATATTCTTTGCATTTCTATATAAATTTTAGGATCAGCTTGGTAACACATAGAGTCATCTGTTGCTTAATGACTAGGATCCATTCTGAGAAATGCATTGTTAGGTGATTTTCTCACTGTGCAAACATCATAGAATGTACTTACACAAACCTAGATGGTATAGCCCACTATATACCTAGGCTGTATAGCGTAACCAATTTCCAGGGCTACGACCCTGGAAAGCATGTTAATGTACTGAATAGTGTAAGTAAATACTAATGAAATGATAAATATTTGTGCAATAGAAATTTTTCACCTCCATTATATTAATAATTTTATCAAACTACCATGAAATGTGCAGTTCATCATTGACCAAAACATCTGTATATGGCACATGACTGTACAACAAATACTGTTGGAATTTGGGTTAGGATAGCATTGAGTTTGTACCTCAGTTTGGGGATAAGTGAAATCTTAACAATATGGAGTCTTACAATTCATGAACATGGTATATCACTCCATTGATTTAGGTCTTCCTTCATTCCTCTTAGCAACATGTTATAGTTTTCAAAGTAGAGGTCTTGTATGTCATTTGTTAAATTTATCCCCAAGTACTTAAAGTTCTATTGATGTTATTGTAAATGAGTATTTGTGTTTTAACTTCATTATTCAAGTATTTGCAGTTAATATAAGAAATAAAATTAATTTCTATAAATTGGCCTATATATAATGAACTTTCTAAATGTTCTTATTAGTTCTAGCACCATTTTTGTGGCTGTCTTAAGAGTTTCTTTGGAAACAACTATATAAACTCTAAATAAAGACAGTTTTAATTCACTTATTTCAATTTTTATTCCTGCTTGATTATTTGTACCTTCTGTCATGTTTTGTAGGTCAATCTGACAACTTTATTGTTTTAAAAAAAAAACATTTTGGCTCTTAAAAATTTTATCTACTGTTTTTCTGGGTTTTATTTCACTGTTTTTATCTTTATTATTTAATTCCTTTTCTATTTACCCTTGGATTAATTTTCTTTTCTTTTCCTTGCTTCTTAAAATGAAAACTTAGGTCATTGCTTTAATCCTTTCTTCTTTTAAATATAGAAATTTAAAAGTATAAATTTCTAAGAAATGTTTTAGCTGAATCCACTAAATTTTAATGTGCTACACTTTCCTCATAATTCAGTGAAAATATTTTCCTGTTCTTTGGTGATTTTTTTAAACCATGGTTTATTTATAAGTATGTTACTTAATTTTCAAATTTTGGGGTATTTTCTAGATATTTTATTGTTGTTAACTTCTATTTTATTTCTTTGGTAGTTTTTATATGAGATTTTATAATATTTTAATCTTTGAATTAATTGGATTTATTTTATCCCCAGCAGATGGTCTGTCTTGGTGAATCTTTCATGAGCACATGAAAAGTTTATGTATTTTGTATGTGTGGTAGTGTTCTAAAAATGTCAATTAGATCAAGATGTTTGATAAAGTGTTCAATTTTTCTAAATCCTTACTGATTTTTTTCTAGTAGGCTTTCCTCTCCACTCACAGACTTCTAATCCAAATGCCTTAAATGTCTAAAATGTATCTTAGGCACAACAGGATACTCTACCCAAACATGTTGCCCCACTCTCAACCACCTCTACTATTTCAGTAATTTCACCTCTACTATTTCAGTAATTTCCACCACCATCTTTTCTTTCACCCTTCATTCAGGCAAAACACTAACGGTAATCATTTACTTCTCTTTATATTGCACACTACATCCAACCCATCAATGAATTCCGTTCTACCTCCAAACATATAAAATCTGACCATTTATTGCTATCTCCATTGATAAAACTGCATTCCAATCATGATTCCTTTCACTGACTTCCCTCCCTACTCCGCCCTTACCCTACAGCCTCAGGTCCCAGAGGAGATGTGGAAGAGGAGCCAGAATGATCTTGTTAAATCCTCCATTGACTTCTGATTACAATGAGAATATATAACTCCATAGTATGGCCCACGAGGTCCTGAATTACCTGGCCCCTGCATATTTCTACAACTCATCCCAAGGCACTATTCTCCTCCTTCATTATTCTCTAGATGCAGTGGCTTTTGTTTTCTTCTTTCTATATGAGGTTTGAGGGTTTAGAACTTGCTATTTCTTCTACTGGGAGCTTTTCCCCAGATTATCTGATCTCTCATGGCTGCCTCCTCCTCCCTATGGAAATCACAACTCAAATGTCCTTTACTTAGAGGGATGGGATCGTCCTTGATTCCTATACTACTGACAGTAGTAGTAGTTCATGTACTACTGACAGTCACATCATCATTATTATGTAACTTTATCTAATCCAGGACTCCATTTATCAACTGAAAGCATTTTTTTATTTGTTCATGTATTCATTTCTTTCCCCTTGTTCCTGGAATGTAATATTGTAAGGGTAGGATTTAAGTAAATCATATTCAGTGTTCCTGCTGTATCCCCTGTCTCTAGTATAGTGCCTGATACATAGTACCCACCCAATAAAGATCAATTGATTGACTAACTGACTCCACCTCTCTGAATTTAAAAAGCACACCAAAGCATTTGGCCTAATTATCAAAGATAAATATTCACTGACTGTCACTAGGTATGTGGCTTTCTCATAGAAAGTCTAGAAAAGAAAGATTCCAGTAAGTCATTCACTTGTTTAATAACCTTTACTTTTTCTGCTTAATGTAATCCCTCCACTATATTTTACATCAGCTCCTCCTGTCTCTAAACAGTATATGAAAAACATCTGACTGCCTCTTTGTATTGTTTCTGTCACTCAAAGAGCATCATGAGGCCAGGCCTCTTTCTTTACTACAGGCTAAATCATTCTGCCATTTTTAACACTTCTAGAAGTTTAGAATGCCTACCTCCAAAATCCTTCCGAGATCCCTCTATTTGCAGTCTTGTCCAGAAGAACTTTCTGTCCTGTCCAAAACCATAGCCACTAGCCATATGTGGCTGTGCAGTACTTGAAATATGAGGCACTCCCATTCTAATATTCTGAAATAAAAACAAACAAACAAATAAATAAATAAAATAAGATAAAAATAACTTTCACCAAAAAAAAATAGGAGGCACTGAATTTTTAAATTTAATTTTAATTAAGAAATGTAAATATTTACATGTGATCAGTGTTTACTGAATTAGCAGAGCTCTATTAGAAGTTGTAGAATATTCTATATCCTCCTAGGAACAAGCACATTTCATTTACTATTAGATGACCCACATTAAATATGAAACAGAATATTATTTTTGAAGTTTGTGGGGAAAAATTTGCAACACAGTGTTTAAGAAAAATTTTGAATCTAAGTTGTCTTAAACCTAGCTCCAATTATAAAATCGATGTTACAGCATTAATTAGCCATAGAATCTTTTTGTTTATGGAGGAAGTTGACATTAAAAATCCTGACTTATGATATGGCAGATTTATGTTATTTTCTTCATATGTGGCACTTGATATCTTTTTGTTAAAAGGACATATATATACAATTATTTGATTTTCCTAACTTTTTTTTTTTTTTTTTTTTTTTTTTTGAGACAGAGTCTCACTCTGTTGCCCGGACTAGAGTGCCGTGGCATCAGCCTAGCTCACAGCAACCTCAAACTCCCGGGTTCAAGCAATCCTCCTGCCTCAGCCTCCCGAGTAGCTGGGACTACAGGCATGTGCCACCATGCCTGGCTAATTTATATATATATATATATATATATTTAGCTGTCCATATAATTTCTTTGTATTTTTAGTAGAGACGGGGTCTCGCTCTTGCTCAGGCTGGTCTCGAACTCCTAAGCTCAAACAATCCGCCCGCCTTGGCCTCCCAGAGCGCTAGGATTACAGGCATGAGCCATGGCGCTCGGCCCCTAACTTTTTAAGGTAAATGCCATTCAGACTAGATTGTCCTCAGGTACCATTTAACAATGCTATCTTTAAACTTCTTAACTCTGATAACACCCCTTGATGTATATTTATTTTCAGATTTCAAGGTGAGAGATGTGCATAAATTAGAGGCAGCTGGAGACATTTAAAAGTCAGACTACTATTCCCGGGTGATGGTTGTATCATAATATCCAGTGTGCTTACTGATTGAACGAACTGTGTTCATAAACAAGTAAGCAAATTTGTGCCAAATTTAGGTATTAGACACATTTTCAGGTTTCCAAATTCCTATATTGTATTTCACTTCTGATTTGGGGGATTAAAATGAGTGTTCATCTTTTGTTTTTTTTACCAAGAGGAAATATCTTGATTTAAGAAACAACTGTCTCTTTTTGCTAGCTTATTTGAGCTCTGCTTACTACACAGGCTTCAACACTAACTTATGCTGAGTAAATTGGATATGAAATATAAAATCAATGTATTTTACATTAAAATTTAGTACCGCTGCTAGTCACAGCATGCATATACATTTTTCTGTCACTTCTTCTAATATTTCAATGTTTCCGCTTTATTTAAGATAGAGAATAAAAAATTAAAAAAAAACACAAAAAAACAAACAAACTTCAGAGCAGGAAAAGCCTTCCAGATATCATCTGCCTTATATCTCCCCTACACAGGAAAGCAAAACATATGGTTCATGGAATAAAGGGAATGATGGACCATCATATTTTTAGGATTCCTAGAATATATTATCTCCAACCTCTCTTGTTTTTCCTTTTCTCCTCTTTGTAGAATCTAAATATTTCTGAATGAATATGACAAAAGTATAACATTCTTTAAAAACTAGCAGGAAAGGAAATAATGTATCAATAGTATTGAAATATCATTTTTATTTCTAACCCATGCTCTGGAATGATAATGAACTAGAAGCTGCATATTTTACAGCCATCTCTCTTTCAATTTCTCTAACTCACTTTCTCTCTCTCTC
>CM052440.1:23376074-23426472 GCA_028533085.1 Varecia variegata | reverse complement strand
TTTGAATATTGCCTGTATATTTCTCTCTTCACTCCTTATGTTTTCTCTCATGTTAGTATTAGTATTGATGGAATATATTCTAGGTAATTCCTTCAGATACATCATCCAATTCACTAATTCTTACTTTAGTTATATCTAATATACTACAGGTTGAACATCCCAAACCTGAAAATCTGAACTGAAGTGGTCCAAAATCTGAAACATTTTGTGCACTGACATGACTCTCAAAGGAAATACTCATGGGAGCATTCTGGATTTCAGATTTTCAGATTTGGCATGCTTAACTGGTAAATATAATGCAATATACCCAAATTCAAAAAAATCTAAAGTCTAAAACACTTCTGGACCTAGGAATTTCAAATAAGAGATACTGAACCTGTATTTATACTTTCTTTTTACTCTCATTTTCATTATATTTTAAAATTTTTCATACATTATAAATATTTGTTTTTCACATGTTCATGGTCATTTTTGATAGTTTCTTATTCACTTTTTATACTGTTTATATTCTCTTGGAATTTAATCAAATACTTCACAATTATTTTATATCCTGGATACATTGAGCTCAATATCCCAAATTTTGAAGAACCAGTTCTGCAGTATTATTTCTGCTGCCTTCTAGTCATGATATATATTGTTTTCTTCATGTGGACTTATTATTGTGAGCTCATGATTTTAGAACTTATCAGTGAAAAAAATTCCTTGATATCTGGTTTAAAACATCCTCTTTCAGAGGTTTTTTTCTTGTAGTACCTGATCTCCAAAATCTTGAATGCATTCACTTATATCCACATCAACACTGTGTGCAAATTCTATTGATTTTGTCCTCAAAATATTTCCAGACTCCAGCCACTTCTCACCACCTTGATTATTACCTACCTGGGCCAAGCTTTCATCATCTCTCATCAGGATTATTGCAGGAGCCTCATAATTCTCCTTCTATTTCAGCTCTCACTCTACTTCAGCCTATTCTCCACATTACTCTTTCAAAACCTTGTGAGAACATTCCATTTCTCAAATTCTGTCTTCTCAGTGGGGCCATTCTTAGCCAGTCAATATCCAAAACTCTTTTATTCTACACTTTCTTGATGCTTACTCTATTATTTTTTCCTTTATAGCATGTGTCATCATCTAACATACTACGTATTTTACTTATTTATCTTGTTGACTGACCCTTTCCCTCCACAAGAACATGTTCCATGGAGCAATTTTGACATGTGTGTGTTTGTGTGTGTATGTGTGGATTGAAGAAATTTTCCAATCTCTTCACCTTGTCATATTTGGAAATCCCTTCTGTGCTAATTCTTTTAAATCTAGGCCAAAGGAAGATTCTTTCAGTGATTTATTAGTGCTTGCTGTTGATGAATGCCCAGTGGTATTATTAACTTAGGAAAACTTTTAAATTTACTTCTTGAATTTCTTGGACCACCTTGATAATATGAATCTGGCCTAAAGTATACAAGTGGGCTAGTTTGTTATCATATCTTGGAAATATTTTTTCCCTTTTGTTCTACACCAAAGTAACTTTCCCTGCAACCCCCTGAGGGTTGGGGTTCCTGTTGATTTATTTTGGGGTCACTTTGACACTGATAGTATCCAAGTCCAAGCATTATTGAAGAAAACTCTTCCATTAGATTCCTCAATCTGTTTACCTACAGGGATTGTCATCTGTTCATTTATCCAAATATTTTTTTTTTACTACAGCTCAAGTTCTTCAGATTTATAAAAGGCCAGGAGTAGAAGAAGCTTATGTTATCAGTTTACTTTTCAGTGAGTTCATCTTCTCTTAATATTTGGCCTGATAATTCTTTAGAAATTTATCAGCTCTTAGGAGCATTTACAATTTTATTTAATTCTATTAAACAATGTTAATTGTTTGTAGTAAATAGGTTTATTTTAATACATGGCCATCCATATGACAGAAAAATGAAAGTGCCACACTGACTTGAAAGCAGCCCAGACATTAGAGGGAATGGATGGTCCATAATAGCATCACTCTAGCTTGCATTTGGCACAGACCATTACACAAATAAAACTCTAGTCATCATTCATTCATTCACCAAGGAATACTAAGTTTCTTCTGTATTGAGCTACAGATAAAAATGAGGCAATTCCTTCACCTTTATAAGCTTACTTTCTCATGTATCAAGCATGCAATAAATAAGAAAACTAATAATTATATATTATAATATCAAATAGTGCAGATGACATAATGACAAAATAGCAAAGAAAAAGACCAAAACAAGAGGCAAGTAAGCAGTGAATGGGAGTGCAGATTATGGGAGCCTTGTATGACATAGTAAAGATTTTGAAATTTATTCAAATACTAGTCTGTTTTAGGTAAAGGAGTATTGGCATATGATTAGAACTTAAAAAAAAACTACTCTAGAATTTGTGTGGAGAACAAATTTTAAGAGAAGAGGAGTGGAAAGAAGGGCTGCCAGTGTGCTAGTTGGTAAACTAGCACCTCTTGTGCTAGTTATCCTGGTTGGAGCTAGAGCCCATTCTTCGAAGTGAAATATCACAAGAATAGAGAAACAAGCACCACATGTACTCACCATCAAATTGGTACTAATTGATCAACACTTAGGTGCATACATGGAAATAATATTCACTGGGTGCAGGGCAGGTGTGAGGGTAAATTCTTAACTATTGGATGAGGAGCACACATGATGATATCAAAAGAAATTAGGAAATATTTGGAATTGAATGATAGTGAAAACATACCCTTTAAACTTTGTGGCATGCAGCAAAAGCAGGGAAATACATGGCTTTAAATGATTGCCATAGAAAAGAGGAAAGATTTAAAATCAGTTGTCTAAGCTTCTGCCTCAAGAAGTTAGGTAAGGAAGATTCTCAACATAAATTCTTGTATATTAGCTCCCAATAATTGTTAAGCAGGAATTGGTATTATTTTGTTACCATACTTCCCCAATTTTTTTGGTTTTAGTTATTTTATGTCTTGTTATTCTTATTTATTGATTCAATAATATTTGAGCCTCAGTGCTAGGTGCATAAGATCAATAGTACATACAGATACGTGGGGTTCCAGATGTCATAGATTAGGGTCTAGTTGGAGAGACAGATATTGATAGCATAGTAATAAGTCTAAAACACACCAAATAATTAAAAGAAAGGAATATCAAAATTTTCCTCTTCAATCTTATAAAAAAGTGATAAGGAGAAAATGTAAACTTGACTACAAGGGGTAATCTTATATCATATAGAGCATCTATGATATACAATATCTATACCAATTTATATATAAAAGCTATAATAAAGTTAAAATAATTATGTATAAATAACATATGATAGCTAAATTAATTTATACATGTATATTTATATTTACAGTATAAAATGGTAATTTTGCATGTAGGTACCTATATGTGTTCTATATATGTGCTTTAATAGATAAAATAATATTATATACATATACATGTGCATTATGTTTTATATATGGATATATACAACATTAACTTAGCCTAAATTGTGAGATTTACTGGGATATTCAGCTTTATCTTTGTATAAATATTTCTAGTATAAACATCCATTTCCACCTTTTCCCCAAATGAAATATTTAATGCCCAAACCTCAACAATTGCCTGAGGCTTAATGAGGTTATTTTATCCAGTATCTCAAGGCACTGCCTCCTGTTTCTTTTGTCATTATTGCACGGCTCAATTGCTGCTTTTATTGTCATTTATTTTAGTACCAGCTGCTGGAGCATATGTTATCTACATTCAGAAGGTGCCCTATACATTTTCACCCACAGATGCCAACACCAAGATGTCACCCATGTGTGTAAACACATAAATAAATGTAAATGTTTGGCACGACAAGCTGACCTTAAAGCACGCATACCACCTTGTGTCTTTCACAGCTACCTCTTTTATAATATGCTCCAATACATGCCTGCCTTTTTTTCTTTAATTCGTTTAAAAATGTAGACACTTCAGGGATGCTATTCTTTCTTACTTGCTGACTTTATTTCTTAGTTTTTCCTCTTTTAAGTTCTTAAGAATGTCAACCAGTAGAGATAGTTGGGATCTTGAGAGAGTCATTTAACCTCTCCAAGTACCAGACTCCTCAGCCTGTAATATGAGGATAAAGATATTTACTTCAGAGGGATATTTTAAGAATTAAATGAAATAATATATGTTAAGCACTTAGCATAGTGCTCAACATTATGCTCCATGGTAACTTGATCTGGCTTTCATATTTCAATGTGTCATTGCTTCTAGACTTCCAAATTGTGTCTCTCCTCTCTTGGCTACTTGGTATAACTGTCTACAATATTTTAGCTATTCTTCATTAAGAATTTCTTTTAATGACCTAACTTTTGTTCTTTACTTTTGAAGCTTTTAACATTTTCCTTCAGAGATGTTGGCTTGAATAAATATTGCCAAAAAAAAAAATCATTCTGAACCTGATTATTTTCTTCGTGGGCATAAATTAGTGTTTCCTTAATTTATTGACTTTGCACCTGGACTTATTATCTTGTTTTGTTAGAGTAAAGAGTAAACAAGGTGAAGACCAGGAGTTCATTCCCTATTTAGGCCAGTTGGGGTTACACCAAAGACACATTTCTTTCATGGTTACAGATATGCCCCTAATCCTGGCCATCTGCTTAGCAAATGAGCAGAAGGGTCATGGTAAGTAACAGTGGGCTATATTATAAAACTTAGTCCCAGAGCTAAGTGCTGTGTCTCACCAATCGCAACATCATCATATTTAAAGACTACAGCACAGATGAGCAGATGTCTTGGGTATGATCCAGGAACAAAACCAATGGGAGGAGGGAGAGTGAGAAGTATGAAAGCCTTAGACGAAGTGGCATCCAAGGGGGACCCTGAATATACTTATTTAGATGTACTTTTTATTCTAAATTACTTTAAAGGACTAAAAGATTAAGCAACTTCCAGCTTTAGTGACTTTTCAGTTGATTCTCTGTAAGAGGTTCAAGTGAACATCTATTTGATATTTTTATCCTTAAACCAATTTCATACTGTGGAATATATATCTGCAAACACTTAAGTTTGCAGATAAAATCAGTATGGTATACTCTTGGTTACAGTTTGTCATCATTTGTCTCTCTTGATATATTTTTTTTTAACTAGAAGACCTTAAATAAAATTTTCATTCAATTAAGGAATTTGAATTATAGCCATGAAAGGGATGGAATTTGGCAAACAGGCAAAAAGTTCAAGAGACCTCCTGCATCTGCTCACCTTCTGAATTCTAATTAGGCAAATATAAATTGGGTTCTGTGTCAGAGCGCTCTGCCCAAAAGATAAAGCTGCACCATTAAAATCAGAAGGCACAAACGTCAGCAGAACTTTGAAACACTGAGGTTTCTAATAAAAAAATCTTCATTAAAGGAATGGTGCTTTTTATATTGTTCTATTTTTATTCCCTGTCAAAGAAAATGATGAGAATCTCTGTTTTTTCGAAGAGAGAAAACAAAGGTGTTCATAGATGAACTGCATTTGTATATATATGACACTTTATCTTCTGGGGACAGTTTGATCAAGTCATCAGCTTATTACTTTTGAAATACTAATGAGATTTTTCCACACAGAGGAAAGCTGCCTTTGCCTGTGAATACAGAAATGCTTCATTTATCAAAGTATTTGCTCCAGATGCTTATCTTTCTGTTTTTTTTTTTTTCTTTACATATAAGGCACATACTACTTTCTGCATTCAACCATTAAATCAACAGTCAAGGGAGCTTTTGGGCTCCTAAGTACCAACCAGGCCCAACCCTGCTTAATTTCTGAGATCCAGCACATTCAGGGTAGTATGGCTGTAGACTCAAGGGACCTTTTGGGAATGACATGCCATGTCTTCACTTATTCACTTTAATGTATGATTTTGTGAGTTATCAATGTAGTTTAATAATTAGGATATCTAGTCATACAATGTAAATATTGCATATAAGCACATATTACTTAACATAATTAAGAGGTTTTTTAAATTGAGAATAAAGACAGTGCTTACATTCCTTGATTTTGCTTTTCTTAGTAAAAGTTGCAGGAGAAAAATCACCTCCTGTGGGAGTCGTGACAAGTCATATTTCTCTGCTCTGTTATTCCTGGGACAGCTGATAGGAGCAGAGACTTTCAAAAAGAAACGTGGCTTTGTGTTTGCTGGAAGCAGGGACTGTTGTATTTTATCTTTGTTCTCTCTGTGCCTGGTACATAGAGGTATTCAATGATGATTGTTTAATAAACAAATCTAGCTTGGAGATATCCTTTTCAGATATGGTTGTATTGAGGCATGGTTGCATTGAATCATGTTCTTCTTCCAATTCACTGTGAGCCTATCTTTGTAGCATCACTTCCATAGAAGTATGAATGAAGCCAACTGTCAGGCCTATACTTCACAAAACATTCTTAATCTGACGCAATGTCTGATCAAGTGCCAAAGCTCATGCATATGTCTTTAATTAGAAACAGAGAATATTAACCTTTGAGATACTCACCCTGAAAATAAACCATAACTCTCACATGTCTAGTACTTATGAAAATTCTAAATGTAAAAAAAAGTATTCAGGAAAGATGGCCTAAAACAGACATATCTGTTATTTGTGATATATTAAATTTTATTTTTGATCAAAACAGATAATTAAAGGAATTTTCTCATAGTTTGTGCCCTAATATCAAGAAAACTAAAATCCTTAAAAATTAAATTACACCTAATGGGTATAATGCACACTATCTGGGGGACGGGCATGCTTATAACTTTGACTCGAACAGTACAAAAGCAATTTATGTAACCAAAACTTTTGTACTCCAAAAATATACTGAAATAAAAATTAAAAATAATTTTAATAGTACTATGAATTTTTTAGCTGTACCTTCCTACTAGTTTTATCCCAGGTTTTTTTATGTTTCTTATTCAGATTACTTCAAAAAGAATAAGAAAAGATGCTTTTATCTTTTTATATTATACATAAATTTGTAACATATCCCAGATCCTATGAGGATAAAGATGTCATAAATATGTTTATTGAATTTATAATTTTTCTTCTTTGCTTCCCCCTATATATATAGTACAGAGCCTAGCCCATAAGTGTCCAATAAATGGTTTATAATAGAACTGAACAAATTGAGCAACTCTATATCTGAAAGTAGAATTGAAAGGCAATTGAAGTGATGGAAATGCTTCTTTGGAGACTACAATAAATAAATGAAGGCCACAGGTCAGAAACTCTTGCATTAAATATGAGCCAGTGGTGAAAAAGGGCAGGTAGGAGTAATTTAATTAGTTTGTACCATCTCATTTTGAAGTGAAACAAGGGAAATAATTTACTAAATTAGCCACATCTTTCTTTTCATGCAAAGGAAAGTTGAAATAAAAAAGCTCATTTTTGTTTGGGAGACAAAAATAAGCAAATTAATTTATGAATTCTAGAGGAACAAATTAGTTAAGTATTTGCTATATTGTAAAATTATTCTGGCAAAATTTTTATTTAGCTGTAAGTTCTTCCATATTGGGTGATGATATATTGTTTATATATAATAATTTAACTTTGTGTCATATATGATGACTATATGAGGCATGCTTCACTAATGAAACCAAATTAAAGGAAAAGGGAATTTTCCAGTTTCAATGGAACCCTCTTGGGATCCACAACTAGATCAAGGAAGTTTCCAAGTCAATACTGTATAAAATTTGTTGTGCAATTTTTAATATGTTCAACATTTCTATTGATATTCAGAAGAAAATTCTTTAAACTGAAAATATATGACCTTTCTATGATACATATAAGTCTATTATATAAACTAGAGATATCCTTAATTCTTTCCAGTTATTCATAAAGAAATGAATTGATAAGTGTGATCATCCTACTTAATTTAAGGTTAATATTTTGAGGCATAGACAAAGAAGGAAGGGAAGTCTTTGCTTGACAGAATCCCAGGATCTACTTACAAAATTTCAGAGCTATGTCACATAGTGGTACAAAGCGGTTATAAAGGGAAAAAGAAACAAACGTTCCCTTGAGACTTTTTCAACTTTGACATGGTAATTAAGTAGTTCTTATACAATAATATTAATAAAGAATCTGAATCCATGGAGTTGTATTAGAGTGTACCATATTTTCAAAGGCATTTATTAATATTTAAAAAGTCAATACATTGAGTGAACATTCAATTATGAAATTGAAATGATCCTTTCGTTCTAAAGCTTCCTTTTATCACACCGTTTCTTGGAAGGATCAGGATTAGGATGTGTCCAACATCTATTTCCATGGCTCACTTTTTCTGCTTCTCCAGAATCGCCTCTCAGCATTTCCTGGTCTTCATCCTCATGCCCAAAATTTTCTGCACACACCAACATCTTTTTCCAATGGAGTGTCATTATTAATATTCAAATGGCTAGAGTATGATGCTACTGAGAACTCTACCACAGGTTTGAGTTTTCCTTGAATCAGTCAGATTTTCTCCAAAGTAACTAATCACAGTCTCTGTCCCCATCTAAGAACACGTAGTCCCTGTCATGGAGGTCTTATATAACATTAAAACCAAAAATAATGTTATACTATAATGAAATACTGTAATAAATGATCACCACAGTCAAATTATTTGCTTCATTATTTGAATTTTTATACCTATTTTGTAGATGACATTGAGGCTTACAGGTCAAGTAAACCACTTGATGTTACAGAGCCAGTGTCAGAACCAGAATGTGAACCAAGTTTGTAAACTCCAGTGTCCATGCAAATAAGCTTTGTGCCAGTGCTTCTCTTAAAAGTTTGCAGATATATTCTCATGGACTTGAGAATTCTACTTGAGTAAACATGCATGGCTGCCATTAGTTCAGCATTTTGTCATGAGAGAAGCAACAATTGGCCCTCATCTGCCATGTGTTAATATGAATAATTTTACAGTCAATTGTTTTCAAAGTATTCATTGATCAGAATGTGCCATTCACTCTGATAGGCACTGGGATAGAGCAGAAATTAAGAACACAAAAATACCTGTCTTATGGAGTATGTATTTTGGTGAGGTAAGACAGACAATAAGCAATAAATAAATAAAAATACACAAAATGTAAGATAATGATAAATGATTAAAAAATGAAACAGGGCATAGGGAGGAAACAAGGAGATCCAAGGGGTTATTGGGGCTCCATTTTAAAATAGAGTAGTTAATGAAGATCTCATTTAGAAGGTGCTTTTAATCCAAGAACTCAGTGAGGTAATAGAGTGGAGCAAGTCTTGAGGTTACCTGGGAATCCAGGCAAGGAGGCAGTCCCAGTAGAGAGGGTGGGGCTGCAAGTTGCAGGTTGAAAATAGAGGAATGGTGAGAAATGTATTGTACCGGGGCAGAATGAGCAAGTTGAAAATGATGGAACAGAGAAGGGATGGGACCAGATTGGGAAGGGATCAGAGACTTTGGAAGGTTTTAAACAGAGCATTAAAGTGATGTGGGATGTTTGGAAAAATGTACTTCGGTTCCATTGTCAAAAATAGAAAGTAATTGTACAAAATAAGAAGCAGTGAGTCAGTTAGGAGGCTATAGCAACAATCCAAGCAAAAGGGGTTGGTAGCTTGTTGCCATCATGTGGGAGATGTTGGTGACTTGTAAGAGAATGATAATGATGGGGGTGGTGAGAAGTTAGAATCTGGATATATTTTAAGGGTAGAACAAAGGATTTTTGGTAGGAGTGTGTGTATTGAATAGGTGGCTAAAGATGTCTCCAAGTCTTTAGGCCTGATAAATTAACAAAAAGCTGCCATTTATGAGATGAGGAAAATGTGAAAAGAGAGTTTGGGAAGGGGGGAAAAAAGTTTATAGGTTTGAAAGTGGTTTTTGTTGTTCTGGCTGCTGATATATTAGGTTTAAATGTCTATTAGTCATCCAAGTGGAGTTATCAGAAAGGCAGTTCCTGATACATGAGTCTGGAAGAGATCTGGGTTGGAGATAGAAATTTGGAAGCTAATAGTATAAAGACAGATATACAGGCATGAATGAGGAAGAAAGTAAATGGAATTCCAAATAATGGGTAAAGATAGGAAAGAGTTAGGAGTACTGAACCATGGATCTCTAATTTTAGAGGTCAGAGACATTAGGAGAAATCAGCAGAGGAAAATGAGAAAGAGTAACTAGAGAAATGGGAGAATAATCAGAATGTATAGTACACTGAAAACAAAGGAACAAATATGTTGCAAGAAAGAGGCCATAATCAAATGTGTCACGTGCTGCTGTTTGTTAAATATGAGGAAGAGTAACAACTAACCACTGGATTAGAAATCTGGGAGTCACTGGATACCTTGCCAAGTAATTTTAATCAAGTAGTGGCCTATAATTCTAGGAGGAAGACACTTATATCAACAACATTTTGTTTCTTAATTTATTTAATAAAACGAAATGTGATTTGTTGTCAGAAAAGTATTTTGTGTGGTATATTTTTATTCGTTTCAAGGAAGAATTTTTCATTAAGTAGCAACTTTAAAATTTTCCACAGTTATATTTGAGGGCACACTATTTGATTGACGGACTCATCAAAAAAGTAATTATCAGATTTAAAAATTATTTGTCTTATAAAAAATAAAGCAGCAATAATTTCAATTATAAAACTTTTATTCTTTTTAAAGTTCAAATTGTTAATTATAGCTATATTATATAATGCTTAAGTCAGGGCTTTTGGTGTGTCCAACACCAGAATAGTGTTGATTGTACCCAACAAGTAAGTTTTTATCCCTCACCTACCTTCCCATCCTCCCACTCTCCCCACTTCTTGATTTCTCATGTCCTTTATATCTCTTTTAATTAGCTCCCACTTATTAGTGAGAATATGTGGTGTTTGGTTTTCCATTATTGACATACTTCACTTAGGATACTGGCCTCCAGTTCCATCCAAGTTGTTTCAATGACATTATTTCATTCCTTTTTTATGGCTGACTAGTACTCCATGGTATACATATACCACATTTTCTTTATCCACTCATGAACTGATGGACATTTAGGTTGATTAAATAGTTGCAATTGTGAATTGTGCTGCAATTAGCATTCAAGTTCATGTGTCTTTTTGATAAAATGACTTTCTTTCCTTTGGGTAGACATCCAGAAGTGGGATTGCTGGATCAAATGGTAAGTGTACTTTTAGTTCTTGGAGGAATCTCTATACTGTTTTCCATAGATAGTCCTACCAAGAGTGTACAAGTGTTCCTTTCTCTCTTCATCCACACCAGCATCTATTATTTTTGATTTTTTAATAATGGCCAGTCTGATGGGGTAAGATGATATCTCATTGTGATTTTAATTTGCATTTCCCTGATGATTGGTGATGTTGAGCATTTTTTCATATGCTATTGGCCATTTGTTTATCTTTTTTTGAAAAACTTCTGTTCATGTCCTTTGCCCACTTTTTGATGGGGTAGTTTGTTTTTTTTTTTCTTGCTGATTTGTTTGAGTTTGTTGTAGATTCTTGATTATCAGTCCATTTTCAGATGTACAGTTTGCAAATATTTTTCTCCCATTCTGTAGGTTATTTACTCTGTTGATTATTTCTGTTGCTGTAAAGAATCTTTTTAATTTAATTATTAATTCTCATTTAATTGTTTATTTTTGTTGTTGCTATATTTGCCTTTGGGATCTTAATCTTAAATGCTTAATCATAAATCAAAAACACATCAGACTAGGCCAATGTCTTAAATAGTTTTTCTTATGTTTTCTTCTGGAAGTTTTATGTATTCCTGCCCTACATTTAAGTCTTTAATTCATCTTGAATTAATCTTTGTGTATGATGAGAAAGAGGAGTCCTGTTTTATTCTTATGCATGTGGCTCTCCAATTTTCCCAACACCATTTATTGACTAGGACTTCCTTTCCCCAGTTCATGTTGTTGTCTGCTTTGTCAACAATCGGTTGATTGTAGGTAGATGGCCTTATATCTGGGTTCTCTATTCTGTTCCATTGATCTATGTCTCTACTTTGATACCACTACCATGCTGTTTATATCTTTGCTTAGATCTAGAAGAATTTCCTTTATGAAACTGGAAGCTCCTATGTTAGGTGCATATATATTTAGAATTATTATGTCTTGTTGAATTTCTCCCTTTACCATTATGTAATGATCATCTTTGTCTTTTTTTACCATTGTTGAATCAAAGTGTATTTTATCTGATATGAAAATGGTTACACCTGCTTGCTTTTGGTTTCCATTTGTGTTGAATATTTTTTCCATGTCATTACCTTGAGTCTGTATGTGTCTTTGTGGCTTAGACGTGTTTCTTGAAGACGACAAATAGTTGTATTGTGTTTTTTTAATCCATTCGGCCAGTCTATGTCTTTTAATTGAAGCATTAATACTGTTTACATTGATATGTCAGATGCATACTGTTTACATTGATATGTCAGATGCTGTTCTGTTTGACATATTGGATGATACCTTATTGTTTTATTTCCCCTCTTGTGCTATTGTTTTATAAGAGCTGTGAACTATAACTTTTGGGTGTTTTTGCACTGATTGGTATTGATGGTGCTGTTCCACATATAATACTTTTTTGAGCATTTCCTATTGGGTGGGTCTAGTAGTGACAAATTCTCTTAGTGTTTGCTAATCTGGGAAAGACTTATTTATTCTTCATTTATGAAACTTATTTTATCAGGATACACCAGCAAAAATTCTTGGCTGGCATTTATCCTGTTTAAGGAGAATAAAGATAAAGCCCCATTCCTTTCTATAATAGCTTGTAAAGTTTCTCTTGAGAAGTCTGCTGTTGGTCTGCTGGGTTTTCCTTTGTAAGTTACTTGATGTTTTCACCTCACGGCTTGTAGAAGTTCCTCCTTTGTGTTGACTTTGGCCAGTCTGATGACTATATGTCTTGGTCATTCCCTTTTCGTAATGAATCGCCCAGGTGTTCACTGAGCTTCTTGTACCTGAATGTCTAAACCTCTAGCAAGACCAGGGAAGTTTTCCTCAACAATTCCCTCAAATAGGTTTTACAGAACTTGTGCTTTTTCTTCCTCACCCTCAGGGATGCCTATGGTTCTTTTATTTGGCCATTTTACATAATCTCATATTTCTTGTAGACTTTTTGCATTCCTATTGTTGTTTGACTGGCCTAGTTAATTTGAAAGAGTTGTGTTCAAGCTCTGAAATACTTTATTCTACTTAGTCTAGTTTATTCTTAAAATTTTTTATTGTGTTTTGTATTTCCCTAAGTGCATGTTTAATTTCCAGAAGTTCTACTTGCTTTTTTTTTTAAATACATCTCTCTCTTTAGTAAATTTTTTATTGATTTCCTAAATTGTTTTTTTCTGTTTTCTTTGAGTTGGCTTTCCATTTTCTCTTGGATCTCATTGAACTTTCTTATAATCCATATTTGGAATTCTTTGTCATTTCAATATTTTCATTTTGGTTGAGATCCATTACTAGAGAGACATCCTTTAGGGAGTGTCCTTTCACACTGATATTTCATACTACTGAAATTCTTGTGCTGATTCCTTCTCGTCTGAAGCAGCTGTCACTTCTTGTTTTAGATTTTCTTTTGGTTATATGGGGCTTTCCCCCTGATACACTTAAGGGTGTGTCTGTATCATATGTTGGGTAAGGACCTGTGGTACTTTAATGGAGTTCTAGGATCTGGATGTATATTTTGGTTACAAATATCCTTGATGTGGTAGTTTTCTCAATTCCTAGTTATTTGCAGGCTGTAACCATAGTATATAATGTTCATGGGCAGATTCCCTGTCTCTTGTTGACAAGGGGAGATGGAGGTCTTTGAAATTCTTTCTCTGTCCCCAGCCCTCTGGTTTTAGTAGTGTGAATTATATTGGGTCACCCAGTTTTATATCTGTGACAGTAGGTGGTTCTTGTGGGTAACACCCTTTATGATTGAATCAGTAAATGCTGTAATGGGCTGTACAAGTTGTCCTCCCTGCCAGTAGGTGGTACTTGCAAGAGCAAGCCAGCTGCAGTGGTGATTTTTGGGACTTGTGATGGGCTCTAGCCCCTCAGGAGAAGCACTCAAATGCCCCAGGTAGAGGGTGGGGCCCTGGAACTCCCAAGCAACTCCTCATTCTCTACCACAGCAGAGGTGGGTAGAGGAGGGAGGTTGAGTGGGGCTGAGTCAGACAAGCTTGTGCTTGTCTCAGCAGGGGTCAAGAGTCAACTCCTAGGCTTCTGAGGGAAGCCATCAAGGAGGGGCTGAAGGAGCACTACCAAGTCAGAAAATCTGCTCATGGGGGATGTCCCATCTGGGATTCATGGACTGACCGTCAGGAGTGGATTTCACTGTCTTCCCTCATCCCTTGCCCTGTGGATCTCCTTACAGCATCTGGTTGCAAGCAGCAGCCCAAACTGGCTGAACTTACCAGCAATGGTGCCATGGGCTTGGAGCTTCCTCATTCATGATCCTGTCACATATTGAAAGTGCAGCTTTCCTGTGGGAGGACTCTCCCACTCTGCACTCTTCTTTCAGTTCTGTCCATGTGGGCTCCCTCTCCTCCCAATATTAGTTCATAAGTCTCTCCTCTGTGCCCCTGAGAAACACAATTGAGTCCTGAGAGTATGGGATCTGGCCTAGAGCCCTGTCTTCTGATCCCCCAAGTTCAATCCCTGACCATACCAGGGAGAAGCATGTTGGTCCCAAGTTGCCCAGGGAGTACTCAGGCAGGCTCAATGTCCCACCACTTCCAGGTATTCCCTTCTCTGCTGGTGCAGCCAGGCAAGCAGGAACGGAGAAGACCAGCAGGTAGGGAGCACACAGTCTGACTACCCATTGGTCTGCTGCAGGTCTTTAAGAGGAGAGGTTCGAGCCCCACTCTCTGTGGAAACCTTGATATGGCTGGCATGCCCACAGAGGGTAAGCAGCCAATCCTGAGTTCCCTGGCTCAATTGTCTTTTGGGGCATCCATGCCATTCAGTAGCAATGGGTGGGGGAGGTGTTGGGGAGGAAAAGAATCTGAATGGAGGAGAGCTGTCACTCTGGTCCCCTTTGTCCCTCTCCCCAGAAGGCAGTTCACCCAGAACGTCCAAGCTCTGGGATCACACAGTTTCCCCAGGACCCACCAGCCCTCTGTGGCCACTGCTGTCTGGGGAGGAGTTGGGAAATGTTTGGGTGGGGACCACCTACATGAAAACTGAACGGCTGAAGCTCCCTGGAAAGGAAAAAGGCACACAGTGGGTGGAAAAGCAGTGTGTCATCCACCATCTTGGCTCAGGTCTGCGGTGACAGGGAGTGACCCCAAGGGGACTGGAAGCCCAGTGCTTTGTTTTCATGAAGCTCCCAGTTCACTGGTAGCAGAAGCTTTTGAGTTCATGAGGGTAGAAAAGCTCTTTATCAGCTCAGGAGCATGTAGTCTGCCAGAGGTGTGAGGGAGGGAGAAACAAATCTCCCACCTACCCTTCCCATGGCACTTCAAATTGCTCAGGGGTTGAGTTCTGCCAAAATTTTGTTCCTTCTTGTTCTGCTCTGAAGCTATTTCTCATGAAACCTAGGTAGGCTCTGGCACTTTTCCCCCGGAATTACACATGAGCTATGTTTTGTTTTGTTTTGTTTTGTTTTTTAATCTAAATCTTTTCCTTCTTTCTGAGACAATCTGGTGACCAATGTCCTTAGTCAGCCATCTTTTCCCCAGTTCCCCATTTTTAATTTATACATCTATTTGATTTTGTAGTTTTTTCCCACCCCCTGCAGTTTTTATTAGATCTGTAAGCATAAAAAGTTTATATCTACTAAGTTTGATCATATTTATTTAAAATTATAATAATATAAAACTAAGTCAACTTGAAGGAAGAGTATCTGAGAATTGTTTCTCCTGGGAAGAAAGCTGGATTTTGCTCAATAATGACAAACTGAACCACACTGCATTGTTTCCCAGCAGACACAAACTAAGGTTGGAAGGAAAGGAAACTATTTTTACTGTTAACTGTAAATTTTCTTAAGTTCTCATCATTGAAGGGTGACAGAATACACCACCGCAAAATATGTTACTTTGGTATAAGGTGCATTTTGAGCTAAATGCATTTAATTTTTTTTTAAAGCATGTATAAGAAGGGCACTCTGACCTTTCCCTTTTTCTTCCTAAAAGCAGGAGATAAAACCCCCTTATGGAGTATATTCTCCCTTTATCAGGAAGAGAACAGAGACAGGCAGTTGAGACCAAGAGAATTCTGTACAAACAGACCTTGTTAAAATAATTCTCTTATTCCTTTAGCCTCTATATGTAGTTTGGTTATTTTCTACAATTACCTCTCTTCATTCAAACTAGTATAAAAACGTTTAGGTTTTGCCATTTCTTTGGGTCTTTATATCCTTATGAAAGTTTTTGTGTCTCAATAAACTTACATTAAATAAATGTGTGTGGTTTTCTCCTTTTAATCTGTTTTATGTCAGTTTAATTCTCAGGCCCAGATGAAAAAGCCTAAGAGGGTGGAGGTAAAATTTAGCCTCTCTGACATGAATAATAAGTTAATATAAGTTTGTAGAACATTGTCTGGAACAAAGTAAATGGAATATAAATGTTTTCTATTATTACTACAGAAATTGTTGGAGACGAGTATTTGGAAATCTGCACAACTCATTTTACATTTAATTATTTAATAGTATAACTCTAGCTCTATACTAAACTTTTACTTCTTATGACTTTCTAATACCATCTTCAGATATAAGCAAAGTAAAATAATTAGATCTTTGAACAAAATTGTGGAGTGTAATAGATTCTGAAATCACTTTACAAAGATGATATATTGTATTCTAAGCTTGAGGCCCTTGACATCTTAATTTTGACTGTTAATGTATATATTTGCATCATGAGTTTTTATCTCTGTTTTAGTTCTTTCTGCTCTATATTTCATGTCATTATATATATAAATCATTTTTATGTGTGTTAAAGTGAAAGAAGTTGGTGTCTGTAAGTAAAATGTATATATGTTATAGATTTATATAATGTATATGTACACTATAATATATATTTTATATAATATGTGTATATAACATAAAAATATTATATATTATGTCCATAATGTTATATATAGATGTATATATACACACATAAATACATATTTTGTGTGTGTGGTGTGGGAGGGTATGATTTGACATATGAATATATTGTATGTTTATATTTTATAATCATATTTATGTATAAAGTAATTAGCTTTTGCTACCATATAATGTGCAATCTTTTAATGTAATTTATTTGGGCAAATAAATGGTAAATTTAAAAATTATAACTTTTAAATGGATGGGTGTGGTGGCTTACCCTATAATCCTACCACTTTGGGGGGCTGAGGCTAGAGGATGACTTCAGATCAGGAGTTCAAGATCAAACTGAGCAAGATAGCAAGATCTCATCTCTACAAAAAATAGAAAAATTAGCTGGGCATGGTGGTACAGGCCTGTAGTCACAGCTACTCAGGAGACTGAGGCAGGAGGATCACTGGAGCCCAAAAGTTTGAGGTTGCAGTGAGCTATGATGACACCATTATACTCCAGCCTGGGTGACAGAGGGAGACCCTGTCTCTAAAATAATAATAATTATAATTTTTAAAAATTAATACTTCATTAGAGAATTGATTAATGACTTCTAATTTTTATCAGAATGATATGCTCAATATTTCCCTTGGAAAGTAAGGTGAAGTGTTCAGATCTTATAATATAAAATATATTTTCAGTCTTGAGTCTGGATATTTATATAGGATTCCATTTCTCTCCCCCAACAAGCAGAGTTTCCTAAATCCATTTTTAAAGTCTTCTATTTGTATATTTAAGGAAAGTATAGTTAGAGGTCTTAGAAGCAATTTAAGCTTAAATCTCTGTCTCTGCACTCTCTGTATTTCATGGACTGCTTGAGGCCAATTCCATGTGAAAGACTCCCAACTGTTATTACTTTGCTGGAAGAAGCAAGGGGAAAAAAGAATGTCTTAAATTAATTTTTAGACCATACTTGGTCCAGATTTTCTTTCTTTTCATATCCTCTTCTGCTTTTTGGTAATATTGAGGTTCTTTAAACAAGGCCTTGAGCTATTCATTGCTAGTGATTCACTACCCAAAGATTTTTTGTTAAAGCATTTCATTTTGGTTCGAGGAAAAGGAAGCTATGAAACTGGCAATCCTCTTTTGAAATGTTCTATCACTGAAAATCCAACAAAGGCAGGATTTTTCAACATTAAAAATGTTTATGGTAAGAAAACAAAATTGTATAAATTACTTTATTTGAAGAATTTTCAGCCTCCAAGTTACCATGATTTAGGTAAAAATGATTTTATTTCTGATACTTCCTCACAAAGACTCTCTCCTTGACCTAACTCTAGCCAGACTTTCTAAGCCCTCCAGGCCTCAACCTTCAGTGCCTGCATCACCCAGTTTTAGCAAGAATCTTGCTGAGTCAGCTTAGCAAGAATCCTGCACCCTGGATTTCTTGTCACCTTGACCTGTCTTCAGCAAGAATCTTATTAGGTCAGTTTAAACAGAATCCTCCCCTTATTCATGACATTTTCTCTTTCATCCACCAACTCCCCTACCCTACTGTATTCTGTGACTACAAATCCCCACTTTTCCTTGTTGTATTTGGAATTGAGGCCAGTTCATACAGTGATCTTGTTTTTCCATATTGCAATAGTCCCTAAGTAAAAATCTGTTTTTACCACTTTAAGTACCGTCCAGATCTGGTTTTTCTTTCAAAATCCCGGTTCAATCTTTGGGATTTTCTCTCTACAAATTTGGTTTCATAAACATTGGGTTGTATTAATCTTTACTTCCTTCAAATTAAATATTTGAATCTCCACTCTGTTTTATATTTGAAGTACCAAATATATTCTGATTCAACACAATTGTCTATATGTTTTCTTTGGGATAGCCTCTTATAATAAAAAAAAATCAAACAAGCACATATATTCATATTTATAACCTGTTTTACATTCTGTCTCATTTCATCTTGACTTTTGAGCTGAGCTCTGGCAAAAGAACAGGGTAAGTTCTTGTCTCACATGGCTTTGTACATGTGTCCTGCTTCATTCTTGTAAATGTAGCAGAAATGTGCAAGCAATGTTTTAGCCCTTCAGGCACTCATCAGGCGCCAATTGTTGACAGAAGTGAACTGGGTAGCAAGAATTTAAACTGCCTTGAAATCATTAGATGATTAGCTTTCCCTTGAGTTTCATGTCACCCTGAAAAGTCTTACTGAAGGGCCCATTATGTTCTCTTTCCCTGGTACTGATCAAGGAAAATAAAAATAGAAGCATCATTGAGTGCAATGTTGATTTTAAGACTAGGCATTGTTTAAAAAGAGAATGCTAGGAAACTGCTATAAAGTACAAACATTTATCCAGGCATAATAGACAATGCCAATTGTTTTGCCTCAAAGTCCAGAGCATTTTAAAAAGCCCTTTTTCCAGTGAATAAAATCTCAAGAGAAATTGCTGAGATTATTTCTCTAAATGATAAGCAGGTGGATGTCACTCCCTTTATGAAGCAAATAAAGCTGCATATGAATAAAAGCCAATTTGAGCTTTTTAACAATAAATGTATTTGATCTATATCAAAAAAGATCAGGTCAATATAACTTGTCAAAACTACAAATAGGATCAACAACTGTTATTTAAAAAACATTCATGAATATAATGTGTGGGTATTTATCATTTATTATAATATTCTCTGAATATATACCATGTGATTATTAGATGTAGCAGATGAGAAGAGAATTTTTAAGTAAAAATGGATAAAGTAAGTGTGTTTATTTTTCCCTTTGAATATATTTGAGACAATAGCATTCACAGAAAGTACAGATCAACTACAAACTGTAATATAAGGCTTATATTTGATATTTGGGGGATTTGAATAATAAAGGAATACCATTAAATGTGATTTTTTTTTCATTTGTAAAACTAATGTTCAAACAGGAACATTAATACTATTTTCCCCAAAGTAGCTTATTTTGAAGCAGTACTACTCATACCAATGTCACTTTTTTTTTTTTTGAGACAGAGTCTCGCTTTTGTTTTGCCTGGGCTAGAGTGAGTGCCGTGGCATCAGCCTAGCTCACAGCAACCTCAAACTCCTGGGCTTAAGGGATCCTACTGCCTCAGCCTCCCGAGTAGCTGGGACTACAGGCATGCGCCACCATGCCCGGCTAATTTTTTCTATATATATTTTTAGTTGGCCAGATCATTTCTTTCTATTTTTAGTAGAGACGGGGTCTCGCTCTTGCTCAGGCTGGTCTCGAACTCCTGACCTTGAGCGATCCACCCGCCTCGGCCTCCCAAAGTGCTAGGATTACAGGCGTGAGCCACCGCACCCAGCCCAATGTCACTTTTAACATAGCTTCTCATCAGTGCCATCCTTTTAAACAAGAAAAAACTGCCCCAACCACTCCAAGCTTGGAAAATATACAAAAAGAAATACACATCTGTGGCCCAAAAAAATGAGAATGTGCTTCTGTTATCTGGTTGTTAGGGGAGAATAAAGGAGGCCAGTAGTTGTTAATAAGTATTACCTTTCATTGACATAAGTGCTACAAATCATAGAGATCCCCAGAAAATGGCCTTTACAGTGCTTATATGTCATTTAAATATTTAAAGTCTCTCAGTGTAATAAAAAGCTTATTTTGAAATGCAGTCCATGATTTTAAGCCTATTCCCACTGGCTCTGTTTTCATTTGAGAATTGGAACAAATGGGTTCATACAGAGTCAACCTTTTATAAATTTTACCCCAAACATGTTTATGTTAAGATGGTGGTTGTTTTGTGATTGTTGTCATTTTTGTTGAGCATCCACTTATGTGTCAGCTCTAAACAAATCTCTATTTCAGGACCAAATTTCAAATTATGAAATCATTTCATTCAGTGATAACTTCATCCTAATTCTAAGTAAGGTATAGATTTCAAGTGGGGTTTAAAGAGGCCTAAACGTATGTGTACATATTGATTATTTTTATTTAGCTATTAATTCAGTTTTAAAAAGCCTGGCCACCTGGTCTTTGCCAGTTCTTAAGAAATAACTAAAGTCATTTTTCCTATTTTCTCATTCAACACAATAATCATCAACACGGAAGACTTCTGTGACCAGATATGTGGGATGGGTTCTTCCCCACCACTGTGAGCAATCAATTCTACAGCAGACACCAGCTGGGTGTCCTCCAATTCAATTCCCATGCTGCTATTACCTGGAGATTGCATCAGATCCCACAGGTTGAGGGCTCAGTCCCCAAAACTTCAGTCACTAGTTACAAGTCTGGCCTCCGGAACTTCTGATCAACAACCTTCAAGTCTGGCCTCTGGAACTTCTGACCAACCCACAACTCTCTCATTGGGTTTGATTACTTTGCTGGAGAGGTTCACAAAACTCAGTGAAACATGTTACTACAAAGGACATTATAAAGGATACAGATGAAGAGATGCAGGTAGGGGGGAAGGGACATGGAACTCCCATGCCCTCCCTGAGCACACCACCCTCCAGGCAACTCCATGTGTTCAGCTATCTGGAAGCTCTCTAGAACTGTCCTCTTGGTTTTTCATGGAGGCTTCATTATGTAGGAATGATTGACTAAACTGTTGGCTACTGGTGGCCAACTCAACTTTCAGCCCCTTTCCCCTCCCAAGAGGTTGGGGTATATGGCTGAAAGTTTCAACTCTCTAAGTATGCCTTAGTCTTTCCAGTGACCAGCCCCATCCTAAAGCTATCACTCAATCACGAATAGCATTTTGAAGAACCCAAGGATTTTAGAAGTTGTATGCCAGGAAAGGGGAGAAAAACCAAATGTATAATTTCACAATATCATACCAGGTCTCTGTACTTGTGGTTTTTTTCACTATACTAATAGAGAGGAAATGTAACACAGTAGTCACCCCTCCTTCCATAGATATGGAAGGTAAATATTGAGAGTAGGGAATATGTAACAGAGGGAATGGCCTTGAAAAAAATAGCAAAAATATTTTCTGTCTTTTTAAAACATCCTCCACTCCTTTTTGAGAACTAAAGCCTGCATCCCTGCCTCAATCCAGTGGTTGGGAAGGGCAGGGTAAGTCTTTTATTTATTTGTGCAACAAGAGATGGCCCAGCCTGGGCCTGGTAAAGGGAGGTCCTAGGTGGAGGTCATGAGACTCTCTTCAGCAGAAATGGAATGATAAGAATCATCAACTGTAGTTGAACAGTAATTGCCTGAAGCTAAGAACTCATCCTTTAAAATCTGTATTTCTATGAATGTTCAGGAAATTTGGATTTTGAGATAAGAAGGTCTACCATTTTCCCTCCTTTGCCAACAAAATAAATCTCTTTCCTCCCTGCCAAAATTCTTTCCCTCATTCTTCTGATTCAGTCTCGTGGACAAGTGCTGGGTTTTTGGCAACAGAAATACAAATCCTGAACCTATATATAGGGAGAAAAGAACAAAGTAGAGAAGAAAATGCCTGCATAAACTGCTTCAGCTTCATTACAGGCTCATTTCTTTTTCTTTTTCTTTTTCTTTTTTTTTTTTTTTTTCAGGAGAAAGGTTTTTATGGTTAACTCTCAACAGATTTCACATCCCCTGCCTTTTCTATTCCTGAAATATTTTAGGGTAGTAGGGCCAGCTCAGGTAGTTTTACAGCTATTTATATATTATACTAGAGTATACTCCATCCCTATCCTGAGGTCTCTTCCACAGGGTAAATACTAATTTGTATTCCTTTTCCATTTCTTTAAACGTGCTTAAATGATCTGTGAATTCTAGCCAGAAGTCATAGTCTGTCCAGCTTGTTAATTGTCAGATTAATTGAGAGCTCCCCATAAATTCCTGTCCCTGAATGGGAACTTGCAGTTAAATTAACTAATTTATTAGTTTGTTTGTTTGCTGCTGGAGTAACAGGATGAGATTTTGCTGAAGGCTCTCATTCTATCAGAGATAACTAATTTACAAAGTAGTACTTTTGGGGGGTCAGTTATACTGATGTGGATAACTTAGAAAAGCTAAGAACTGAGGAAAATGTGTACTTTACAGCCTGACTAGCTGCTTCTCTTTTTCAGTTTCCACTTCCCAATGTAGAGGTCAAAGAGAAGTTTTTCCTTCACCCTCAGAAGGTTCACTGAAAAATCAACTCACAAAAGACAGATTAGTTGGAGAAAAGGCATACAAATTTATGTGATGTGTACACAGGAGCCTTCAGAATGAAGACCCTAATGTAATTGAGTACAGGCTAAGCTGCTTGCTGCTAAAAAAGCCAATAACAAGGGAGAGGTGTAGTGAAAGGGAAGTGACTTTATTCCAGAGCTAGCAGTGAGGAAATAGCCAAGGCTCATGCCTCAGAAAAACCACTTCAAAGTCTTGGGCTGAGGGTAGGGTTTTAAAAGGGGATCTTGGTATGAAGGGCATGCAGGAATGGCATGGAGATGCTCTCAATATGATGACTAGTCTGAATTATTGCTCTACCTGGTGAGTGGGTTGGTGTTATCTCTAAGGCTGTTTATCTACAGATTAACTGCAGCCTTGTGGTAATCTCCTGGTGGGGGTCTGAGTTGTTTTGGGATTCAGCCACTGGAACTTCTAAACAAACACATAATTAGATAGAGGAAATTTGTGCAAGGGAGTGGCTGATGGAAAGGAGGGTGAAGTTCAGTATTTCCTCATTAAGAAATTGTAACAGAGGGAATGGCCCAGAAAACATGACAAAAATATTTTCTGTCTCTTTAAAACATCCTCCACTCCTTTTTGAGCACTAAAGCCTGCATTCCTGCCTCAAGCCAGTGGTTGGGAGGGGCAGGGTAAGTCTTGTGTTTATTTGTGCAACAGGAGATGGCCCAGCAGACCTGGTAAAGGGAGGTCCTGGACAGAAGTCATGAGATTGTCTTCAGTGGAAATGAGATCATCAGAATCATCAACTGTAGTTGAACAGTGATTGCCTGAAGCTGAGAACCCATCCTTTAAAACCTCTGTACTTTTGCGAATGTTCAGGAAATTTGGATTTTGAGATGAGAATGTCTACCATTTTTACACCTTTGCTAGCAAAGTAATAAAACTTCTCTTTCCTCTTCCCTAAACCACTTGTCCTCATTATTCTGATTCAGCCTCATGGACAAGTGCCAAATTTTTGGTAAATTTAAAAATGGGGCACTGAAAAACAGGACACTGGTTACACAAAGACACAGGAGAAATTGTCAATCTTTGTACTGAGTTTCAACAAAGTATAGATAACCCTATAGAAATAAGATTGGACAAAAAGGGTATGATCTAATGCTAATAGACTGAATTGAGGAAACCCAGGAAGGCCTGTCTAGATTCTTCTTGGTCTCTCTGAGCATTGAAGGAAATTAAAAATATCTTACCCCAAAATATGGCATTTTGATATACTGGACAGACTGAAGAAGCCTCAAGGTCTCTCTGACCTCCCCCCTCCATCATTGGGTCTCCCACAATCATTGAAATTTTTTATCAGCATGAGAGCCAGACCCATCCAGGAGAAAAAATATTCTTTTTATCAGTCCAGTGTATCCCCATAAGACTAGAAATGTGACTACACCAGAACATACTCTTTAAAAAGATAATTTCCTTTCTCTAAGATTCATTCAAATTCCAAAGGGAACTATTTACCAGTGAATCTTTGTTCCCATCCATTCATCTTCCTTAGTAATCCTTTATTGCCCCTGAATAGAATTCCTTTTTCCCCCCTTCCCATAACCCATTTTATCAGAAGGGCATATAAGCTTCTGAACCCTGTTGGGGAGTTGAATCTTCATTTTCCCAGGGTTCCCGTACATTCACATTAATATAAATTTGTATATTATAGTCTTTCTCTTATTAATCTGCTTTATTATGAGATAATTTTCCAGTGAACCTTCTATGGGCAAAGTGGAAGTTTTCCTTTTGTCCCAACAGCATTCATTTCCTCCTTCTGGGTGTGGGGCAGGGCCCTCTCTGGAATGGGGGTCTTATGACCTATACTCAGACAGGGTAGGTCAGATAATTTCTTTATGGCCAGTTTTTACACAGAATGGAGGAGGGAAAGTTAGAGTAATATTTTTAGGTTTTATGGCTGGCTTTGGGAAAGAGGGATTCTTATTTCTATTACTCACCTTGGGGAAGAGGGATTCTAGTTTCTATGGCTAGGCTCAGGGGAGAATGGGACTGAGAGGCAGGAGGGCAGAAGGAGGTCAAAGAAAAACTTCTGCTTCTGAGGCCTTCATTTTGGGGTATTGTTTTCTGAGTCCTAACACCAACCAGCTCTCAAAATATAATCAGAACAATTGTATATAATTAAAAACTTTGGTAAATCTTAAATTGTAAGATGGGTTTTTTAAACTGGGCTTTAGGAAATGTTAAAGATCCTGAAGAACCCCTTAGGTTCTGCTTGGGGAGGAAGAGGAGGAGCTGAGCCAAGTGGCCAAGCCCAACATCAACTCAAGCAACTCCATTTACTTCTTTGCATTGAGTTTCAACTTCTTCACATTTTTATTTGCTTGATTTTAAAATTGAAAAAAGGAAAATTGGCTCTATGGCATGAGCCAGTCATCTAAAATACAGTTTTTAAAGAAAAATTATTGACTCATATTACTGGATGTTTAATTAGCAATCTTATTTCTAATATCTAGTTTGCCTTCCTTTGTACGTCTTTGATTTTATTGCTTGTCCAAAAGCCAAATCTTGTCCTCTGAAAAGAATTTTTAAAGAATCAATTTACAATAAGTAGTTGCATGATAAATGAAGCCATCTTGCCTGATTACAAGGTGATTCCACCTCAGATGTGGAACATTGAATCACTGTGTACTTTAAAGAGAAAGCCCATTAGTGTTTTTGAACTACCATTAACTTGAAAGAATGTTAATGAAATTTTCTATTTTTAAAAGCAGTGACACAGAAAAAAGCTGAATTAGAGAAAATCATAAAACAGAATGACCAAATAAATTTTACAAGACAAAGAAATTAGTCTTATGTTCCCTAAAGACAAATTAGATTCTAAACACAATAACAAGTAGAACTTTGCTTCCTAGTCACCTAAATTTTATTTTTATTTTCCTTTATTTATTTATTATTATTATTATTATTTTAAAGACAGAGTCTCACCATGTTGCACAGGCTGGTCTCAAACTCCGGAGCACAAGCAATCCCCCCACTTCAGCCTGCCCAGTAGCTGGGATTACAGCCATGTGCCACTATGCCCAGGTTCATTTTTAATTTATGTTTGTACAGAAATTATGTCAATCTATCTATACTTGAGAAAATTTCCCTAGTAGTCCTGAACTTTAGAAAATTCATCTTTCCAAAATCAGGGATGAGGAAGAAAGAGACACTCAACAGCTTTTTTAGGCCTCCTAACTTATCAAAACATTCCATCAGAAGCACCTAGACTTTTCCCTGCTATATCCAGTCTAGCAAATATCTTTACTCTTTATAAAAGTGATACGTCTAGGAAAACTGGAAAATGTAGAAAGGCATAAAAAACATAATAAAAATCCACAAATTCTATCACTTGCCAATATTTTTGTTTATTTCCTTTTTCCAAGTCATTTCACTATGCACATGTGTCAAGACATATGTGTGGACATAACATAACTTGATTTTTTTGTTAGTTAATTACTCCTAATGAAGACATGCTGCACAAACCTATTAATTTGAAAATTCTGGTCAGTGGTATCACTACTTTGAATTGTTTCATATCTTATAGATCATTAAGGATCCATTCCTAAAAAGAAAAATAAATGCTTCCTTACTACTTTAAGGAAGGAGAGCAACTGTGATCATATATCATGTATCAGTGCCTATCCACTAGTGTCTTTATGGATAAGAAAGAGAGGAATTAGCCACAAAGATGTGAAAAGTGACTTCAAAATTGGTGCTTATGGCTGAATGAGTGCATGTCCTTTAGAATTGTTTTCACTGCTTTAATACCCCAATGGACGTTTTTTACTGTGGGGTTATCAGAATGCTTGATAAAACTATAAAGCATACCATATCTTGTGGGGAGGTAGGGTAGATGTTAAACTCTTTATGAAATATTTAGGCAATACCTAAGGAGGCAGAAAGGAAGACAGGGAATAAATGAGTAAATAGCTCAAAGTCACACAGCAAAATTGAGTCTGAAAACCAGGTATCCCAACACCAACATGCTTATACTTTACCCTTTTTCCTATTACCCTTTTCCTTATTACTTCTTTTACAGAAAAAAAAAAAAAAGTCTCCCAATAAAATTTTCATCTGTGTGTACACTAAACCAAATAGAATTAATTTAACAGAAATTCACTGCAAAATAGAATTTCTTCAGCTTGTGCATTTCAACAGGAAAAGTAAACCAATATAACTTTCTAATTGTCTTTATAGTAGACTTTAAGTATTTTAGAGCCATAGATATTTCAAGTGGTATTATATGACTATGGAAAACAAAATGATATTTCTTTATTTTTATTTAGTTTATATTACTAGCACAGATATTGAAGTCAGAAGTGTTAGAGGAAGCTTATAATTTGCCTCTTGTGTACCAAACCAAAAAAAAAAAAAAAAAGAACCCTTTTGCAAGACAGAACATTTCTGTCAAAAATTGCTATACACAGGTGGTTATTCTGATTCATTTCTTATTTGCCTGATAAATCCTGTTTGACAGGATTCTCTGTACTCATACTACATTATTAATGTTACTACCTTCCACCCATTATTTACATGAAGTACAATTCAGTGTCATTGTGCCTTTTGTTCTTCCCTCCCAGGTATAGATTTCAACTAAAACTTAATTCTAAACTAGAACAAGATTATATTTTTGCTATAATTTGAAAAGATCAAATTAAAATCACTTTTTTTCCATCATTGATGTGATTTTGAAAGAAAATATCTCAATAATTTTGTTAAAAAGGAAAAAAAATAACTATAAAAAATCAAAGCATGAAGAAGGGGTGGGGAGCTAGTAGTCATGAATATATGACTAACTTTTGGGTTCCAACACACAAGGATGTAGTATTTCTATAACCATCCCCCTTCCTCTAATTTATAGCCTTTCCTACAGCATTCCAAATTCCTGTAAGATAGTGTCTCTTTCCTATTTTATGCAATCTGCTTGAACTAGCAAGTACTCTGCTTTGTCTTTGCTACGGACTAGACTTATGACAATGGAAGTCAATCATTTTAAGACTTGTCTTCAGTAGAGTAACAAAGACTGAATAAGAAGTACAGCTTATTCATCAAAAGAGGAGGTGGCTCTAGGAAACTTTCCCTTATTTCCTGCTACCTGGATTTGTGGAGCTGTCCTTTGTCATATCCTTTATGACACTTGTTTTCCCATCAATTAGATTTTTCTATGCCACCCAGACTTCCACCTACTCTTCCGGTGAATCTTCCCTTTGTGTTCAAGTACCCAGAGTTATTCTCTGGCTCACCATGAAGAACACTAAGAGTGGCAAGGATTATATTATTTTATGAATCAAGTACTTACAATAAAGTGTTAAATATTGTCACCACAAAATATTCTTCTAAAAACTATATCATGGGTAGAATTTTACATAAAACCATGTTTAGTACCTCAAGAATAAATTGCACTTCTGTTGAAAGAAGAAAATAATATTTTCCCATAAGAAACATTGTATTCCAACCATCTTTATGCTCATAGGTTCAAATGTACCTGATTTTCCAGCTAAAAATAATAGAATATGTTTCTTTCTTCTTAACCATGTCTTTAACAGCAGAGTGGAGTGAAGAGGGCAGGCTGCTACAACCGGCATCCATGCTAGTGCTATCAAGATTAGAATTTAGTGTTCATTGCCTTTTTTCTTCTCAAAACAAAACCAAAAATAAATAAAAACATAGGCTATAGAGCAAGAAGCATAGAGATTTTAAGGATTTTTAAATTGGAAAACGGTTGCTATCTGACTCCTTTTAGCCTTTCGGCTTTGATATCTCCAGAACAGCTGAAAATAAATTTTAAAATGGTGAAGAAAAAGTTATCAATAATCAGAACTTCCACTATGAAAATAATGTTAGCAACATGGGCAAATGTAAGTGATGTGAAGAACAATGAAATAACTAAAGTTTTATTAGTTCAATGCTTTCTGGCAAAATCAACACTCAATGTAACATTGCCCTTGAGACTAAGAGTGAAAATTCTATTTTAACTTAGTAGTTGGTAAGGGGTATTTTTTTTGTTCTTTCCTCAACTTCTGTCCCTTGCCACTGTCACATCTTCCTTACTCCCGCCCCCACCTCCAAGAATTGCTCAGAAAAATGAGGAAATTAACTTGCAGCATATGGAAGCAGTCACTTCTGTCCTTGTGCTATCCTGAGGGGTGGGGGAAAGTGATGTGCAAAATCTGTCAAATGAAATATGTATTTCCAAATGTGACTGATTAGAAAAAGTTTCTTGAAGACTTATGAAATGTGGGATCATTCATAGTTCCTTTTTCTGAAAGTCATTGTTTTCATGTCTGCTTGCCACTATGGAGATTAGTTTATCGATAAAATATATCAATTTTCTTTGTTTTGCTAAAATATTAGTTTTTTTCTGTGTGGGTGTTTATTCACTTAAAAATGTTTTTAATTCATATATAAATTATAGTATACCATTTAATATATCACATAGGACAATTTTATGAGCACCTGAAGTTATTTAGACCACCTTTTACACTTTTAAGTTAATAAAGGGACTTTGAATCTGTAATAAAACTTTTTATATGTAATAATGAGAATAGTGTATTACCTCCAACAATTTCCTTTTTTAAACACTCCCATTGCCCTTTCATGCCAGTTTTAAAAATTGGAGAAAGTTTACATCTATACTGATGTTGTTTAAATATAAATGCATATTAAACAGACATCAGTTTAGTGTCCATTATTTTTATATTTAATAAATGTAATTTCTAAAACAATTTCACACATATTTTTTCATTACTGTAATATGCTATGCACTGTGTTAAGCATGGAATTTTTGAATATGATAAAATCTATTCCCTAACTCTGAGAAGGTCAAGTCTAGTGAGAGAGATATACTAGTCTTTATGATTGTCATAATCTCTGCTCACTTCAATGCTACATAGCAATCCTTTTACATGCTCTTAACCCTTGAATGCTCCATGATTTGTTGCAAAAAAGTATAGAACTCCTCATGCCCTCTCACTCTGAATACATAACATGCCCTCACACTCTCAAAAATCAAGAGCTCACATGAGAAGGTTGACTCCACATCCCCATCCCCTTCAATGTACATATTTTCATTAACACATATTCTTCTCTTCTTAACACCTATGATAAAGATGAGTTTCTCCTTCTTTCTCTAGGATTTCACTTCATAAATGTTTTCTCTATTATTTATAATCTATTTTCTAAAGAGCTTTTTGCCTTCAGCTTAGATTGTCCAAACTTCTCCTTTGGTTTTAGATACTTAACACCCAATTAGGTTTCTCCTGCCTCTTCACTCAATTACTAAGACAGAGGGGGTGTGGTGTATGCAAGAACAGACTGATATCATTAGGTACACTAAGGTGGACTATGGTGCTAGGACATCTTCTTAGGAATGCAGGATTTAAAAGTTTGCTCTTCCATGAAATTGATGTCTTTGTGCGGTGGTGGTGGCAGCTTTGTTGCTCTTCCTCTCTTCCCTCCTTCTTCCTTCTCATTCCTTCCTTCTTCCTTCACACTCTTCTCCCCTCCCTTTCTCCCTTTTGTCTCTTCCACTCCACTCTTTTCTATTTATTCTTCTTTCTTCCTCCTCCTCCTCCTCCTCCTCCTCCTCCTCCTCCTCCTCCTCCTCTTCTTCTTCTTCTTCCTTCTTTCTTTTCTTCTTCTTTCTTCTTCTTCTTTCTTCTTCTCTTTCTTCCTCTTCCTCTTCCTCCTCTTCTTCTTCTTCTTTCTCTTCTTTTCTATTTGAAATCAGTCTGTTATAGATCACCTTATCATCTCTGTTCTACCTTGCTTTCAACTGCCATGGTGAAACATGTTTAGGTCTTCTAATTAAAATGATATATTTGCCTTTAGAAAGTGGTGAAGTGGAATCAACGTGGACCTCTGGGAAAGAAGCTGTGGATCACGATACTTAAAACTAAAGAAGAAAAAAACTTCTACTCAACTCTCTTGTGTCACACTCATTTTCCATCTATGTTTGGCATCAAATCTGAGCTAATGAACTGGATTATATAACCCACATATTTAATCTCTATGCTTTACTCTATGGACATCTGATTAAGGATGTCATCTGGTCATCTTTACTCTCTTCCTTATATTGAGCATCCAGTGTACTTTTTCCATTTAAAATGAGAATATGTTTAGGGAACTAGAATAGCAGAGGCAAAAGCATGCAGAAACTTTAAATTTAAAGAACATGAAAATCTATACTTATTGATGCCAAGTACCATATGGCTAGACCATGTCTTTATCATTGAGAAAAGATCTTGATCTCTAGGCATATTCTGATATTAACATGGATAACACTTGTTTCTGGAGCTCAAGAAGTCTGATTGACAATTTTATGGTCTCCACTAATCCTGAAAAAAGTATCCTCCCATGTAGAGAGAGAACAGCTTTTGCATTGACATAAAATCATGACTAAGAATTGATTTAGAGCCAAATTCTTAGCTAATAAATCATATGCATTTGCTTAAAAAGTACTCTATGCTTATATAATAAAAAAATCTACAATAATAATATAAGAACAAAATAATTAACGTATACTGAGTACTTCCTATGTGCCAGGCACAGCAAATCTCTGAGCTAGGAACCATCATTTCCTTTACTTTAAATGATAATGAATTGAGGTATCAACTAGTTACATGTGATTTAAACACAAGATACCTGACTCCCAAATTTATACCTTTAAGTATTATAATCATAATACACTGCCTCCCCCAACAGTAGAAAAATTGGGTCCAGAATCCAGTCCTAACATCCTCTATTATTATCAGTATATCCGCTCCATAAAATGAAGTCAATTCATGATTGGTTAGTCAATTGAAAAAATTCCTTTCCCTTTATTTCAATTCTCTTCCAAGTTACAATCTGTTTTATTTTATTGTTTTGAAACAAACCTTCTGAAACATTGATGTGTATCTTGTCTGCTCTTTCTTAGCATCCATTAACTTCTTAACCCATTAATCTTGAATTTGGCTTCAACCACAATACCAAAACACTGTATTGAGGTTAAGAGTGTCCTTGATTTTGCTACTTTGGGACTCTTTTATTTTTACCCCTACCAATTTCGCCTCATCACTTGACTCTTTTGTTGGTAACAGTTTCTCTCTCCTCCCTCTACTCCTTCTTAAAACCCTCTTTTAATTAATTCTAAGACTACTTTCCTTTACTCTGCAACACTCTTTCTCAGAATTCTGTGTTGGTATTTAATCTTCAGATTAGCTGTTAATGTGGTCCTTCGGTTTTCAATTAAAATGATCTTTTTGAATCATTCCATCTTATTACATGACTTGAATTAAGTTGATGAGTCTATATGTTTATTTCCAGTGTGGACCTTTCTCTTGAACATCAGAACCCTATTTATAATTGTAAAATTGGCATCTATACCTGGATATCTCACAAACCCCTGAAGATGAACGTGTCCAAATTGCACTCATTATCTTCCCTGCCTGACCCACGTGCTTACATGATATATTTTAATTAAGGGTATTGCCATATACACAGACTCCAAAACCAGAATCCCTGAGCCCTCCTTCTCAGTCCTCTCCACACCAGTCTCATCACATTCTGTCAATGCCACTTTAGAGTATTTCCAAGCACAATCCCCTCTCACTATCACTGTTTTACCACTAACTACTACCACCATGGATGATTGTACTTCTAAGTCATTAAATTATTCAACTATTTTCTTCTGTCAACTGCAGCTTCATCACCATTTCTATTTGTTGACTTTGATGCTGCCAGAATAATCGTTTGCAAAAATATAATTTTTTTTCCTGCTAGTGTCCTCATTACCTACAAGATGAAATATAAGCTCTTTATCAAATATTAATGCACAGATCACTATTCCTAGTTAAGATTTCTCATAATTTAGTGGAAATGTTAGTATTAGAGTTCAGAAATGATAATATCTCAGAAAAAATTATTTTCCAATTTGATCTAAGTCTGGGAGAAGGAGAAGTCTTCAAAGCACTTCCACAGGCTAACAATATTTGGACAGCTTAAGGAAATTTGTAGACTACTCCACTTGCCTCCATCATTCAAGAATTTTTATACCCATGCCTTGCCTCCACTCCTCATTATCAACTCCTCTCAGATTGCACTGAAATGTTTTGTAAGGCCCTGCATTTAGGCATGGAATCCCTTTCATTGGACAGCACATATGTTTGTCATTCCAGTAGCCCCAGGGTCCTATTTCCTCTGGCCCCTAGAGTGACGCTGGCTGTCAGTTATCTTCTAAAAGCATAAAATCATGTGATTGAATTCGTTATTCTGAACCATTCCATGGCCTTTTACTGATGGTCTGTTTATCTAGCTTAAAGCCTTTGTAGCAATGTTGACTAAGATGTGTATCTTTTGTCCAAAATCTCAGTGCAAAGAATGGTCTACCAGGCCTTCTACAACCAGACTCCAACCTAAATCTTGACTTTCACCCCATCTTCTTACTGCAAATCAAACTTCTAATCACATTAATCTTCTAAAACAAATGCCTTGTTATGAAGCATTCTTTTTGGCAGAATTATTGGACTCTTCCGTTTCTTCAGCACTCTGCTATGGCATGTTCAGCACATCTATAGCAATTATGACTTTGTAGTTTAATTAGCTGCCTACCTGTCATTCTCCTGGCCTAGATTTTGGGTGCCTGAAGGATATAGCACTGTGCCCTTTACATCTTTTTATCTCCAGCACTAGTATAGTCCCCATGACACAGGATGTGTTTAGTATTTGTTTAGTGAAGAAACAAAAAAGGATTGTATTATTGAACACATGAATGAATAAAAATGACCTTGTAAGGTATGTTTACTATTATTCCACTTTGGAGCTAAGCACATCTTCTGTTTATAGATGGCTTTGCAGTATTTAAAGCTCTTTCAAAAGCATTTGATATTCATAACCTCACTGTGAAGCAGACAGAGCTGATATCATTTGTCTCATTTTAGAGATGAGGGAATTGATGTTTTGAGCAAAAGAGACTCAACTAAGATTATAGAAAACTAGTCCAGAACCCAGATCTCTTGACTTCATGAATAACAAAATATAAAGTGACATTCCAGTTTATGATATCTATCACAAATGGACAAGGGGAAATTGAGATATCTACTATGAAATAAGGTGAATTATTTTTAATTCTCAGTAGAGAAGGAAGAAATACAAAATAATATGGACTGTGTCAGTATAGATTAGATATAATTTGTAGATACAAGTGAACTTTCAAAAGTATAAATTTTAAACTTTTTTGAACACTCTACTATCTGTGGGCCACATACCTTCAGAAAATCTTAAGCTTAAACATTTGTGTCCTTCTACACGATTACCTGTTCTTTCAGAAAAATTCTTTCTAAAGTGAGATAGAAGTGCACAAAATCTATGGAATATAATTACTAGTTATGTTCACATCTCAGGATACATCAGGCCTTGTTTTGTTGTCTATGATGATCCCTCTTAAAACCACACAATTAATGAGCCTCCACTCCATAGAAAGTTTGTAAGACTTGAATCAGGCTAAATTTGTTCTAATCTAGAGCAAAGATTACATAGAATGGGCTACAGGGAGAAGTGGGTAAGTTTCCAGGATAGAAAGAAAAGGTAACTATCGCTCTTGTTTTTTTTTTTTTTAATTTAGCCTCATTATTTATTTTAATAGTAGAACAGAATTTCCCAGCCATGCAAATTGCATTGAAAGTTGCATTCCAAAGACAATCTAAGTATTTTTTAGCATATTAATGATCATGCACCCTTCCAGCTGCATCATAACACTGTGGGGAATAATAAAAAGTAAACTGCAACACTATAAAGTTCAGATGAGGGGGATTGTAAAATAAGAAACTTCTTTCTGGTGTTCTATAACGTGCCACTTTATTTACTGCCTAATCTGCAGTATATTGTTCTGCTCATTTAGAGGCAATTTATCATTCAACAAAGAACCAATGTGTCCCCCAGAAATGTCTGGCTCTCATTCATTGACAAGAATACCCTGTTATCTTGTCTGAACAAAGTAATGTTTTCTATAAATAGCCTTTTCCTGTTTAACTTTTTGAAACTCACCTGTCCCACATCCCATTTCAAAGAGTATACTTTCTGCTTTGGCACTTATCTAATTGTCTTAGTCCTTTCCTATTGCTATAACAGAATACCAGAGATTGGATAATTTATAAAGGAAAATATCTTATCACACTTAACAGCACGTAACTGAAACTGCAGCAAGCAAAACCATGGTTGGGGGGATACTGTATGTCCTCCTGTATTTAACTTATTTTACTTATAACAATGTTTTTTGAGATTTATGCATGTTGTTGAAGGAATTAATCATTTTTTCCCTTTTCATTACTGCAATATAAATGAACCAAGGTGAACCATATATATTGGACCCTAGGTTGTTTGTTTCTTCATAGTACTCTGAGATCCATTAGCCCAAAAGCCTGCTGGCACCAAATTCAAATTTTTACGCATGTAATTGTTTTAAAAATAACCAAAAAAAAACAAATATTTTGAGCCTTGTAGGGCCTGCCTGATTCCATATTCTGCAAAACTACACCCAGCATCTGCTGCCCATTGGTAAGCTAGAGCCTTTTGGTTATGAGACTCTGAATGGCCTTTGCCTTAGAGACTGGTGACTGGTCACTGACTCAGAGACTACCACTGTGCTGCTGAGTGACACCACCTAGAGAGGTAAGCTCCCTCTCTGATTCCCTCTGCCCTGGGAGTTCTCTGTCCAGATGGTGGACCCTCATTTTAAGCCTCTGAACAGTCTCATGCTGTGCAGACCCTCTGTTCTTCTGTAACCCTGTCCAAACATCACCCAATAAAGCTTACTGTCGTTTACGTGGTCATATCTTTTTCCTTGATCATTCCCCAAATTCCTTGAACCCCTTAGACTTACAAAATAGTATTCTGTACTATAGCACATTTTATTCATTAATCAGTTGATGGACATTTGATTTATTTACACTTTTGTCTGTTATTCATAATTCTGCTATTAACATTTACATACAAGTCTGTGTGGGCATATGTTTTAATTTCTTTTGGAAAAATACAGTGAATATGCCTGAGTCATATGGAAAATATATGTTTAGCTTTAAAAGAAATGACCAAATTGTTCCTCAAAATGGCTGTACCACTTTGTATTTCATAAGAATGCATGAGTTTTAAGTGTTCCACATTATATCCAGCAAATGCCAATGTCAGTTGTTTCTGTTTTTGTTTTAACTTTAGCAATTCTGTGGGTGGGTAGTGGGATTTCATTGTGATTTCAATTTGCATTTCCCTGATGACTAGTGATGTTTTTTGGCCATTCAGATGTCTTCTTTTGTAACGTACCTGTTCAAATAACATTTATGGCAGCACAATTCACAATTACAAGGATGTGAAGGAAACCCAAGTGCCCATCAATACATAAGTGGATTAATAAAATGTGATATATGTATACCAGGGGATACTAATCAACTACAAAAAACAATGGTGATCTAGCACCTCTTATATTATCCTGGATAGAGACTGAGACCATTCTTCGGAGTGAGGTATCACAAGGAGGGAAAAACATACACCACATGTATTTGCCATCAAATTGGTACTAACTGACCAACACTAAGGTGTTCACATGGTAGTAATACTCACTGGGTACCGGTGGGGGAGATGGGGGGTAAACCCACAACTAATGGAAGCGGAACGCACTGTACGGGGGAGGGATACGCTTGTAGCCTTGGCTTGGGTGGGGCAAATGCATTACATGTAATCAAAATGTTTGTACCCCCACAAGAGCCTGAATAAATTTTAAAAAATAAATAAAACTTGACATGGTCAAAAAAATAATTTGCCTTTTTAAAAATGGATTGTCTTATTATTGAGTTGCATGAGTATTTTTTAAAAATTCTGGATGGAAACCCTTTGTCAAATATGTATTTTACATTATTTATTTTTGTCAATCTCTGACATGCCTTTTCATTTTCTTAACTGTATCTTTTGAAGAGCATATAAAGTTCATCTTATCAAATGCTATCTCTTATAATATGTGCTTTTTTACATCTTATTTAAGAAGTTTGTACTTAAGCCAATAGCACAAAGATTTTCTACCATGTTTTCTTTTACGTATTTAATAATTTGGGCTCTTAAATTAAGTCTATTTCCAATTTCAGGTTAATTTATGTATATAGTATGAATTAAGTGTCTAGGTTCATTTTTTTCATACAGATATCCAATTGTTCTAGCCTTTTTTGTTGAAAAGACTATCTTTTCCCTATTGAATTATGTTGGCACATTTGTCAAAAAATCAATTGACCACTGAAGTTGAGTCTATAATTTGTAATTTTTAAATGCCTTTTTTTGACTTGATCTTAATCCATCCTCTACATTGCTGCCCTACTGATTGAAATAAAATGTAAATATTATCATACCATTCTCCTACGGAAAATCTTTCAGTGATTCCCAACTCCCCACAGAATAAATTCAAAGCACATTCACAATGCCTACAATACCTTTCACAATTTTGGCTGGTGGAGGAGGGCTTGTCAAAGAAGAAAGCATACAATATGCAAACACAAAAAAGGTATAAAAAAGTATGGTAATTTTTTGAGATTTCTAAGTACTTTTGTATCGCTATAATATAGGCCATGAGGCTTGATATATATTCATCTAATTGATAAAATTATCTTCATCTTTTGTAATTGTTTTTTTCTTTTTCCAGTGTCTTCTGTCTATTCATCTTTGCAACTTAATTTCATAATGTAGTGCAGCACAACTCAAAATATCAGTCTTTGACAGGCATCATGAGCATGACTTGGCAGCTTGTGTCAAAAGATAAAATTACAACAAATTTCGTTTAAAGGTATTTACTGGGCAACACTTCATTTTACTGAGCTGAGCAGAAGAGTTTGGTTTTTTAGACAGAAAAGGGCTGAGGCAAGAAGAAACAGAAAACCATAAGTGTATTGGTCATTTCAAAGTTATTTTTTCTTGTAAAAGTAAAAGCAGAGAGGACTTCCTTACCATGCTGGCTAAAACTGGTCTGTTTGGGGATTTGGCTATTCTCTCTGTCTCTCTCACTCTCTCTCTTTCCCTGATTTTTTGGAAGGTTGAATAATTTAGTTTCTGCTTGGTGGCATGGAACTTCAGCATGAATGACTTCATTTTGGTTCGGCTTGTTGGACTGAGCGCAGGAGCTTGGTCCAAACCAATGGCCTCCTATAAAGTTTATTTAACACAATGTTTAACATAACTTGTTAGTAATGCAGAATCTCAGGCCCCACCCAAGACTCACTGAATCAGAATCTCTGTGAGTGATGCCAAGAAAATTTATTTTAACAAGCCCTCCTCCTTATTCATATGTGTGCTTATTGTTTTATATGATTTATAAACTGTTTCTTTAGCATTTCTTCTATAATTTCTAAGATTTCTTACACATCATCAGACATGCTTAAATCATTTAAAGTATTTAAAGTATTGATTAACAGAAAGAATATTCAGAGATATTTGAAATTCTTGTAACTAGTTACTTATTATCTGTCATCTCTCAGTACTAACTTTGCTAAATTAACAAGTATGCTTTTCACTCAATTAGATGCTTGACTGATAGCTTACTGGAATTTGAAAATTATACCATGTGAATTCTTAGGGTAGCATGAGGAGAAAGAGAGAAAATGCTAATGGATGTGTTATGAAAATGATTATCAAACCCTACAGATTCTTTTACATTCTTCTCAAATTTTGACAACAATCATAAAAATTTTCTCCTTTAATATGTTAATGTGAATTATGTTAATACATTTTCTAATGTTGAATGGTATTTAGATGAAATCTTGATTAAATTGCATTTTTATTTTTTTCCATTATTCTGTTGAATTTCATTAACTTAATTTATGTAAAGTTTGTGATTTGGTAATATATTTATGTGATTCGAAGACAAAACTATTTTAACAATATATATTGAGAAACCTCTCTCCATCTCTGTTCCTCCATCTTGTTCCCCATTTTTCTTAGTTTATCATTTAGTTTTTCAGTTTTTATGTAAGTAAAAGCAAATATGTTCATGATCAGCTTCCTGCCTTATATAAGGTAGCATAATATATACATGGTTATGTACTTTGATGTTTTTCTTTCTCTTAACAAAAATATCCTCAAAATCTCTCCATATCTGTACTTAGAAGTTTCCTTGTTTTTTAAATTGTGTATTTCTTTACCAAATAAAATGCATATTCTTTGTAGAGGCCCTTACTGCTGTATACTTAAATTATTTCCTATCATTTATTATTCTGAAACATGCCACACTTCACAATTTTGCACATATAAATTAAAAATACCCCAGTTGTTTAGATTCCATGAGGTAGGATTCCTAGCTCAAAGAGTAAATGTGTCTGTAATTTTGGTAGATATTGCCAGGTATCTTCATCCTTCAAAGGAGCCGTTCCTTTGTGCTTGTGCTAATCTCCTAGAAATAGTAGTTTTCAAATTTCTGGATAGTTTGTCCATTGGATGTGAGAAATGTTATTTCAGAATAAATCTGTTTCTCTTAATATAAGTAAAATTTAATATGCGATTATGCATTTATCCAATAAACTGCCTGTTCATATTCTTTGCCTAGATCTCCAATGAGTTGTCTTTTTCACTATAGATTTCTAGAGGTATTTTAAGAAAGAGACAAGTGTCAAGTCTGTCTTGAACAACTAGATAAAGAAAATTTGGGAAATGTGCATGTGTGGGGAGAAGGGAGGTAGAAATTAAGACTTTGATTTTTGACATGTTACATCTGAGATATCTGTGAAGACATTCAAAGTAGATGTAAATTAGGCTGTTGGATGTTCCAATTTGGAACTCAAAGGAGAGAAGTGGGTTGTTATATAAATTTGGTAGTCATTATCATATAGATGGTAATGAAGATTCTGGAAATGGATGAAATCATCTAGGAAGAAAAGGTAAAAAAGACCAGGACTATCCCTTAAGATACTCAAATATTAATATTTAGAGGAACCTGAGCAGCACTCACTAGGATATTGGAGAAATTGATCCTACCAGGTACTGGATTAGCCATACAGGGCCTGGACCAGCTGGATCCCCGAGGCCAGTTTCCTCTGAGAGAAGGAAATCACATTAGGAAATCTTCCAATGGGATTTAAGGCAGTGGGGTCTGATGGCATCCTCCACAGCCTGTATAACAGGGGAGCATGATAAGGACTTAGGAACTTGCTAATCCTCTGTAAATACTGAGTGCAATTCAGGAGATGTTTGACCATGTAGGTGGCTGTTTGGCAGCTGGCTGTGGTTTGTGACATCGTTCATTTTGGGGAAGTTATAATGTTCCAGAGTCCAAGGAACCAGATTCATAAACTAAACTTTGACCAGCTACATCTTAATTCTCCATCATTTATATATAGTTATATGTAAGTATGCCTTTCCTTCAGCATTTTGAAGATATGACTCATTTAATAGAGCAATACAATGAATTTAATGTTACAAATATTTGGGAAATGACTTTATATCAGGATGAAGATGTATTTCAAAGTTTTAACAATGATTTTCTTTGTTGAAATTGAATGCAATATCTATTTTCTTCTTTCTAGTTATCTGTGCTTTTGTTTTTCTAGTAATGAACATATATATGTATAAAACATATGCAAAATAAGTTATTTTTATTTATTTAAGCTAACTGATAAACTGAGAAAGAGAACTAGTAGCAATGTTTATTCTCTGTGGATTTGTCTTCAAAATTGAAAAAAATTATAAACAGTTTTAAAACTGATAAATTAGATTTAAACTACTAACTAACTGCTCTATTGGCCTAATTTCTAGGTCATTATTGTAAGTTTTGCTATTGGAGTCTTTTGAAAATATTTTTTATTGAGATAAAATTCTCATTTGTAATTTGATTCAATAGAAAAAGCCTGTTATTTTAATTTATTTTTCATTATGGGCCATGACATTTGGATCCATTTGTCATTAAAATGTGAAAATATTCACACGGAATTACCTCCCTTTCAGTATAGTTTTAATTAATTCAATTGCATCAGCCACCTCTTGACCAAATCATCTTAGCCTACTGGCAGGTGCCCATACAGAAATATAAACAATATTGCTAAGCATGATGACCATAAAGTGATTTTGCTGAGGGCAAAGCAAGGAGCAGTCTGGGACTTTGGATGTGGGAAGAGCCTTTCCTAATGGTTATATAAAACAGCAAAGATCAAAATATATTACCTCAGGGCTGGCTGTAGCTCTTTTTTCTAATTTTTCAAAGGCTTAGGTATCTCATTACAATGTTTATATATGATTCTCCAATTGCCTCCCCTTTGGTACATCTCATTACCCCACTTCATGCATACATCTCACCATATCCCCTTAAATTATCTACATCTCATTACTCTCTAGTCAAGCTTGACCTTGACACCTCTGCACCTCATTTGCTTTGCAATATGTAGCTACTATTAATAATTCCTTTCCATCTGTGTCATTTATTAAAACATTTAAAGGCACAACTACATAAGAAATCTGCCTTCATTTTATAGGTTTGCCCTTTCAAACTTAAGAATGAAGAGCCTGTTTATTTCACCTTTGTCTACAATTTGAGTGAGCTACCACCATGTGGTGTTTCACCAGATACAATACCAGTAAGTTTTGCTGAATCATTCTCTGATGCATTTAATAAAATGTATTGGTTGTGTAAAGTGAATAGGAAAGATCCAGGCTAATGTTAGTTCATAAAATGATTATGATATTAAAATATGTGCCTTTACTGCAAGATGCCTTACAGTTGTTGATGAGCAGGTAGTGTATAAACACTTAAATTGATAATTACAGGGCAATGAAAGCAATGCACTAATGGAGGATTTGTCTATAATGTGTTATCCTTTAAACACCAGTATACTATGTTTACAATCTAACTTCTCAAAATAACAAACACATTCCTTCTTTAGCTACAAAACTAGAACACACAGGAATGCAACTTCAAATCTAATTAAAAGATATAAATTATAAGATTAAAAGGGGATATAAAATTATATCTTCAAGTTCCTTTATTCCAATATGTCCTCAAAGATTGAAAATATATCAGTTATATCAATAGGTAGCCATTTTATATCTCATTAAAACTCAATTATTAACATTGTATTGTATAAGCAATCCCTAAAGCATCCTTTGAGAGATTTTGGATTCTGCCTTCCAGAAAACTTTTCATATAGCTAAGACTTAGAAGCAGGTTAATGACTGGGATCATATGCGATCTCCTGAATGGAAGTCTCATTCTAATGTACTTGATAGATTGCTCATTAATCTATGAGCTAAGTAGATGATATTGCTAGAGTACCATCTCCAGCCTAGCCCCAGGAAATGTGTATTACTGTGCACTGAAATTCAGTAGGGGAAATACCTACTTAACTAAGGCATCAGTGTGGTATTAGTAGTCCCATTTGTAAAGCCCTATGCATTCAAGGACATTCAGAGGTTGTTGGGGTTCCATGGGTGTTGTAGATCCCTCTCACCTTCCATTTCTCTATCCTAAGCTCCTCAGTAACTGTGTCAGAAAATGTAATGGAATTTTCTGGACTTTTGTCAATTTCTAGCCTTGCATCCACCACAGATTCTACTTATTTCTACACAATAATGGCTTTTCCTGATCCTAGTTTTAAGCCATCTGAACAGATATTCCCAGAGAATGTAAAAGGCTGTTTACTACACTATTACCCAGGCACCTCCTTCCTAAATGCCTATATCTGCTTTTGTAGATAATTAGTCCTGGTTAAGGTAAATTAACCTATATGGTATGGACTATTACTGACAATCAAGACTAATTTTAAAACATCAGATGCTACTTTTGGTGGTCCTTGGGACACCCGACATTACATTTGGACCACCATGTTTTGGAACAGCTAATGCAGAGCCAAACACATAATTCTTGCCAAAGAATTTAGGTTGCTTTCTTTAAGAAATTCAATAATTCAGATTCATCATATATATACCAGAAAGCTAAATCAAAGGGTAGAAAGCTTGTTCCACACATAACACTGGGATAACAGAGGCTCACCCATCCAACAAAATTAGCCAATCTGAGAATTTCATGCTCATCTAATCACACCTACAACATACTATGATGATTCAAGACTACAATAAGCAGAATTGTCTGTGCCACAACAACTAAGTAAGATCCAGAGTCATTCAGAGGGGTAGCCCCATGGTGGAGAGAAAGTAAAGAGATTTGTTCTACTGGCTGGAAGGTTGGCAGTAACACCACTTTGGCAGGGCACTGGGCTGTCCCACAACTAAAACATAGACTATAGTGAGTATTGATGGGCCTATATCAAACCTGGGAATTTCAACCTTCTGAAGAGAATGGATTTTGCCTAGTTCATTATTGTATACACAGTTCCTAGATCACTATCTGGCCCAGAGTATGTGCTCAATGATATTTATTGATTGATGGTATGTAAACATGTGTGATGCACAATCCCAGGACAAAGACAGCCCATTAGTCTGAATTACTGCTATGTTTATTCATAATTTCTAAATATCCCAGTATAAACCAAGAATATATTTCATTTAAAACCTTCTTACAGCTCTACCATACTCTCATGGAAATGAACATCTTCATCAAAGTGGTGACGTTACTCTCTGTTATCAACCTCTCATTTGCTTCTGTAAAGATATCCCTCCCTATTCATTGAAGAATTTTCCTTCCCTATCTATCCAGGCACTTAAAACAGAAATTATGTTCTTCTTTTATATTTGATTTGGAAAACAACTTAGAGAACTTTTCATATCTAAATATACCACTAGACACCCACAGATCAATGGCTAGAGGGAATGTTTCAGTTAATTATCAGAACATATGAATAACTAAAAACTCTTCAGCTTACTTTTATAGACTACCTGGCGTGGCGTGATGTTGGACTTGACAATAAATAAAGCTCATAATAATCCCAGGTAGAAATTCTTTCCCAATGTTATTATTCCTCTAACTGATAATTTATTTTTCATATAATTGATGTTCAAACTGATATTAAGAAACTTATGCCCCATTGAGGGCCTACATAAAAAAATATTTTATTTACAGCTTGCTTATGTTTTATTATTAGTTCTTACGTTAAAAAATAAGTGTCATGTCCCCTAATGTATAAATTCTACTTAGTGTACATATTACTATTTCATGCATACTTCCCCTGGTTTCTGTGAAATAATAAAAGTAGCTTTTTAATGTATCTCCCTATTAATAGTAACCTTTTATACTGGAAAATAAGGAAGCAGTGCGCTTTAAAAGATATTTTACCTAAGGCTAACTAGCATAATTTAATGTATGAAATCCATTTTTACTTTTTATCATTTATGACAAGTGAACTTTAGGAGGGCAAAATAATTTTTAACAAGTGGAAACACTGCTTATACAGCATTGGAAGAAGAAAATATGCTATGTTTTTTTCTATTCTTAAATATGTAAAGTGTCACTATCATGAAGCCTGACAGACTTGAAGCAAGCCTACTTAAAGGGGTACATTTTAATGCTTGCTAAATGTAAAAATAAGTTTTTTGAAAGCACTACTTGTTTTAAAAATAAAGGGCATTCATATGCAAGATACTGAGTAACTTACCAAAATAATCTGATTTATTTCTTTCCAGATACAAATGGTTAATTTTCTAAGCTTGAATGATGTGAAGTCATTAATCCAATACCTTATAATACATTTGTTTGCTTAATGAAATGTAATATAAAATTTCACCACCACTCTCTTCCTGCCTTTAAAAGAATGCCTGGTTTCGTTGATGCAATATTTCAAAACTAATTAGTCTCCTTTTTGACAAGACACATATGCATTTATTCTGAATCAAAGCTTCAAAAGAGATTTTTTTAATGAATTATTTAGAATTCTTCTTGTACTTTCTATATCTTGGCAACCTTGATAACATAAAAGAATAAATTTCTAGCCATAGTTAAAGCCAAGACAGTGCCGCTGTTATTTTTCTTACTGCTTTTAACATATTCTCAGCGTATGACCACATATTTTTCCACATAGTCTGAATTGTACTTCAGTATTTAATAATTAAAACCAACTATTATTTTTTTCAATTTCATGCACAGTTGTGTATATAGACTGATAATCAGCATAATACTTTCAGTCATTTCTGAGTTCCTAAAAATTCTCATCATTAAATACATTGGATTCTGCTATGAGAGAATCATGCTAATGACTCTGAAAAAAATGTTTCAGTGGAATTAGATAGATGTAAAGTAGTCCTTTAAATCAGTTATTATAAAAAAAATACTTGGATCCTTTAAAACTAGCAGACATTTCTAGTGCTAAGAATATGGTTGTTAAAAACATACACAGTGTCCCATCTCTCTTTGAGTATACAGACTCTTTTGAGTTATGATCAAACATATACTTTGGGCTGAAACTGTTTAGCAATTAAGATAGTACTTGTATCACAAAAGTCACAAATCTATTCCTTATTAAAAATGAATATATATTCCATATATATGTGATACAATACCACATGTATAGTATGTGGCAAAGAGAGACAGAGACAGACAAGAGAGGTTCATTCAACTGAATTAAGCTAGTCAGTTCTGTTTGGGAAAGCAGGATTCAGTAAACGATTCTCATATCCAGATCTCTACCTATGGTAAACAAACAGAAGGGACCACATGGCTATTATATTATTTCAAACTTACTGTTACAGTTGGAATGAAGAATATACTCCCACCTTAATTACTGAAACTAGATATTGAGCTGCCCAAGCAGCTGACTGACTTACCCAAGCAAGTGCAAACAGACAAGCTATGACAAAGCAAGAAAGACCTGCAGAGTCTGGCACAAACAGGGTACACACACTGCTTTTTTAATTTCTCTCTTTTTTAAGGTACTAAGTAATTTCTTAATTCAAATATTTCTATATGTACTTTAATTAATATTAGTTAACATCTAGCATTGTATGCAATGGTTCATAAAGCACAATTGAATAGGTGCTATCTTCTACCACCGCTCCATAAAATCTAAAATGCCCTGATGATTAGTGTTCTGATTCATTTGCACTTTTTTAAGTCATTAGCATTTCTACCTGTTGACTTATTTTGTTACCTTTTATTTTTATAATTTCACATTTAAAGAAAAGTTATAAAATTTGTACAAGGAACAGATTTAACAATTGTTTGTGTTTTGCCCCAATTATATCTATCAATTTCTCTGTGTACATTTATCTATCTATATATATTATGAATCTGTATATATATATTCACCCTCAAATGATTCAGAAAATTTTATATTCTTTGTAATATATATTATATATTCATATTTAAAATATCAATACATTCAATAAAACTTTAACCAGACTGACAAAGAAGAAAGAAAAAAGACACAAACTTCCAATCCCAGGAGTGAAAGAGGGATATCACTACAGACTCAACAGACCTTTAATGAAAAATAAGAAAATAATATGAAGAACTTAAACATATAAATACAATAACTTACAGGAAATGAACCAATTCCTTGAAAGTTCAAAAATACGAAAATTCACTCATGAAGAAATAGATAAACGGTTATATAATAATTGAAAGGATTTAAGTTGTAGTTCAAAAGCCTTCTGAAAATGATGGTTTTTAGGCTTAAATGGTTTTACTGGAAAATTCCACATAACATTTAAATAAAATGAACCCAGGCTACATAATCACTTCCAGATAATAGAATAGAAGTGGACACTTTATAACTAATTTTATGGGGCCATCATTACCCAGATAACAAAACTCTACAAAGAAAACACAAGAAAAGAGAACTATAGACAAATATTTCTTGTGAATCTAGCTGCAAATAATTTTCAACATAATACTAGTACATCTAATCCAGGAATATATAAAAGGAATAATGTACCATCCTCAAGTGCAATTTATAATGCAAATACAAGATTAGTTCAGGATTTAAAAAGTACTCATTTTACAAACTAAAGATATTTACAGACTAAAGATAAAAACATGTGATCATAGTAATTGTTGTGGAAAAAGCATTTGACAAAATCCAACATCTATTCACCAAAATAAAAGAAAGAAAACAAAAAGGAACTCAGCAAACTAGAAATAAAAAGAATTTCCTTAACCTGATGAAAGGCATTTAAAAGGAACCTGTAGCTAACATCATATCTAATGATGAAGACTAAATGCATTCCTCCTAAAATTGATGTTGTAGACAGAAATCTAAAATGTCCTCCAAGATTCCTGCCCCCTGGTGTACACACTCTGAATATTCTGCTCCCCTGGGGGTGGGTGAGACAAGGCAGTATGATGGCATATCACTCCCATGAATATATTACTAATTAATTAACTTTGAGTTTATCAAAAAGGAGATTATCCTAGGAGGGCCAGACCAAATGAGAAGACCTTTATAAGGTGAAGTGTCATTTTTTCTCCTCCCAGCCTTGAAGGAGCAAACTGACATGTTATGTTGTTCTAAGAAAACAAAATCAATTGTGACAGATAATAATTTTAAAGTCTTACAAAGAAACTTTGAATTACTTCGAAACTATGAAATAGAAACTAAAAAAATCATACACATATCATAAGATACAAAAACATATTCAGGTAACCTCCACTTTTTTGCCATGTGATAACCTCCACTTTTTTGCCATGTGATACATAAGACCATAAAATGTGACATATAAAATTAAAACTATATTAAAATGTAAATATTCATCTCATAGAATTATTTTCTCATAAAAAGATGTAATATTCGAGGGCTACAGTCCTGACAGATAAGATCAACAAAATGCCATAAAACAAAAACAATAAACCTAATTGTTGAAGCTAATACAAGTTTTGCACCAACACCCACAAAATGGACATAAACAATGCTTTTATTTCACAAAAGGTTCAGGTGTGTTTGAATTTAAATACATTTCTACTCTATATGAAACTTAAAGAAAGCTAATATATATAACAAATTGACTTAAATTTTAATAAGATACCTTTCATTTTAAACCATCTGAAAACTTGGCATGGCTTTGTTTTGGATGGTTTAGATGGTTGAATCTCCTCTGAAATAAAAATCATGGAAATTTGGCTTGAAATACACACACACACACATACACGTACATATAAAATTAAAAGTAAAGTGGGCTTAGGATAGGATCCAACAATTGTGTTCCTTGGTATTTACCCAGAAGAGTTAAAAATTTATGTCCACACAAATACTTTCACACAGATGTTTATAGCAGCTTTATTCATAATCTCTAAAAGCTGGAAGCAACCAAAGCTGTTCTGCAGTAGGTGAATGGATAAATAAACTGTGGTACATCCAGATGATGAAGTATTAATATTATTAGGCCATAAAAAGAAATGAGCTATCAAGCAATGAATAGATAAGCAGGAAACTTAAATGCATATTATGAAGGGAAAGAAGTCAATCTGAAAAGACTGTATAATTCCAACTACATGACATTCTAGAAAAGGCAAAACTATGCAGACAGGAAAAAGATCAGAGCTTTCCATGGGTTGAGCAAATGAATAAAAAGAAATGAATTAGCAGAGCATAGTGAATTTTTATGGCAGTGAAAATACTCTATATGATGCTATAATGTTGGATACCTGTCATTATACATTTTTCCAAATCTATAGAATGTACAACATTAAAAGTGAATCCTAATCTGAACTAAGGATATTGGTGATAATGATGTGTCAGTGTTGCTTCACTGATTGTAACAAATGTACCACTCTGGTGGGGAATGTTGACAATGGGGAAGGCTGTGCACGTGTGTGGGTAGGGAGTATATGTGGTATCTTTGCACCTTCCTCTCAATTTTGCTGTGAACCTAAAACTGCTCTAAAATATTGTCTTAAAAAATAATATAGAGAAATAAGACAAAAATCTAAGATACAAATCTTTTTAAAACATTTTAATTTACATCAAACCCTTGCCTATTATAGAAAAAGTAGGAAATACAGAAAAAAATAGAAAACATTCAGAGACACTGCCTCATATCTTTTATGGTTACGCATTCTCACTCTAATCCAGTAATATTTCTTGGATAAATAAGTGCTCAATCTATGCTTTCTCTAATTCATTTAATTTTCTAAAGACCTTTAGATGTATTTTCTTAATAATTGTATATTTACAAGTTAAGGGCTGAATTGGTTTATATGATTACAGACCTATTTTTAAATGACACCGGTAATTATGAATATTCAATGTATATGTAACAAATATGAATCCATTGCATAGATCTTGAGGTGGAAATATGTCACTTTCCTTGAATTTCCTTAATCAGGTGGACTCTGGAATAGCCTTTGTCTGCCAGATGGTTAGGAAATTCAATCGTTATCATTTTTATCATCACTTATCTCCTATTGCTTCTTGTGCATGATCACGTGGTTCGTTCAAACACCCTTTCTTCAGTATGTCCATACCATGTCAGGAGTTTTTTGCCAAGGTTTCTAGTGTCTAGCATCTAATGTCTAGTTTCACATTTAGTCATTACTGTATGAGAGGTGCTACATTTAACTGGTACTTACATTGCCATGATTGGCGTTAACTGGCAGCAGTGTTTATTCTCTTAGCCTTTGGAGAACATTTTTCCCTATAGGGCCATTCCCCATAGGGCCACTGTCTCTGACTCATTTCCTTCCTGCTTATCTGGGGCAATTCCAGCTCCATTTCTTGACAGGAGAAAACAAAAACCAAAACAAACAAACACAAACCATGCAGAACTAAGACACGTGAGGGTATATGCGTGTTCATGGGTGCATTTGGAGGATGTAGGAAGGGTTGGTAATAACAGCAGTGGCCAGTATAACTAGTAAGTGAAAGAAGTGTAAGCTTCAGAACTTCACTTTTCTAACAGTCCCTTCCAAATCTCTGTAAAGACTCTAACAATGTGTTCATCTGGAAGTCCTATGCTTCTGCAAAATTTACGAAAGTCAAGAAATTTAACCACAATTGGTGAAACTACTATCTCTTTCCTCTCTGAACTTCTAGGTAGACTCTCCTCACATGTGGGGGATGTGGAGGTTAAGAGGATTTCGTAGAGAAGCTTTTGAGTAGGCAAAGTATTTTAGAGATTTTGTTGATGGGAATTACATTTGGCACAGAAGGGTATATTTTTTGATTCGCAGTACCTCCACATATATTGCTACCATGGTTTTACAGGCTAATGAGTTGCAGAACTGCAAAGCTAAAATTTTTCTAAATTACCAATAATAAAAATTAATTAATTTTGACCAACCTTACTAAATGACAGAATTACCTTTATGCCCTCCATAGATGATAATATTATGGAAGCATTATATGAAAAAGATGATCAAAGAGTATACAACAAGCCGGGCGCGGTGGCTCACGCCTGTAATCCTAGCACTCTGGGAGGCCGAGGCAGGTGGATCCCTCGAGGTCAGGAGTTCAAGACCAGCCTGAGCAAGAGCGAGACCCTGTC
>CM052440.1:23270539-23375974 GCA_028533085.1 Varecia variegata | reverse complement strand
TTTTTTTTTTAATTTATAATTTCTTGTTATTTTCATTCTTATGCTAAGTAAATGTTCATTTTCAGACTTCATTTTGAATGCATAATTTTGTATTTTTTTTAAAAGAGGGGGCCTCAGAATTAACTTTTTGAACTCACAAAATCTGAATCAAGTCCTTAATTGACTGGCTCTTCCAAGCCTAGGCTCCCCTAAGCATGGAGTGTGGTGGGTGTTTGGTATGCAGAAAATGCCTTTTGTTATTTTGAGTCTCTTATAGCACTGAGGAGAAAAAAAAAGACATTAACATTTAAATGGATTATCCTGCCCCACATTATGTTTTATGTTGTCATTAACCTGCTGTTGATAAGATGTTCAGGCTATTTAAAAAATAGTATAATATTCCAGATATTAACAATCACACTAAGGATTTTTGGATTTTTCTTTAATTTCTATGGAAAAGAGAAAAAAATACCTTTATTTTGTGTATATAAGCTCAAAGGAACATGTATACATAATCTGTCACCATCTGTTCACGAAAAAAAAAAATTTCCACAGACAACCAAGAAAAAATCATTTCAAATGTGCCCAGGCTGTGAATTAAAACTACACCAAGCAAGTCTGAAGAATTTCATTTCCCATGTCTACTGCTACCCAAATGCAAAATTTGTGTGGCAAATACGTATCTTGGCTTATGACAGGAACAATAGAAACTAGCAATATATAATGTATAGCCTATGCTACTAGCTTATTTTTAAAAATTGCTATTGCTATAAGTACAACTGCTAATGATATACTTCCCAAACTTTATTTTTAAGCTTTGGTTTTAATCGTTAATGCTTTCTACAGAAGTAACTAAAAATTATTTTGATACTATATTTGCTAATAGCCATCCTTCCTAGTTAAAATGGCTCATTTTCTCTCAAATTCTATTCAAGACACCTATAAAGACTTACAAAAGTACAACAACACACAAATATAACAACACATAATACTAAGAATAACAGCAATGTAATTTTGGAGGAATTTGCACTAATTATAAGGCCTACAAAGTGGAAAATGAGAATCATTTTGAAGTCAGAGCTGAAAATTTTACCACTGCAAAGTAAACAGACCCATTTGTCTAAAAGACGACTAGGAGATTTTGGTTTTTTTAACCCATTTTTCTTTTTTCTGATTTGGAGATCCAGGGCCTATATGATCCAGAAAATTGAACAATCTTCTTTATATCATATTGATTTCAATTACGAGACAACAAAAATGCATCCCTTAATTCTCCATCCCCCCCTACACCCCATCACATTGTTTTGTACTTCTTTATTCCTATATTCCAAAATTTCAATGCAAAGAATGAAAACCTTAGGGGAATAACAGCTTCACATTACATCTTAGGAGGCATTGCACAAGTGCAATGGACAAAATGTTTGTGTCTCCCCAAATTTCATATGTTGAAATGCTAAGCCTCAATGTGACGGTATTAGGAAGTGGGGCCTTTGGGAGGTAATTAGGTCATGAGGGTGGAGCCTTCATAGTGGTCTCTCTTATGATGGGATTAGTGCCTTTATAAAAAGAACCCTGGAGAACTATCTCTTCCTCTTTATACCATATGAGGATACAACAAGAAGTTGGCAGTCTGCAACCCAGAAGAGGGCCCTCACCAGAACCGGACCATGATGGTACCCTGATCTTAAACTTCCAGCCTCCAGAACTATGAGTAATAAATTTCTTTTATGTATAAGCCACCCAGTCTACGGTACTTTGTAGACTTTATCAGCAACCCCAGCTGATAAAGACACCAAATAAGCAACATGTAAGAAGGAAAGAATGGAAAGTACCACATCTTGTGAAATGTATTCTCCCTTGTATTTCATCATTTCAAACTATTACAAAGAAACAAGTAGGGTTAGGATGATATTATAATCCAATGGATCCACAGGAAGTGAATGTTTGTGAAACACTAAACATGGGTACAAGGTCTGGGTCCTTCACTCAGTTCTACAAGAATCAACCAAAGAGGTAGTCTATAATGTATTTTGAGTTCCATTTTATGTATTATGATGAAATGGTTAAGGTTTATTTTTTGCATATGGATTTTCAAGAGAATCAAATGACTGTAGAAACTATAAGTGTCTGTATATTATGACCATATAACGTCTATACTCTCTCTTTTGCTACATTCTTTTGTCTATTTTGCCAACACCACATTGTCTTGATTAGTGTAGCCTCATAGTAAATCAAATTTGTTTTTGCTGTTCTAACTACTTTGCTTTCCATCTGAGTTTTTGAATTGGCTTTTAAGCATCTAAAAACTGCCTGAAAGTTAGGTAGAAGGAATAAGTTCCAGTGTTTGATAGCATAATAGGGTGACTATAATTGACAATAATTTATTGCATATTTAAAAAGAGCTAGAAAAGAAGATTTGGAACATTTCTAACACAAAGAAATGATAAAGGGTTTAGGTGATGGATATCTAAATCATCCTGATTTAACATCATATGAATGCATCAAAATATCACATGTGCCCTATAAATATCTACAATAATTACATACCAATTTTTTTAAATTAAAAAAAGCCTATAATTTGATTGGACTTGTTTGGTTTTAACAGAAGACTTCATACAATGCCTCAATATAAAGAAATGTCTTTAGTGATGTAAATTAAGAAACTACCCAATTAGAGTGCACAAGGGACTACCCGATTAAGAATTACGGGAAACATGCAGGAATTATGTGGGCTTTTAATTAAATGTAATAAGGAATAGAGTCAGTTTTTGGATAAAGGTTAAGGCTGAACACAAATCTGAATTATTTATAATCAATCAAAGAAGATTTTATTTAGTCAATGCTAACTTTCAACAAGGTGGTAGGTTTGTAAGTTTATTTCGGCATGATTATTAGAAAAGAATCCTTTCTATAACGGAAGTGCTGCTTTATGTTCATATAGCTTCAAGATACCATTATATATATTGGAAAATCCCTAAAATGTTATTAGAAAATGAAAGTTTTGCTGTTTTTACAAGCAAAATTTACCACTAAATAGAAATATCTTTAACATTTTGATTAGCCTAACTACTGATTAAAACATTCTTGAATTTTTACCCTGTTTTTCTGGTATTGACAAAAGATGAAACAAAGAGGCAGTACCAACAGATCTACTTTTTGCAAATATGGTCACTTCTTGTTTAAATAATAAAAGAATTATGAGAATAGTAGCATTATTTTATATGCTTAAGAATCTTTTGATTAATCACAATTACGTCATTTCTTACCTATGCACCATGGTGATGATTCCAATTGGATCAAATACTCAAATTTTCTGTCTTTATTCAAATGTTCAAGTAATTGTTCCAAAATAAACACATTTTAATAATAGAATAGAATTGCAGGGTCAGAAGCATATTTTGCTAGTGGGAGAGGGGAGAGGTTGTTATAACTAGCTATATCAAGTATTAAAAGTCCAAACCAGATATATTAGAGTAATAATCCACTGTAAAAGAAATTATCAGAAGTGGGATATACTAACAATTTTAGTGTTTGAAGTTCTCATCAATTTGTTTATTGATGGAGACACTGAGAGTGAAAACTTTAAAATTCACATATCAGTACTTAAAGTTCTTTCTGATGAGACCATATATTGGAGAATATAAAATATATTTTAAAACATAATTTTATAATATATAAAATTATAGAACAGTTTGGCATTTGTCCATGTTCCAGAAATCTCTAAATTGCATTTACATTTACTAGATATAAGCTGGGCTCTGATATAAATCAATATTCTTTATCAAGAATCCTATTCTATTCATCTCAGAAGGCAGTTCTCTTTATGAAAATTAATATGCCATATTGCATTTTGTGTAATGACATGCAGTGGTCTCATCTTAAAACTTTTGGTTAACTATTTCTGGAAATCACACAGATCTTTAGGATACAGAATGTTTTCTGGTTATTTGAAAGGCTATGCCATAGTCTGCTACCTAAAAGATGTCATTTTTCTCTTCTCCTATCAGGAATTACATTCTTGGCTAATCAAAGTATAATGACCTTACAATAACACGGATGTTGCTGCTATCTGAGGATTTTGTTCATCTTGGAAGAGAGTCATACCTTTAGAAAGAACTGTTAGGTTATGATTAGGGCATGAGACAGTCGTATAAAACACACAGACCTGTCCATTTTTAAAAGTCTAACTTTCATTTTGTAATATATATTATATAGTGTTAAATTAATGTCCCAGAACATGGATTATATCTCTACTTATATTAGAGGTCTACATTACTCGCTTTCTTGAATTTTTAGGCATAGTGCACAATACTGCATCATTTGAATTTATCATCTTCTAATGTAGAACAATAATGCCCTCAAGAGTTACTGAGCTGTAAAAGGTTATTTTCCCCTTAACCTAATGATTACAGGCTTTTTTCCTAGCTATTCATGACTTGGACTATTGCTCTATTTCCTCCTTTCACTTCTCAGCATAACCATATTGATGATTCTTCATTCTTTCTCTCATTGCTTCTAATATTTTATCTTTTGCAGTTCTACTAAGGACTCAATGTCACAAAAAAAAAAAAAACAACAAAACTTTCTGGAGTAACTTTTATAGATATCGGCCTAGGCAAAGAATTTATGAAGAAGACCCCAAGGACAATCACAGCAACAACAAAAATTAACAAATGAGACTTGATTAAACTAAAAAGCTTCTGTACAGCCAAGGAAACAATCAATAGAGTGAATAGGCAACCTACAGAATGGGAGAAAATATTTGCATGCTATACATCCAATAAAGAGCTAATAACCAGAATCTATAAAGAATTCAAACAAATCAGCAAGAAAAAAATTAAACAACACCATTAAAAAGTGGGCAAAAGACATGAAGATAAACTTTTCAAAAGAAGATAGACTAATGGCCAATAAACATATGAAAAAATGCTCAACATCACTAATCATCAAGGAAATGCAAATCAAAACCACAAGATACCACCTAACCCCAGTGAGAATGGCTTTTATCAAAAAGTCCTAAAACAACAGATGCTGGTGTGGATGCAGAGAGAAAGGAACACTTATACACTGCTGGTGGGACTGCAAACTAGTACAACCTCTATGGAAAATAATATGGAGATACCTCAAAGAACTAAAAGTAGACCCGCCATTTGATCCAGCAATCCCACCACCAGGTATTTACCCAAAGGAAAAAAAGTCATTTTACCAAAAGACACATGAACTTGATTGTATATTGCAGCACAATTCACAATCACAAAGATGTGGAATCAACCCGAGTTTCCATCAACACATGAGTGGATTAATAAAATGTGGTTTGTGTATACTATGGAGTACTACGCAGCCATAAAAATGGTGAACTAATACCTTTTGTAACAACCCAAGTGGAACTGGAGATGATTCTTCTAAATGAAGTATTGCAGGAATGGAAAACAAACACCACATATACTCACTATTAAATTGGAACTAATCAATCAACACCCATGTGTACATATGGTAGTAAAACTCAACAGAAAACAAGTAGGTGGGAGGGGGAGGAGGGGACAGGTAATTTTACACGTAATGGGTACTATGCATAGTACCTTGGTGATGGGCACACTTATAACTTTGATTCAAACTGCACAAAAGCAAATCATATAATCAAAATGTTTATATCCCTGTAATATTCTGAAATTAAAAATGAAAACTTTTAGTAATCTTAAAATACCTGTCAGTTTAGCTGCCAATGGCTATATTCTTCACACACAAAATGCATGAGCTTTTGTAACACATATGCTGTTTTAGATGTTGGGTAAATATCTTTTACTACTGTTGTTCACTTCTTGTTTTTCATTCATGTTCTAGACCTTTGAAGCTGTCAGGATTCTGTTCATCAAAAAATTATCTACTATTTTTTTCATCAAATCTATGCATTCATTCAGAAGGTAAAACTATAGGAAACTGAATTTCATCACAGGAAATTAAATTGCTATTTGAAAATATTTCGCTTTTGCATTCAATACCCATTTGGCTTAGGGTCACAGTGTCTTGATTTTAACAAAACACAGTAGAATTCAAAGAAGACTTTCAAGTCAAGTCTTGAAAGACTCCACAGGATCAGACATAATACAAGGTGGGTGGATAAAATGGTAAAAGCAAAGTGCATCAGAATGAAAATAACATTAGTTTCACATTTTCTAACCCTATATAGCCTTTTATAAAAAGTTAAATGATCTAAAAAATATATAAATACCTTCTAGGCATACAAATAACTACACAGGGATCATCAAATGTGTAAAAAAAAAACAAGACAAAAAACCACAAAACCTTTCTTTTTTATTCCTGTAAGATATTATAGCACAGGATGAGAGGGAAGAAATAACTTTATTTCATTATTTTTGGAAAGAATATGTCCCTTAAGAATCCCCCTGCTGAGCTATATGAGGTTTTGGGATTTGAATTGGCTTCTTTGTAGCTCTATTCTCAGTGCCTAGAAATAACTGACATGGCGTACCTGCTCAATAAGTATATTTTTATTAAATAAATGAATGAATAAACTACCAGATAATAAAATAATTGTCTTTTGTGGTAGCTCAAGCATAATTTTACTGGGCTATATCTCGTAAATCAGCTTTTTAGTAACATAAAGATGAATCAAGTCAACTTCTTAAATTGCCCTTTAAATAGCTATAGAATTTTTCTGTCTTTTATTAAGCATGTGACCTGGGGCAAGTTAGGTCCCTCATTTCCCTCCTTTGCTTATGTGGAAAACCATATCAATAAAATAATCTACCTTACTGTGAGGAAAAAATTAATTTATATAAAACACCTCAAAGAGTGCTTATTTTATAAGTTCTTAATAAATGTAAATTATCACTTAGTATTATTTCATTTTATGCATAAGTTAAACCCATTGAATTTAAGCAACTTATGTTAGGAATTCATTTTTAATGAATAAGAACTTATTTCTATATATTTCTGTTTATTTACCAGTAAAGTACTAAGTCTTCTTTATCTAGACATAATCATCAGTACTGATGACTTTAAACTGTAAAATTACAATTGAGAATTATTTTGAAGATTGTTACTATTTGCACAAGGCTAGGAAATAATTGTTCAATCCATTAACAAAATGTTTTTGAACATTCAGGGACACACAATAAATGTGTACTAGTTGTATCTCACACCATAGCACATGCTTAAAGAGGAAACCAAGGCAGCTATACACTGAGTGTCCTGCTTACCAAGTTGCATGCCTTGGTGTGCAGTTGTGACTGCCTGTAGTAAAGGAAGCTTATTTGTAATTTACACAAAGGTGCCATGTTGGCTAGCAGCAGCTTTGTGAACCCACAACAAATATATATGTACTTTTTAACCACAAATTATATACTCACACTACTATTAATATGAATGTGAAACATTAGTAATATTTACTTCTTTTATTTTACATTAAATAATATATCTGAATATAAACAGAACTGCTTATATTTTCCACCAGTGCCTCAATAATTTACCTTGAGCACATTCTCTTAGAGACCACTAATTTAAAGATTAAATCATCAAAAAGCCATTGTTAATGTTATAGGTTTCACACAGCCATGTTCTAGCCATTGTGCTATTTGCTGAAGATACACAGATGAACAAAATTAAGTTCCTGTGTCTCCCCATACATACTCTCAAACTCTAATGGGATAGAGGGGAGACCATAGCATATAATAACAATATTAATTAAACTCAGAAGAACAGAGGCAGATCCTGAAGAGGAATATCCCTTTAAAGCTGGGATAGAGGGGGAGTTCAGAAGCTTGTATATAGAAGAGGCAGAACTTAATTCATAATCTTTCTGACTTCCAAATCCATGATTATTAACCTCTATGCTTTCAGGCACTTAAGACAAAACAAAAATGCATGGTTAAAACAATATAAAACTATAGGTTCACCCAGAATGAACATGTAAGTGAGAACTGCAATAGGCTATAGACAGAACCTTAGGAAACTCCAAGTTTTAGGGACAGAGAAAGCGAAATCTTGGAAGAAATAAATAGAAACACTAACCAGAAAGCTGTAAAGAAGACAAGAAAGAGTTGTAATGAAAAGCCAAGGCAGTAGAAAATATTGATATAGATTAATAGGCAAGAGGTATAGTAAGTTAAAGGCATAAATAAATAAAAAACGATTGAGTTTGATAATTTGGAGGTCTTTGGAAAGAGTTCTCTTTGGTCAGATGATTTTGGTTTTGGCTTGATTGTCTTTACTTAGTTCATGCTTATAGTCTGAGGGACAAGAGGTGATAGGAAAAGAGAGAATGAAGAGATTGAAGAGAGTGAAGAAATAATTGATAAAGCAAAAGAAAACAAGATGAAAATTTGCAATGATAGGAGAAGAATGAGGTTAAAAAAAACAAATGCATAGATTGGCTTTGGACAAAAGGAACACCACTTCATTTGAAGTTGAACAAAAGAGGTAAAGATTTTTGGAATATAGATACATTTATAAATTGCGGGAGTGGACAGCTGAGACTATTAATCTGATGGTCTCTATTTTTTTATGAAGTAGGAGGAGTAACAGGTTGAAATAGAGAGCTTGAGAAGATAGAGGCTCTTGGAATAGCATGTCTTAGGAACTGAAGAAATTATGTAGCAATTACTATGTATTAAGAAATTAAGAAGTAATTACTATGCATTCTCTAGAAACCAATAGTTTTATTACTTATCAAATGCAACATTACAATAATAATAAAGAAAAATTATTTAATCTATAATTTACCAAGTTAACATAATTATTTATACTATTAGAATAGAAAATGAAAAATGAGATTGTGGAGGGGTAATGCAGAAAGACATTTTCATAAGATTAAATTTTATCTATATGAATTATAATATTATTTTGTCCTCTAAGTTTCCTGAAAAGAAGACTGCTGGTCCTTTCCTTAAAATTGACACATCTGAACAAACTATTGGATATATTAATTCAGTTGTATCACTTAACCTGAACACTGACCTACTTTGATGTTTGACTTCATGAACATTTTCATGAGCTACATTCAGTTATAAGGAACAGCAAAGAACTAATTGTTAGACTCCAATCAAAAGATCACGACCTCTTGTCTTTATTTCTCTTCTTTTACGACATTCTCTATTACATATGCTAGCATCAAACTTAATCACATTATCCAAGAGTAACCAGTTTATGAATTCTCTGTGATTCTGGCAGCCAGTTTCTGCTCTCAGCTTTTCTGGTATGTATTATTTTACATAACCCAAAATACACAGCGATACTACTTATATGTAATCAAGTCAGTGGTATCCATCATTCTCATAGACTCACTATATTTTAATGTCTCAAAAGACCTGAGGGAGAATTATCTAAACCAATCAACTTGGTTCCCAAGTCTCTTAAAGCATAAAGTAATTTATATTACTTTTTGTCATTAAATGATGTTTGCCAATGTCTTTACTTGTCATACCACTGAAACAATGTTGAGAATAGAGGATGCCTTCTTCTATAATTGCATTAGAATGTCTAATTTCAGCAGCTAGTTTTGACAGTGATGGAATTCCATGGGTGTGTTATGAAGAATTATTAAAATATTTGGGTTGTGCAGTATGGAAAGAGGCAATGATCTAAATAATTGAATTGGAAATATTTTTTTGTTCAATCTGATCGAAGTATCAATGTTTTCTTGTCAGAAACAACATATTTAGCTATTGCTTTATATGTCATCTGTTTTTTGTTTGTTTATTTAATTTTTTTGTAATGGCTTGCTTGGTCATCAGTTGTCTTACATGAAGCCAAGCAGTGTTTTCTATTTCTTTTAGTTCTCTACAACAACTAGTCCAAGGTGTGTTTCATTTTAATTGTTTATACAAATACTGACATTTTGATGGCAGGAATGCAGAGAAAGAAAACGATGAGCCATTATCACATTAGTAAATTAGTTCCATTTAACTGAAAAATAAAGAGCTCCACATGATGCTATTCTTTATTCAATTCCTTTGGCATTTCAAATATTCATTGTAAACCAGAAAGAATATATATTTCCAAAATAATTTTTATAACATAATGAAGCTATTTAATCCTAAAAAACATTATTCATACTATTTTTTTTCCTAACAATTTGTTGGGTTTTGCTTTAATTTTAGCCTTGCTTTGGCCTCTACTATTGGGTTTCCAGGAAAACCAGTATATTTTAGTCCACTGTTACATAAAAAAAAAATAAATAAATAATTTGACACCAGGTAACTGATTTGTCTAATTCATACTATTAATATAAAATCGTTGGTGAGATACATGATGAGGTTAAGACACTTTTTTTTTTCAAGACAATTACATTCATTTAATGAAAGTCAACATAAAGGACAAATGTACGAAATGTTTAAATTCAACAAGTAAAATATTTCTGTGGTTTTAATGTGTCCCCTGAAAGTTCACATGTTGAAATTTAATTGTCAAGGTAATGGTCTTGGAAGGTGGGGCCTTTAAGAAGTGATCAGGTCCTGGGGGCTTTACCTTCAATGAATTGATCAATGCCATTATTTCAGGACTGGGTTAGTTAGGGAGCTCTCTTTCACAGGTGATTCTTTGCCTTTCCACTTTTCTGCCATGTTATGACAGCATGATGCCCCTCCCCAGATGCTGGTGCCATACTCTTGAATTTCCCAGCCTCAGAACAATAAGCTAAATAACTTTCTTTTCTTTATAAATTACCCAGTCTGTGGTATTCTGTTATAGCAGCAGCAAATGAACTAAGATACATATTTTATGTGTTAGTACAAGTCTCAAGGAAATAGAATACTAATAAAATGTCTACTAGTTAGTAAAAGAGAAGAAAAGCTGTCAAATTATTTATTTATTTTTAAATCAGTTTACTTAAAAAGAAAGTATATATAGTAATTTATCAAGTGATTCATACTGTTGCAGAGTACATGATTTTTTAATCCATAATTTATGAATAGTGATGCAGACATACACCAGTACAAATTTCTCAGACTTCCTTGGAACAATTCTGCACAATGTTTTTGACATCCCCATGTAGTACTGATCAGGTGCAGACTTAAAAGTAAACTATTACCCAAGCAGGGCCATTTAACATGAAGAAAAATAAGCATTCTGAAAGAACACAAGACTAAAACCAGTTCGGAGTTTCATTACAGCTCTTCCCACTCACTCACTAAGTGACATAGGAAGTTTATCTCAATGTGAGTTAGAGGTGGCATTTATTAGATTATTGTTATATTAAAGATACTGCTAGGCTCTTCATGGACTCTATCTGATTAAATATTAATACCTATTCTGAAATATGGATTATTGCTCCCATTTTATAAGCAGACAGGTCATTTTCACACAGCTAGCAAGTGGCAGAGCCAAGATTCAGACTCAGATCTGTACGACCCACATTTCATGTTCTCAACTACCATGCTGTCATGACGCTTAAAATGTGTATTTCAATTGGTGTATCTTTAAAATTAAGACATAATTTCCACTCTATCCACTCATAGGGTTCTGTCATGTATTTTATTTTTGTGAAAATGTATTCCTCTTTTCCCATCTAAATAGTATCAGCCTTGTCTATGGGACTTAACTTTGATCAATGTCTTGTGCATGAATATGACCGCATGCTATGTATGAACAAAAGCTTTAATGCGAAGGGACTATTTCAGCTTGGTCTGTCTCGTGTTTCTTCTCTCTGCTACAAGAATAGAATACTCCAGGTATAGGCTGTTCCTTTAGCCTGGATAACAGAATGGAATATCTAGAGAAGCAGACCTTTAGTCAAGCCATAGACCTACATCAGAGCCACAGACAAACTGCAGGCTTCGTTCAACTTTAGAAAGAAATAGATATTTGTTTTCATAAACCACTTTGATTTAGTTGGTTGTTTCTTACCTCAGCAAAAGCTGACGAGGACAAATTGATTTGAAGATCAAGTGTTATAATGGATATATTGTTATTATTAATATGTAAGTAAATGATTGAAATATCTTCCTTTTGAGGAAGTATCTACCCAATCAATTAGAAAACTTTGGTGTTTAATGAGTAAAGAAACATTGTCTTTTGTTAGCACAATTGGGAAGAAATAATTTTCCTAAGTAAATAATGATTTTTAAATTTTCATCATCCTTAGTATCTATGTATATTACCATAAATAATATATGTCTATAAAGAATTCCTAAATATTTTCAAATAAAATTACTGCTGCATCTGAAAGGATTCATTACATCTGGAAATGAAACCTACATAATGATGTAATTTTAAGATAATCTTTTTTAGACATTTAGAAACCTCAGAATTGATTTGGGAAAAGGTTATATTGGTTTATAACAAGATTCAGTTGAAAGTATTAATTAAAGAGTTAATTGGAGAATCTGGTATTAGACTATTGAAACTTTTCTCTAATTTTAGTAAATATCTAGATGTACTACAATTTTTAGCCATAAACTTTCGGTGTGATGAAGGCAATATATGTGTATGTTTTATCTCTGTATTCATGTGCTTTTCACAGAAGCTGATCCAGAGCAAGCATTCAATAAATGGTAGAAATGGGCAATATTGCAACTCAGAAATCCTACTTTATTAAATAAAGGATCATGGCATTGGGGAGCATTGTTTATTTCTATTTTTATGTCTTTTCTGTTGCCTAATAGTAACATTTCTATGTTATTTGGCAATTTACAAAGCATGTAATAATGCCTTATGTCACTCAGTCTTCACAACTTTGTAAACTATGTCTATCTCAGGTTCATATAAAGGTAATCAGAGTTATTGCCCAATATGACATTGTAAATAGGTATAAGATCAGAATTCATTCATTTCTTACTTTTTACTTCTTAGATTGTATTCTTTCTTCTCAGTCATTGTGTTTAGAAAGTAAATATTGAGGCGGGAGAACAAATCAGAAAAAAATATATTTCTGTCTTGTGACCTTTTTCATTATCTAATAAATTGAGAAATTTGTTATTTGAAAATATACTTACAGGCTAATTCTAATTTTAAAATCACTGGATCATTTTTCTGTACAGATCTTACTTCTAATGTGAAGTAAAAAGTCAGAAAGTTTATTTTCCAGGAATTCCAAAGAATCTCAAAGTAAATGCCAATGATATTTGTGAAAGCTTTACAAATGTTAGAAAATTTAAGAATAAAATAAACCTAAGAGAAGAACAAATATGCTAGAGCACTTCAAATCAGACTATTCAGTTAGGAAGAGCAAAAACCTGTTAGTATAATCTTTTAAAAAAGAAGTATCACCTAATTTTGCTTGCCTTACCTCCAAGTTATATTTAACACCCAGAAGACGTGCCAAAACATGTTAATGCCACTATTACATTAAATAATGTGAAATCTTTTTGAAGAAATATGTAATTTTTCCTAAAATGAAATTGTTAGATTAAATTCTGGGAAAACTGTTTCATTCTTCTATGAAGATATCATTAGTTTTAAAAGAGGGCTTCCTTTTGTTCATTGCTTTGTAAATAGATGAGATGCCCAGATTGTGGTAGGCAGCATTTCTGCCTCCTGGGATACCTGCCCTTAGGTCATTCCTTTCTGAGTTGAACCTAGTGACTAGCTTCTAACAAACAGAACAGTGCAGAAGCCATGGGGGTGTCACTTCTGAGATTAAATTACAAAAGGACTCTGTCTTCCATCTTGGGCAACCTCTCTTGCTGATTTTTTCTCAGAGTCCTCTCCGTGAGGAAAGTCAGCTGCCTTGTTATAAGCTTCCCTATGGAAAGAAAAGCTTGGCAAGGAACAGATGTCTATGACCAATCAGTGAGGACCTATCTTGAAGCCTGACAACAGCCCTGTGAGTGAATTTAGCTTCAAAGCCTGCCACAGTCGAGGCTTATAATGACTGATGACCACAGCCCCCACCAACACCCTGAGCTGTGAGAAAACTTAAGCTGAGCCAGAGGCACCTAGCTAAGCCAAACTCAGATTCTTGATGATATATACTGTGAAATAATAAATATTTGCTATTTTAAGCCACTACATTTTGGGGCAATCTTTTATTCAGTACTGGAAAAATAATATATAGGGCATGATCCATCCCTACAAAATCTTAATAGTAAATTAAGAATTCAATTAAACAGTATATAGAAGTTCAAAAATGATGATTTAAAATGGGCAGCTGAATGCAGAGGAGACAGGTTATAGCCAAGTCTCAGTAACTAAAATCTTTAATAGATTATTTATGTATTCCTGAAATTAGAGAAAAGGATTTTATGTATTATTTTAAACTTTCATCTTTATGCATACTATTATGTCATTAATAACAATAATTGTTATCTGTTAATCACTGGGATATACTGCTATATGATTAGAGTTTATCTTAGAACTAGTTTGGAAGGCCATCAAGTCCTTCATGATTTCATATCTCACCCTGCACCAGAGATAAAATTGAGATCCACAGATTTAAGATTAATTTAAATTCCTCTTTTTAGTTAACATCTGCTATATTACTACTCTGGATCTATTTTTTCTTGTCATGAAATATGAATTTGCATTGAGTGCTTATTCTTTACAAGCCAGTGTCCCAGTTGCCAAAAGATTTAAAGATATATAGGACTAAATACCCATACTCATGTTGGTAAACTCTGCTGAAAACTACCTGCCCCTTCAATAAATCCCCCTGCCCCACTACTTCTCTTAGTCATGTCCTACAATTCTCCCCCTGACTCACTACACTCTAGCTCTTTCTAGAATGTCCCCATAATATCACAGCCTCAAGGTCACTGCATCTGATCTTTCCTAAGTCCAGAATAATCTCACCTCATAGACCCACAGGGCTTGCTCCTTCATGTCCTTCAGGTTTTCTTCTGAAATGTCAGACTTTAATGAAGCATTATATACCCTCTTTCAAAACTGAACACTCCTTATACACATTACCTTTACCTATCCCTGGCTTTTATTCCATTGCACTTACTGATATTTGACTATATTAATTGGTCTCTATTTCCTCACCATCATGATTTTATTTTATGCCAGCCTTCTCCCAGAAGGAAATAAGCTCCATGAAGGCAGGGATTTGAAGGAAACGGGCACAGAAGAATCTTCTATGTGTGGGTACAACAATAGAATAAAATAGTAAAGCAACTAATATAAACTGAGTCAGGGGAAACCTTCTGCAAAAGCCTGACCTGGATGTTAAAGAATAGATCTCAGAGTACAAACAGAATGTGAAAACAGCAGCACTGGTCTGTCACCAGGGCTCAATGTTTTTATGTTGCCTTCCACTGACCACCATTTTCACTGGGCTCTTTTTCCCAAAGATATTAAATCAAAAGTAAAAATATATCAAGCCTTATTTTCTCTTAAGACCCAGTCAGAGAAGAGGTTAGTCTCATTCACTTTAGCTTAACAGCTTTATCTTTTCTAGAAATACAAATTCCTTTAAACCTGAGGTACAGATGACCTTTGAACAACATAAGTTTGAACTCATGGGCTCACTTATATGTGAGTTTTCTTCCATCTCTGCCACACCTGAAACAGCAAGACCAATCCCTCCACTTCCTTCTCCTCCTCTTCAGCTTACTCAAAGTGAAGATGATGAGGATGAAGATTTCTATGATAATATATTTCCAATCAATGAATTTTTCTCTTCCTTATGACTTTCTTAATAACATTTTCTATTCTCTAGCTTAATCTATTGTAACAACACAGCATATAATACATATAATACATATAATCTGCAAAATATGTGTTAATTGACTTTTTATGTTATCAATAAGGCTTCAGGTCAAGAGTAGGCTACAAGTAGTTAAGTTTTAGGGGAATTGAAAGTTAATAAATAAATTTTTGGCTATGCAGAGATCAGTGCTTCTTATCCCCATGTTGCTCAAGGGTCAAATGTATTTATTTCAACCAGGTTTTACTTTATAATTCTTGACTTTTTAATATGAAATAATTGTGTATTTATTTTAATATGAAATAAATGTAGAGAAAAATTTTAAGCAAGATAGTATATTTACTATCCATCTTTCTGGAAATCTGACTGACTAGCAATAGTGCTTTAGTATCCAGAAACTCACTATTTTTAACAAGAAACAAAAGCGCTTCTGATAGAACTAGTTCACAGACAAGACTAGGAGAAGCAACTCTGAAAATGGAGCCAAACTTGAGCTCTCAGATAACTTTACGTAGTTACCTTTAGCACATAAACACTAATATTTGTGCCCACTGTCAAAGCAGACAGGTAGATGCTACCTCAGCAAGAGACTTGGCCCACCCACTCACTGTGTATATGAATTCTAAATCATTTTACTGATGGCTTTCTAACCTACCTCCAGTAAAACTTCCTCTCGCAGGCTGTTCCAGGATATAATTGCCATTATATTCAAGAAGATTTTATGCTCCACTGTGTTTGCTATAATTTGTCAATGTGTGCCTATTCCATTTTGTTGATGACTCTGATGACTAATAACTGACTTCCATCCTCCACGTGAAAACAGTGATGTAACCAATTCCAATAATTTGTTTTTCTTTCAGATTAACTCCCTCCTACACTTTAACCTTTCTTCCTAGTGCCTCTTATCCATTCCTTGACTCATTTTTATTATTCACCAGATTCTTTTCATCATCTTAAAACTATTGAAAACTGACACAATGATCAGTTTATGACTAATGTGAAACACAGTAGAGAAATTCCAGGGCTCTGTAAGGGCAGCTTTCACACTACTACTGATAATGGCATTTGATTACGGTTGCGTGGCTTACAAAGTGCTTCCGCATGTGTTATTCTACTCATTAGACAACTTTGTGAGGTGGATTTAAATACTCAGTCTGGGTCTAGAAATTGTGAGGAACTCAACTTCAATTTACACAACAGATAAGGTTTCTCAGGATTCCATATTCTTGTTACTACCCCTCCATATTTCATTTTAATGTAGGATAGTCGGAAGATCAGTGAAGCAGCAGAACTGATGGGTGATTCCAGGAATAGGAGCCATTAAGTTCCACAGTTATATGTGAATTGTTCTATAATGCAGTCCAACAACTCTGTTCTCACTATAGTCTTCCAGATGAAGTTGTGTTCAAAACTGGACTACATCTTGTGCTATGATATCACATTGGAATCACCTCTCATTCCCAACCCTGTTGCAGCTTTATATTCTTGCTGGTAGCCTCTTTGAATGCATCAGTTAACAGTAGAGAAATTTAAAACTGTCTGTTATGAATTTAGTTCCACAATGATTCACATTTTTTCTTCTCTGGGTTACTGTTTTTGTTTTTAAGTCGGGTTTATTGAGATAAAATTTACATATATCAAAATGTATCATAATTTACCTTTTTTGGTGTGCCCTCTAATTACTTTTGACAAATGTATATGATCATCTAACCACTATAACAATCAAGATATAGGATATTTTTGTCACCTCCCTCCCCCAAGTCCTCTCATGGTCCCTTGTCATCAATCCTCTACTTCCATCCCCATTCCCTGGAAAACACTGATCTGATTTTGGTCCCTATAGTTTTACTCTTTCCAGATACATAAAGAATGAACCCTCTTGAGTCTGACTTCATTCACTTAGCATAATGCTTTGGAGATTCATCTGTGTCACTGTGTGTAGTAGTAGCCTGTTCTTTTTTATTGCTGAGTAGTAGTCCATAATATGTATTGATCACAACTCATCTTAACTGTTTCTCAGTTGATGAACACTTGGGTTATTTCTAGTTTTAGGATATTATGAGTAAAGATGCAATAAATACTCACACACAGGTATTTGTATGGCCATAATATCTTTCTGTTTTAAACATAGCTGGAAGTGGATTGCAGGGCTGTTTGATATGTGTATGTTTAATTAAAAAAAAAAAAACTGCCAAACTGTTTTCCAAAGTACCTGTGCCATTTTGCATTTCCATCACCAATGTAGGAGAGTTCCAGTTACTCCTCATATTCACCAGCACTTGTTTGTTTGTTTGTTTTTAATTTTAACCATTCCAGTAGGTATGTAGTGATATCTCACTTTGGTTTTAACATGCATTTATTTAATGATTAACTGATTTGGGGGCATGTTTTCATGGGCTTCTATGAAATGAGTATGTCATCTTTGCTGCAGTGACTTTTTAAATCTTTTTTCCATTTTTTAAATTGGGATATTTTTCTGAGTATAAGAGTTTTAAGAGTTTTCATGTATACTAAATACAAATCTTTTATCAGATATGTTTTGCAAATATTTTGTATCAGTATTTGACTTAGCTTTTTATTTTCTTAACAGTATCTTGCAAGTATATGATGCTTTTTAAAATTTTGTGAAGTAAATTGATCAAAATTTTTTTTTTGTGGTTCATGACTTCTGTGTTTTATCTAAGAAATGTTTGCTTAACCAGTGTCACCAGGAATTTTTCTTATGTTTTCTCCTAGAAGTTTCATTGCATGAGGTTGTAGGCCTGTGATTTCAAGTTTTTTTTTTCTTTTGGTGTATAAATATCCAATTGTTCTAGCATTATTTTTGAAAAGACTATTCTTTCTCCATTGAATTACCTGGGCATCTTTATTGAAAAATCAATTTACTATTTTGCATATAGATTTATTTCTGGGTGACTAATTCTGTTCCATTGATCCATATGTCTATTTTCACACAAATACAATTCTGTCTTGATTGCTATAATAACGTCATAGTATATTGTTAAATCATATACTGTGAGTCTCTAAAAATTATTTGACAATTCTAGTTTCTTTGCTTTTCTAGATTCAGCAAGTTTATTTCTACAAAAATCTTGGATATTTATTAGGATTTGGAGATGAATTTGGATGGAATTAACAATATTGACACAATCTTAATGCTTCAAATACATGTACATCTCTCTCTATTTAGTTGTTATTTACTTTATCTTATCAATATTTTACACTCTTAAGCATACAAATATTATAAATATTTTGTTAATTTATCACTAAGCAATTAATTTTTTAAATGCTATTATAAATCTGAGTCACTCAACTCTTAGAAGTACCCATGCCTCTGGCCAACAGCAAATTTAATCTGAGTATTATGGTTGTTTCTCCTTTAGGTTGACAAAAGCACCTGGGGATCATACTCAATCCAGAACATTGGATTGAGTAGGAAGACCTTTGGTTACAGCTAATATGCTCTGTCTTCTAATCCACTTGGTCCACTGACACCATGACTTAGGTCAACAAAGATGGTGAGATTCTGGCAACCTAGAACCAGTATTGCTGATGAGAGAAATGGAGCCTGGTATATCTTCATTAGGACTTGGAGGGTACCTTACACATACTAGCAAGTAGGGTAGTTAGAACAGAGAAGAGTAATTGCTACCATCTTGTAGATCTTCCTGATTGAGATGAGGGGGAGTCCCAGTTTTTAAAGGCCTTGAGGATATTTCTGAAGATTAGCCAGGTTTGAGAACTATAGACCTTCTGCTGAGACCCCATTACTGTCCCCATCTTGCAAATCTTGTAATGTGTTCATTTATTTATTTTTATTCAAAGAAAAACAAAATTATATAAACAAACATATGTTAATGCAACATTATGTGAAAAAATGTTCATGGTTCTTGGGAATCTAAATACAGACAATCTAGTATGAATATTCATAGTACAGTTAACTGGGTTGCATATTCCTGTTTGCACTGAAAATTGATGGGTATAAATGAAACTGCCTTGCATACAAATTCTTCTGACTACATGCTGTCAACAGCTTATTGCTTTAGAGCTCTATTTAGCTCCATTTATATTGCCTTTTGCATATGAGTGAAAATCAGCCAAAATGATGTAAATACATGTGAGAGATATAATCCATTATTCCATGCCACAAATGAGGAAGAAAATAACAGATCACAAACCAAAAGCAAAAAAAAAAATGCATCAGTGGACATGGATGCAATGGAGGGCGGGAATCTCTTATGACTGTAAAATGTGCAAAATCAGTGTCACCTTCCCAAAACTAAGGTAGTCATTATATGCACAATAAAGGTGAAGGCCAAGTTGACTGAAAACTAAACAAATAATCATCTTTGCCACTAATTTGATTAAAATATAAATAAGAACTATTTAAATTTTGATCTTTTATATTTAAATATCCCGGTAGTTGAAGTCCAAATGTTTACTTAATGGTCTCTTTTATAATTCTAGGACTTCGGCCTTAGAGTCATCTTTATTAGTCAGAGAAAAAAGCTATTTGTTTTTTTAAAAAAAAATCATCATTCAATAACCTTCTAAATAATTTCCTTTCTATAATTTGTTTTGTTGACTTTGTTAAGATTATTTTAAATTATTTTTATAAGAGGACCCTTCAAAATTGGTTACAGTTCACTTGATATTTCATATTTATACTTTAAGATTATAATTAATGCATATCTTTGATGACCGTCTGACAACTAAGTCATGTCCTATCCCAGCTGGGTTTGTATGCATTATAGCTGTGCAAACATAGTCCAGATTAACAAAAATCAATCTACTGCTGCCACCTATGGCAAGTATCAAATGAGCAAATGTTTTTAAATGCCCTTAAAATCACAAAATTAGTATCTTACTGACAGTAACATGAATGATAGAAAGGCTATTGAAATGTGCATCCATTGAAAATCAGAATGATGCCACATGTTTCAGCATCACAGACCACACACTTCCTGAATTTCAGCATATCACATTTTCCTTTCAAAACGATTGCTAGGTATTTTACTAAATGAGTTTAAGAATGATTCTAAATTAAAATTCTGTAAAATAAATTTAAGCTTTAAATCATTTATTAGACTTTGGAACATATAATGTTGGCTTTGTTCAGGTGTAAGACTAAAATAAGAATCTGTCCTTTCAGCTATAATCTTTGAATTTCTGTTTTATGTACCTTCGCTTAACTTTTACTCAAAAAGTAAATTTAGCAACTGTTTGATTTTTCTAATGTCTGCCATCTTAAAAACTACGATTATTTTCTGCTAGGGAAAACACAATTAATTTTCCTGTTTTTGCCATCCAAATTACTTTTCAAATGGAATATCTTTAAAAAAAAAAGCAAAAACAAAACAACAACAAAAACTTACTACAGATGATCCTCAATTTACAATGGAGCTAAAACCCAGCAAACCTATTATATAAATCAAAAATACTATAAATCAAAAACATGCCCCTTACTTACAATATTTCCATTTTATGATGCATTTCTCCATAGTAAGTAAAGGAACATGCCAAGGGCATACAGCTTTGGCCCATTCTAAAGTTGAAAAATCCTAAATTGCACTATTGTGAGTCAGGGACTTCCTGTATTAAATGTGTGATACAGTAATTTAGATAAGTATTTGACTCAGGTGTAGAATATTAGGGTGATTTCTAGACCTTTTTTTTTTTTAAAATATTTCATAATCTGTGACCATATTTAAACCTAACTGCCCCATTTAACTTTTACACCATTGACAAAAATATTTTAACCATTTAAACAAGAAATAAAATGAGCTATAAAAAACCAAAACCTCATTTTAAGAGCAAGAAAAAAATATCTTTCCCCTTTTGCTGAAAATACTGTAGCTGAAGCTCCCAAATCCCCATTGAATAAATTTTAGAACAGACTTCAACAATTCCAGAGGACTGTTGTTAGTATCACACAGTGAATGACTTTCACCACTGGCACTTGGATGCAGATCTACAAAGTCCTGCATAAAACTTCTTTTCCCATTCCCAGCATCCTGGAAGAGTCTTTCTTTTATGGGAACTCATTCTTATCTGTATCCAGTGTTCACTGGCTGCCCTCTGGCCTTTTCAAAATCCCCAGGGAAAATATCACCTAGGATACCCTGCATCACATGTGTCCTTCCAAAGTTATCCCTCTCTTTCTCTAGTTCTCCTTAAAATTGAAATGCCAGTGTTTGAATTCGTTTCCTCTTTTGAGGTATCACCATGCTTGCTCCATACATTTATTCGTCATTCTATCTCATTGATTCTAAAATGCACATTTTAAAAAATTTAGTAGTATCTGAATTTACATCTTACATTTGATATGTTTAATTGATGTGGCAATGCTTTGTTTTGCTCCTTTATGTGATGTTACTGTATCAATTATGCTTTTTCAATTTTGCTTTGGAATAGAAGAAATGTAGTACTTGTTTGTGGGACTGTACCTCTAAAAGGGTGTTTCCCTAAACAGGATTTGTATAACATTAATGTTATATGAGTGGTTCTAGATAAGACATCAATAAATGTTCTATTTTATGTTAATAATTATGTGTGGTCTCATGTATGACAGGAAAAATATAGTGTGCACTTGAAACTGTGATTTACAGGCATTATTGCTCAGGATTAAACTAAGTAAAAAAAAGTGAGTTGATATAAGTTGGAGTCAAAGAAAAATCAAAACTAAATAATACTACAGATGGGACAGGAAAATCCTGAGTCCCATAAGGACAAAAGATGTACCTTCTTCATCTTTGAATCCCTGAAGCTTCACAAGGAGCACATTGTGTGCATTGTGTTTATTTGAATACTGAATGTTTTGTCTCATTTAAGGTTGATTACACTATTTTTAAAACTTACCCCAAAGAATGAAATGCCCGATCTAGAAAAATACTTCTCAGGAACAAATGTATTTTAAAAGAAGAGCTTGTAATTCTCAATGATTTTTTATTAATGGCGAAAATAAGTTTGTGCTCTGTAAGTGTGTGGAGTGACAACAACTGCTTCCACCCAGAAGCTTTGCCCATTTATTCCTCTGCACACCTTAAGACAAAAGTCATTCACATTATACTTCTCCTTCAGAATGCCTGCTCACCTCTGCTAAAGTACATGAGGAATAGCCTGAAGCAGAGAAGCTTCCAAATTGTTATGCTCCATAAACACCTTTTCAACTATATGGTACTCAGAGTAGAATGTAGGCTTAGATCGTTCGTTAGGGTTATGTTTTTACTTCCTCTTTTCCTGGCATCTGCGCTTCCCCATTCTCCTAGAGTGTTGAATTCTAAGGGGCTGAACACTAGAGGATGACGGCATGGGTCACCATCTTTTTCTATCCAATGTAAGGGCTAAGAAGGGACTATAAGAGAACCACCTCCAGTAGTACTCCTTGCTGGTTTTCTGTGCTTCTGCAATTTCAAGAATATAGAGAACCAAGACTCACAAGTAGGTGTAGAGAAAGATTATATATTACATCTGTGTGATGAGAACATATTGTAAAACAATAAACTTATCACTAGACTGGAAATCAAGTGTCTTGTTCTCATCTGTGCTATCATTGTCTTATTCTAATCCCTTTATCCTTTCTCTGTACCTCAGTTTCCTTTGTGGTAAAATAGGAGCTTCATCTAGCTGATTTCCAGGGCTAACTTCTGCCTTGAAATTTCCCTGATTCTCTTATATTAAATATTGTAGTTAGCATAGTTAGACTATGGATGAGATAAGGTGGGAATATAGCATCATTTGCCACCTGCCTGAGTGTCTACTAGAAAAAAAAAAAAAAACCCTCTCTGCTCTCATCACAACTGATTCACTGCTACCTTCTTTGTTACCCACTCCCACTTCTTTCCAAAATGATTTATTCCTGTGTCATCAACAGACCTATTTTACAAATAAAAATAACCGACTGATGGCCTCTGTAGGTTCTCATTGAGTAGCCTGATAGTTTATATGAAATTATTAATAAATAGAATCCTTGCAACAGAGATGATATTAACCATGAAGAACACAGGTTTGCAGCACAAGCATGTATGTGTGTGTATCTGTATGTGTGTTTTCATTACAAAGTTGTTGCAATTTACAGAAAATAAGAATAGGTGAAACATGTTCTCCATCAGATGAATCCTTTAAAATAAACTTTTAAGTAAAACTCCCAAATGGATCTAGATTATAACCAACCGTCTCCACCCATCCCCAGTGACAAATACAAGACAGCTGCTAAATTTCACATGCCTTTACTGGAACACCAGTGCCTCCTGCACAATAGCAGGCTATGTGCTGCCAATCCATAGGATGTAGTCAATTTCTGAATTGCCGCACAGCAGCCCTGCTGATTCTTAATCCTTGTGAATATAGCATTGACATGTGGCCAAGATCTTCAGAGGATTCATTTTTAAAGGAAAATATTGGAACAAAAGAAAAGAAAAAGCTCAACACAACATGCTAAGACACATCCTGTGAGGCGAAAATTTTGAGATAGGAAAAAAAATGACTCAATAAATAAATTTAAAGACAGGCAGTCCCCAACATACAGATGGTTCATGTTCTGAAAGTGCATCTGCAGACCAGTTGTTTGAAAATCAGAATACATTTCTCCATAAAAACAATGTTTTACTTGTCAGTTGGGCTCCCAGGTTAGGCTGTAGAATCCTATTTAATCAGGGAGGTGCCTGGCATATTTAAATATATAAATGATATTGAATCCACCAACAATACGTATGTTGAAAAGATAATCCTAAATGCATTGTGTTTGCTGTAAGCTTGGTTCAGTCATTCATTCACTGAGCCCCCGGTAAGTCGTAGGTGGAGATAATGTAGCCAATGAGACAGGCCTCATCCCTACCTTCACAGAACTTACTAAATCATGATTTGCATGCTTAGGTATTAGCAACATGCTCAATTCATGCTGACTGCAAAGAAGGCAACTGGATACTCCAATATATAGTATTTACAGGTATGAGTCAGGGCAGCCATTCTTATGGGTGGTGCACAGGGGACAGGAAAAGGGAGAGTCAATTCAGTGAGTGACATAAAATATGGGATATGAGTGTGAGCAACATGGATCTGAGTGGTCAGAATCCCAATTAGTGTCTATGGACTTGGGTAAAACTTTCACGAGAGGTAGGTTAAGAGTATCATGAGAGGGAAAGACATTGACTTGGATAGTAGCCACCTATCTCTAAATTAGAAACAGAACCTTCCAGCCCTAATATATCAATAACTTCTCTCACCAGTGTTGGAGAGTTAAAGGACTGGGACCCTGAAACTTATCTTTGTTCACATGCCTTGGATCCACTAGTCACTAGCTAAGGATAAGGCTGCTTTTTTGTTTTTTGGTTTTTTTTTTTTTTTTTTTTTTTTTTTTAGAATAAACATGGTTTCTTCACCTATTTTCTTCAGCCTCTGGGTCCAGTCTCACTTGTGATCATGTGGCAAGCACCATTATTCCTGGAACCTATTTGCTTTCTATCAACAGTTTCTAATATGCTGCAGTGGACTCATTTCTCTTGTTAGACCTCCCTCTAAGTTCCTGTTGACAGGCTCTGAACCCAGTAAATCATCAGGCCATCTGGGCTTGGCTTACTTTTCCTGCATATTCTCTAGCTTTCCACCGATGACTGAGACCCTTTCTGTCTGCACATCTCACTACCCACCCACCACCATTAAAGTGACCATTCAAAGTATACTGGCAACTCTTTCATAATAGGAAAATATTCTGCACATACAAAGACAACATACAATATAGGTAGGCATCTGCTCAAAAGACTCAAAAGAATTTAGCACTGTGGTTGTGTGGAGGACCTGGACTTCTTGCTAGCATAACCTCCTAAGGTTATACCCTATCACCACTGCTCCTTGTTTAGGAAGGACACAGGAAATAGCCCACACTATTTCTCTTTTCAATTCCACTGTGTATCTCCTCTTATGATTTGCTGCTGGTGCTGAGAATAGTCTTAAAGCTTTCCCCTTACTATATAATCCCAGAATTGGCTGTTTTTGAAAATACAAGTAGCTTTTCTGCCATGAGAAAAGAGAAATAGATAGCAGGTCAAAGGTTCCCGCTTGTGCTTTTTCTCTCTCTGTTTTTTTTTTCACTTAAACTCTGTAGAGGAAGACAAAGGCAAACATAGGAGATAACAATGGGACTCACGGTTTACAAAAGGCAAATTAAAATGTAGCTTCTTCATTTCAGAAGATATTGAGACTTCAGGGGCTCAGAAAATAAATATGCCAGAAAGACACTTGCCTCCTTTTCTGTATGAGCCTTGCTGAGTTGAAAATTTAGATCTTTATTTCAGAAAAATTTTGATCCTAGGTAGCCATAGGATAGGGTCTTCCAGAAGAAAATATGTTTCTATGGTCCTTAAATATGAAATTTTCTATTTCAAATCAAAAGTGTAGTTTGTTATATTTCAAACAAGAAGCAATACAATTAATCAAAGTATGTCCCTAACCTATTAGCACAGTTTTGCCACCTTAATGGTAGCTTGTTTATGCCAGCAGTGAAGAAGACTGGAGAGCAAGCAGCAATGAAATCATGAAAGGGATTTTCTACAGCTTGTTGAGAATCTAATATCTTTCCTTGCAAGAATTGGGCAAAGTCTGGAAGAAGTGGTAGTCAGTTGGTACAAGGTCTGGTGAGTATGGTGGGTGACAGACAGTTTTCATGTCCAGCTTCTGTAGTTTGAGCAGCATTGTTTGTGCGATTTATGCTCGACCATTGTGTTGCCAGAGGATTGGCCTGTCTCTATTGACCAATCTGGGCTGCTTGATCCCAAGCATCCTCACAATTTCATCCAATTGGTTGCAGTAGACATCTGCTGTAATCAACTGGCCAGGTTTCATAAAGCTGTAGTGGATAATACCAGCACTGGACCACCAAACAGACATCATTAGTTTTGGCACTTCATTTTTTATCCAACCATTGTGTAAAACACTTGCAATTGTCAAAAAGAATCCATTTTACATCACACGGAGAAATACAGTGTAGAAATGGTTTGCTTTTATGTCATGGCAGCAAAGAAAGGTAAGCTTTGCAACCATTTCTCTTCTGACGCTCGTTTCATTTATGTAGAACCCATCTATCCAGCTTCTTTACCTTGCTGATTTATTTCCAATGTTCCAATATTGTTGGAATAGTAACGTCAAATCTTGCTGCTAATTCACACATAGGTTGAGATGAATTTGCTTTCACTACAGCTTTCAGCTCATCATTATCCACCTTGGTCTCAGGTCACCCATGTGCCTCATTTTCAAGATTAAAATCACCAGAATGGAACTTCTCAAACCATTGACATACTGTGCATTCATTAGCCACATCCCTCCTAAACACTTCACTGATATTCCGAGTTGTCTGCACTGTGTTGGTTCCACAACAGAACTCATATTTGAAAATAACATGAATTTTTGACTTACCCATGTTTTCACAAATATTGCTCTAAAAAACTTTTGAAAGATACTCACAAGCCAAACCATGCATTTGAAAGACTGAATATGCATAATCCCTTCACAATAAAAATAAAACAACAAGTGTCAAAATGAAATGTCAGGCTATCAAACTTTGTACTTAAGGAAATTGGACATTTTATACTTAATAACCTAATAATTCTCTTGCCCAGATTTTACAGGTGAAGATACAGATAAAAGGCAATTAGGAATAGAATGAGGCTAGTGCTACAAAGAAATTATGAGGTGGAAATTAAGCTAAATATGCAAGAAAAACTAAATACTACTTAGCAGGATGCAGGACTAGTTTGAATTAATATAGACTCATTCTGCTAATTGCACCACGGAATGCAAGAGAATAAATCCATTGCCTGGCAAGGCCCATTCAGGATCCTAGTAGGGATAAAGAAGACATTTTCAATTCGCTTATTAAGGAATGGTCCCTTGGAGGTTAAAGAGGTAGTAACTTGGCTCAAGGTCATTTAGTGTTAATAATGACAATTATGGATCAGGTGTTTTAAATACAAAATGTCTATTCTCCACGACAATCTGGAAAGGAAGGAAGTATTGTCTCCATTATAAAGAAAAGAGAATTGTGACTCAGGGAGGTTAAAGATAACTTATTCCAGGTCACAGATGAAAAAGTAGAACACCTTGAACCCTGATTAGCTTGAATGTAAACCCATATTATCACTGTTTCCCGTGCACACTCTCCACTAACTAACTACAAAGCAAACAAACCACACAGGCAAGATCTGGACAACAAAGAGACAGAGTCTAAGCAATGCAGTGACAGCTTTTATACTCTTCCTGTTTGAAGGTGCTTGTGAATCTGGGGAAACCATTTTAAGATGATAAGGTAATAAGCAAAATAGAAAAAGCTGGGTCTCTAATGCCATGTTTCTGTATAGCTAAGCCAACTTGACCCAGCTCCAGACTGCAGATTATGTAATAAACAACCTCCTATTTATGTAAATCATTATTCATAGAGTTGTTTTTCTTTTTTAATAGTTAAACCTGATCCCAACTGGTATAGCAGTGACGCAGCCTAGATAATCGAGTGCAGATTCTGGAGCAGAATACCTGGCTTCAGATTCCAATGCTGCCACTGACTGGCCTTAGCATGTTGGGCAAGTTACTTAACCCTCTTTGCCTCAATTTCATCACGTGTAAAACTTAAGTAGCATTTACTATGTCAAATTGTTTCAATTATGTGTAAGACAATATTTGTAAAGGACTTGGAACTACACCTGACATACAGTAAGTGCTCTACAAGAGATTTTTGATTGGTTTATTTTTATGGGAATCTTCTAAATAACATTATTGTTTCAATTCCTCCACATTGTAATTTTAATAATTTAAAATTTTTCTTTCTGAAGTTTTATGACCTTTCTGTGTCTCACACATATTCATTTGCAAATATAAATAGCAATATTGGTATCATATTATACTCCTTGTTTAGGCTTATTAATACTTGCATTTTCTATCAAAAAATTAAAGTTTACATATATGTAATAAAGACCAATCCATATGATACATCAGTATTTGTGTCTGATTTCCACATCCACTATCTCATTGTGATTCTCATAATACCTCTGAGGAGTATTTAAGGTGGCTACTATCAGCCTCTTTTAACAGATGAGAAAATCAGAAACTTACTGACATACTCAAGGTTACATAGCTAGTGATAGATCTGAGACCAAACCTACAACTTCTGATACCAAATTAGTGTAACTTTTATAACCCCATGCATAATATGCCATGTTACATTTTTATATAATTGTCTTCTGTTAATATATAGTACTCACCTCTCATCCGTATTAGCCCCTGGTTGGTAAAATGATTTCAGTTATCTTTAATTAATTGTTTACATGCATTTAAGTAATGATATAGAGTTATATAAATTATGATTGATCTAAACCAATATGGAAATCTTCTTACCCAATTTTCTGGATTCTTTTGCAGCTGAAGTGGTCATGAAAACCAGTCCTGGCCAATGAGATTAGAGTTCTGACAGAATTCTGAAAACGCTTTTGCTGGTTTTTCTCCATATACTTTGTCCAAATTCAGCCCCCACTTGTTTCTGCAGAAAAGAAATAGTCAGTTTGAGTAAAGATGGCAGAGCTGTCAAGTAAGGAGAATAGGGAAGGCCTTGTGAATTTGGCAACTGAAGGATTAGGTCTTAATAAATATTAATATGTTATGGAGTTAATTAGTGTTGTGGTGAGATGGGTAGTCTATTGACTTTATGTTCAGAGTGTAAGTCATGGAAGTATTTTTTTCATAGAATCATTTAATGATGTCTAGAAAATGTAAAATGCATATACCCTTTAAAGCCAGCAGTTTTACTTCTAGGAATCTATTCTCAGCAGTGCTGAAATAGTGAAAATGAAAAATGACTTAAATTTCTCTCAGTAATAGAAGTATGCATTTATGCTGTAAAATAGACAGTAAAAATATTGGGATAGATCTAAATGTACTACCATGGACAGTTGTCTGAGACATGTTCTTAAGTGAAAACATTTAAAAAAATCAAGATTTGAAACAATAAATATAGTAGGTTTCAGTAATATAAAAACATCCCTTGGGGATATATATACTGTGTAAATATACAGAAAAGAAACTGGAAGGAGGCAAACTTCCAAGAAGAAAAGGAGGCATTAGTGGATAGTTGGACACTTACATCCTTCTATATTGTTTGTGTCTTACATAATAGTAATGTGTTTATATATTATGTGTTATTGGAAAGAGAAAGAAACATGAAAAAAAGAGTCACTGGTGGTAAAGAAAGCAGATATAGCCTTGTACAGATTACTTTTGGAAAAATTGTATTAACAAAGGCAATCAAAGAAATTGGGTTATAGCTGAGGGAAATAGGGGTTTGGATTTATTATTTTATTAATATGAAGGGCACTTGATATGTTAATTGAGAATGATTTGCAAAATAGAAATACCATATTTCTTCAATTCTAAGATAAAGGTTTTTTTTCACATTTTAATGATTCTGAGATTGGAATGTGTTTCATAATCTGTTAAATGAAGTATAGAGGATTGGCATTAGCTTCTACAAATCATCTTGAGGCAATATTCACCAAAATCCTTTTTAGATTAAATTTTCTACTTGAGGTCTTTGAAGCATGTTTTTGCTCAATTCGTGGGCTATTTTTCCCCTTCTCTTTCCATTCTGTGTCAAAGTTAAAATTGGCACTTTCCATTGCTCTCCCTTTCTGCTTAGTGGGCTTTTTTTCCTCACATATCCTTACATTGAGGCCTTTGATGTTCCAGCATATGGGGATTTTTATATCAGACTTCCTGTCTTGGAATATGTAATTTTTCTCTTTTTAAAATATATTGAGAGAATATTATTTTAAAAAAATGGAAACAAAAGCAGAAAATAGGAAGTATTGGTGAGGATGTGAAAAAAATGGAACTCTGTGCATCTGCTGGTGGGTATGTAATAGGTGCAGTTGCTATGGAAAATGGGAGGGTAGTTCCTCAAAAAATTAAAAAAAAAAACATACAATTACTATAAGATCCATCAATTCCACTTTTTGGTATAGACTCAAAAGAATTAAAGGCAAACCCATGTTCATAGCAGCATTAATCATAATGCCCAAAAGGTGGAATCAACCCAAATGTCAATCAATAGGTGACTAGATAAACAAGATGTAGTACGTACATGCGATGGAGTATTATTCAACCTTAAAAAGGAAAAAAATTCTGGAACATGTTATAATGTGTATGAACCTTAAAGACATTATGCTGAGTAAAATAAGTCAGTCACAAAGGGCACATACTGTATGATTCCACTTATATGAGGTATTTAGAGCAGTTAAATTAATAGAAATAGAAGGCAGAATGGTGGTTGCTAGGGCTAGGGAGAAAAGGGTAGGGGAAGAAGAGGAATTATTGTTTAATGGGTATGGAGTTTCCATTTGGGAAGATGAGAAGAGTTCTGGAGATGGATGGTGGTGATGATTGCATAACAATATTCCTAATGTCACTGAACTATACATTTTAAAAAAAATCATAGTAAATTCTCTGGTTTGTATATTTTATCACAATAATATAAAATAAAATAAATGTACATGAAGTAATGGTGCAGCCTACAATTTATGGCATTTTAGATTTGAAGAAATGTTAATGATTCCAGAGAGAGAAGGGAGCACAATCCTTGAGAAGCTGACAGGAGCTGGGGTTCAGCTCAGAAGTGTGCAGGGGCTGCCCTTGCAAAGGAAGAACAAAGAGTCCATCACTATCAGGGGAGGACAGAAGGCTGTGGGGACAGGTATGTTCACAGATTCATTTGTATGAAAATAATGGAGTTTCCTTCTGGATGGCATCTTCTAAATGATGTTTGAAGTGAGGTCATCAGGTGAGAGGGAAGTGTTGGGAGGTATGGGAGGTGTGAGAAGAGACCCTAGATGAAGTAGTTACCTTGAAGAATTGGAAGCAATCCCCACAGAAGAACATAATAGGTTTGTCAGCAGTTCTGACTGCCCACTTGAGAACATGGCTTTAACGTGCGATCAGTCTGAATAGTTGTGTTATTTATTACAACAATGTTCACCTGTTTGTGTGCAGATGATGAAAAGACACTTGGCTGGGTTAGTCCAAAGTCTTGGTTGTGAAAGTTTAGTACAATGGCAAGAAGGAGGAAGGTGAGGGAATTTAGAATCATTAAAAAAAAAAAGATTTAAATGATCGATCTTGGGTCTCTTCATTTATGAAACAGAGATAATAATAGACCTTATCTCCTAAGATCATAAGGTTGTAGTGAGTTGAATATAAAGCACATAAAACTTGAACATTATACCTGGTACTCAGAAAGTACTCAATAAACATTAAATATTGTTACTATCATATTATTGTGGATCATAAAATCTCTGCTAGACAATGAAGAAAGTGAAGACAGGTGGAAGTTGATGAGTCATAAGAAAGTAGTGGGTCAATGAATTAGAGGCTTTAGTGAGAACAAAAAGAATTATACCAAGGATCCTTGTGCAGGTAAGCCAGAGCTAAAACTTGGAATGAATGGAGGGCTTGACAAGAGATTGGTGGTAACTCAATGAGGCGAAGGAGTGGGTAATATAACCTGATATCACATGCTTCAAATGAGCAAGGTATTTGCAGAAGGAAGAGGTTGTTATGTTTGGAAACCTTCAATATAGAGCCAGGAGGAAGTCCACTTCCCCTCCTGGCCCTGAGGAGCATGGTATGAGACAGAAAAGAAAAACAACTTTGATTCTATTTGAAAAGAAGCAGCCACCTCAGGGGACAGTTCAATTTCAGTAAAAACACAGACATGAAGGGAACTATCAGAGAAAAGAGTAGGAATTTAAGGGTGTTCACTGATTACAAATGTAGAGTTCCAAAGGACAGATGACAGGGTTTTAAGAGGGGAAGTTTATCTTGTCTTTATGAGAGATTGAGTCAGGTCAACAGAGGTACATCAGAGTATAGGGTAAGAAGGACCAAACAGGCAAACGTCTCTTGCTTCAGCGATTATAAATGGGAATGTGACTGAGGCACTTAGTGTTGGTCTCCTGACAGGGCTAAGCACTCAGACCTGATTGAAATATTTGGGAACCTGGGAGCCGCTCCTTGGGGTCAGGGTAATTAGCAATTTAATTATGCACTATTTTGAGCTACATGTTCTGCTTACTATATTCTTTTTAACTCTACATATATTTATGCCTGGTATCCATCCTTTAATAGATTACAAACTTCCTCCAAAAAATGCTTTTCTTTTACGGTTATCATACTTCACTAAATCACAGCATCTTGTAAAGAGTAGGTTTTCAATATTTTTTCTCAAATTGATTTTTTTAATATTTGAGTCACAGAAGAGACTATGCTATCAATTTTGAATTTATACTTGGCTATACATATAAATAATAGTTTTAGAATAAGAGCCTAATATTCTCTGTTATTAATGTTGGAATGATAATATTACATGTTCGGGCAGGAATATGGGGTAGAAGAAAATCCCCATGCCATACTACAGATTTAAGTTGAAATAAAATATGGTAGATACTGTAGTCTCTGTCATGTATAGTTGCCCTTTTCCCCTTGCTGTTTTTGAATATTTTACACAATCCAAAGTTAAAGCATTTGAGCAAGACCAAGGTTACTTGAAGATTGCTTTCTTCAATACCTAATGGTTTCTATCAGGCATTTTAGCAACTCAGGTACTGAACACAATTTTGTACAAATGTCTTTGTCTCTAGATTGTCCACAAATCAAACACATTCTTGAAGTTGAGAAGAAGTAAAGTAGAAAATGAGTATGAAAAGATGGAAAAACATCTGTTTCATCATGGGAACTGAACTTGATACCAGGGTCTGAGACAAATTATTTATGGTGATGACTCTTTTCCTAATGTCCTGAGTAATGTTTTGTTATGACTTCAGCCCCTGGCTTACCGCTGATTGAAATCTTTGGAACTCTATTCCCTTAATCCCTTCTGTGCAAGGAACATAAGCATTCAATGAGCATACCACAATAAATTGGCAAAATTGGAAAAATTCTCAATACAAATATTCCTAGAATGACTTTACTACCATATATTAGAGTACAGCACTTTGTTCCCTTAGATAAACAAGACAAATATTAATAAGGGCTTTTTACAAATATATTTAATCATTTTATAAACCTTATCTAAAAAGTTGGTAAACTTTTGATATTTGTATTTTTGTTCTCTTTCTTTAATATTCAGATAGATAGTATTTGCCAGTCTTATGATTGACTTTTATTTTTTCTTCTCTCAAAAGCAGTTGAGTATATATCTAACCATCATAATTATTGCCTTCATTTTTAGGAAAACTATATTATTGATTGCTTCCAAAGTTTAACTAAATACAACATAAATCCTTAATGTGTACAAAATGTGTTATTTGATGGAACAGTTATATTTATATTACTGAAATACAATGAGAAAAGTATTAATATCACCTACTAGACATCTTTAAAATAATAACAAATATAATATACAAATAAATTCAACCACTATTTAAAAAGTTATCTTAACTCAGACCTGGCAAAATCATTAATATTATATTTTAAGTCAACTCATAGAAAACTTTCACCACAAACCTCACATCATACAGTAGTTTAAGAAAATAAACTGCACAACTTAAACCTTCTTAAGTCTTACGAAATTATTATACATTAGGACTTTATTTTAAGGTAATGGTAAATCGAGCAGTTCACATCATTGTGGCTTCTAGATAGATAACCCAAATTTTCTGCTAGAAACAATAATAAAAATTCCCCATGCCATCAATTTTATTGCCTTTTAGAACTCAAAATATATATTAAAACTCAGTGAAAAAAATGGCCATAAACTACCCTTGAAATTGTGAGTTTAGTTCAAAAATACATTAATGAAGTGGCATAAGCATTCAATTTTCCTTATTTCTCCTATTGAATATTTCAGTGTTTTTTTAAAACTGCTGAATAGCTCTGAAAGAACTGAGGTTCTTTATTTTCAAAAGCAAAATGCTCTTCCCTCACTTTAACAGACATTCATACAATTAAAAAGCAAGCAAAGCCATCTAGATGAGCAATCAGCAACAAAGGGAAAAGTTAATACAAAATTGCTATTTATTAAAATAGGCAATTATACTTTAGACTGACTTTCTGAAATCATTCTAACATATTATGAGTAAGACTAAAAGGTAAAGAACTTTGGAGTACTGAAAAAGAAAATGCTTGTTACTTTCTTTATTACTTTCTTCAGTTGACCCTCATCCCATGAGACAGGTATTATTGTTCCATTTTACAATTGAGAAAACTATACTAACTTTTCCAAAGTCACACAGTTGGTACATGGCTGAGCTAGGATCACCAGTGAAGTCTTCTGACTCCTGATGTCATTGTTTCTTTGTCACTACACTGAGCCCCTCCCTATGTATCCTACAAATGTAGACACACTGTCAGAACAATGTCATAATCAGAGAACTCATCAAACCAAAGTGCAAAGATTAGAATTTCATTATATAAGTGTTGGATACATGAGGCTACTGATGGTTTTTGTGTGTTACAATATGGTTCTTCTTCAGGCTTGTCAACAAGAATGTCATGTCAAGCCAGCAGTTCAAGCATTGCACAGAGCCAGGAAAAGAGTATCTGCCCTGTATCAACGTGCCTGCTTCCTAGAATTTCTGTGTGACAGTATTTACTTGAAAGTGAACTCTGCCAGGAATACAATAGGCCTCATTCAATGGTGGGAAGCTCACCATTTAACATGGCTGTTCTGCTCATCTCAAAGGAGGTTACAACACTGGTCTTGGTCCACAAAAATTGTACCTCCTCAGCTCTTACAAAAAAAAAAAAAACTCTCATTCATGTAAATTTTCTTAATTGTTTATGGGTTTATTTACCTTTCTTATTGTATCTATAAATGCTTCTTATAACTAAAAAAAATGAATTGGACACAATTCTTGCTCTCAATAGAATTCAACGTCTGTCTTACTATACACTGCTGCATAATGGGTTACTTCAGATCTTAGTGATAAAATAACCACTACTGCCATTTTGTCATATCTCACAATTTTGGGCAGAAATTCAGTTGGCCCTGGCTGGGTAATTTGGTGTCACATGATATAAACAAGGGATTTGTTTCCAATTAATGTCTGTTCTTGTCTGTAGGGTGCTTAATGTATTTACTCAAATGCCCGGAACCTTACTAGAAACAAGATGAAGGCTGGGCTAGCTGGGTTCTTCTTTCTTTTCTCAAAATCTCTACACCTACACTCTCCATCTGGGAATCAGGTTTCTTGTAGGGAAAGCAAGGGCTCCGAAAGGGAATGCTCTAAGGGACCCAGGTAGAAACTGCAAGCCTTATCTATCACCTTTGCAGTACTTCTCGTGATTGTAATTAAATGATTGTTGATTCATTGGTTAATGTTTATTCTGTTATATTGTAATATCCATAAAAAACAGGACCATTTTAGACTTGATTCTGCTGTCTCCCAAGTACTTATCAGAGTGTCTGGCACACAGTAATAATAAATAACTGATGAATTAATTAATGAATAAGTGAATGAATGAATGCATGATTTCAACATGAAAGTTTTAACAATACTGGTAGAAAAAAAGTATGGCACTAGATATTGATTGCCCTTCAAGTAGGGTCCTTTTTGAGATAGTATGAGCCACTTGTTAAATTTTTCATAATCAAAATATCATTTTTAGAAGACCTGCTATATGGCAGGTTTTTTTTTACAGAGGTCGTCTTATGTTTTTCTGATAACTTTTGAAGGTAGATATTATTACCTTTATTTTATACATAAGTCAATCTTCACTCAGAAAGATTAGAGTAACTTTTCTAAAAGTTACAGAGCTATTCAATAATTATATCCTGGACTTCCACCTGCTTATAAGTTAATGCGTATTTATTAGAGGTGGGTTCTAACATTGTGCACCCCAAGTATAATACAGACCCTAGCTCATATCTCTAATAGCTCTCTGCATAAAGAACCAATTCCATTGATTCTGGAAGCTTTGAGTACTCTAAGCCATGAAAAATGTAGTAAATAGGCCACATGGGGCAAGTAGAATAGGCATGGCAAAGTCTCAGGGCATAAAGAGGTCTGTTCAACATTCCCTAAAGTAGCGTTCGATAGAAGACTCACATCCACAGAGAAGACAGGAAGAGACCAACAGCCCACATGACTTATTTTGGTTGCTTAATTGATAACAAGATACTGTCTGGTCCTATGTATGCCATCCCTGCCAGTATCTGACAAATAGGTGCTGTTGACATTATTTTATATCCCCTGACTGACACCAGTTTCAGCAATATTTTACTAGACTACCTACCAAAATTCTGTGTATAAAAATGTCCCAAAAGCTCTTAATAAATATGACTCTTCCTAGATATAAGGACAAACTCCAGCTAAAGATAAAAGAACTGACTGAAATTTGAGCTGCCTCCACACATATAGTTTACAATTTTCATCCAACCAAGTTAATTGCCTACTAAAACAAACAAGTTAGTTCTCTTTAGAAAAATATAACACAATCCACAATATAATATCCAGATTGCAATCTTAAATTAGTCAACATATGAAGAACTAGGAAAATCTAACTCAGTCTCAGGAGAAAAGACAGTCGCTAGATATCAACCCAGAAATAACCCAGATGTTTTATTGAGGAGATAAGCATTTATAAAGAAGATGTTAAAATTATGCTTAATCAGAGAGGAGGAAAAATGATGGAGTAAAGGTGACCTCCTGGCTCCCTGCTCCCAGGAAAAGAGGCGAAGAACTTAATCTGCTATGTATGAGTGGATTGCTCCCCCCAAGAACTGTGTTGTGAAACTACACAGAAACAGCGTGGGACACACAACACGGGGAAAAAAATGGTGAATGAGAGATAAGATTGCGAAATCTGGACAGGGCGAGATAAACAATTGAGAATAGAGCATGGGATGGCTGTGCCCACCCGGCCAGCAAGTTCAGTGGGATCTAACCCACAGGAGAACGTCCTGCTTCCCCACTGACCTCCACACCCACTCAGACAGGGACCTGCCTGAAGTCAGTGCAAAACCACCGCAGCAGACGCTGGGCTCTATGGAGAGGAAAAAATAGCGGGAAGCATCTTGAACTCCGGAGCTCTGTGGTAGGACTGCACTGGGTCGCGCGTGCGCAGTGGGGGGGTGGGATAGGACTGGTCTGAGCTACTGCCTGAGGGAATCAGGAGACAGGCACCTCACGTCTGGTGGTCAGCGGGACCAGAACAACAGAGGTGAACACTGAAAAGGGGGCTCTAACCTGGAAACCGCTGTGGACAATTAGGCCGGCTCAGCAGGGCAGGAGGGTGACACACAAGAGACAACAGGTGTCCTGTTTACTCAGCTCCCCAGTCCGGCATCTGCCAACTCCTGAACAGTCGCTCCCGGTGCCAGCACTCTGTGGTAAGCGGCCGCCATTTGGGGGGTTCACAAACCAGACGCTGTGGTGTGGTATGGTTTCAGGCAGCACCCTTCCTTCAGCCTGGGGACTCTTGTGACAGGCTTTGCTCTTCCGCCACCTATTGTCAGCTAGCCAGCCCATTGTGATGGGCGAATTTTGAATGCTTCCCCAGTTGTGGGGAATTCACAGGCGCTGGGGCACTGGGCGGTCTGGGGCACCACCCCTCCCCCTAGCGCAGCGATTTTCGCGCCAAAAGTGTTAGGCTCCACCCCTGGAGGTAGGGAGGGGCAAAAACAGCCACTTTCCTTGTACCACTGGTGTGAATCTGTGGGCGGGGCCCTTGGCACAGATCAGTAGTTGACAGCCCAGTGATTCGGCCTGTCAGACCGGTTTAGATCATCTAGGAGGATTATAACCCTGGAGCCTGATCTCCACATCCGGGTGGCTCCCAATAGTGGGGTTAGCCATGGGAGAAGGAAAATCCTGGCTAGAGGCCACAACAGGTGCACCAAGTAACCCCTCCCATCAGGAGCAGCCTCCCAAGTGTGGTGGAAGAACCCTGAATAAATATTAGCGGCTCCCCCCAGCAGCAGATCAAGCAACCATAGAAGCACACACATCCAGGCTGCTAGGCAGCAGCTGCAATCTGCCTTGCTCCTACCACCACTTTAAGGGGGAATAGGGTCCAAGTAACCCTCAGGAGTGGCAAGATCCTTCCTAAAAATCAGGGCATCCTCACCCAGGAACCAGAAACCAACAGAGAGGCATCAGATTACCTCAATAACTGGCTTCTCCACACAATCTACAACCAATGATAGAGAGGGTAACCCCATAGCTCAACACAGTGCCCTCCATCTCAAGCTATTAGAGGGCAGTGGAGTTCTACACACAGGTGTGATTCACCACATGGGAGCTTAAGCTAGGGCACCAAACTCACTAATCTCCACTAGCAAAAGCTGAAGACAACAGGTCAGAGGTAACCCAACTTGCCAAAATACCTCTAAGGCTATACAAGACCAGCGCACCTCCTCCAACCACTGTTAAGGAGCGTCCCTTGGGGGTTTGAAGTTAAGGGCACAAACCAGCCCTAGCACTCCCAGTTCTCAATCAATTACCTTGATGAGAAAGAACCAGAGAAAGAATGCAGGGACTATGAAAGAGCACAGAGAAAAGTCACCCCCAAAAGAAATCATGAGACCCTCAAAATCAGATACTAATTCAAATGAAATGATTAAATTAATGGACGAAGAATTCCAAATATGGATTGTAAGGAAACTCAGTGGAATTGAAGAGAAAATAGAAACCATGAGAACAATACAGGAAATGAATGGAAAATTCTCTAAAGAACTTGAAATATTACAAATAAACCAAACAGAAATCTTAGAAATGAAAGAGGCATTTAAGGAACTTCAAAACACAGTGGAAAGCCTTAAAAATAGAATGGATCACACAGAGGAGAGAATCTCAGAGCTTGAAGATAATGCCTATGTACTAAACAAATCAGATGAAGAAAAAGAACACAGAAGCAAAAGACAAGAGCAGAACATACAAGAAATGTGGGATTGATTATGTAAAGAAACCAAATATAAAAATTATAGGCATCCCAGAAGGAGAAGAAGAAAATACACAAGGTCTGCAAAATCTATTTCTTGGAATACTGGAGGAAAATATGCCTAGCCTGGACAGAAACCTAGATATCCAGATACAAGAAGTACACAGAACTCCTGGGAGACTCAACGTGAACAGGCAAACACCACGTCACATAATTATCAGACTGACCAAAGTAAACATAAAAGAGGAAATCTTTCACACAGTAAGATAAAAACAATAGATAACCTACAAAGGAAAACCTATCAGACTAACTGCAGACTTCTCAAATTAAACCCTACAAGCCAGAAGGGACTGGGGACCCATCCTCAATCTTCTTAAATACAAAATTAATGCACACGAATCAGTGGAATTCATATATGCCAATAACAGTCAAGCCAAAAATCAAATCAAAGGTGCAATACCTTTTACAATAGCATTAAATAAAATTAAATATTTAGTAATATATTTAATAAAGGAGGTGAGAGACATATATAGGGAGAACTACAAAACACTGAGAAAAGAAAGTGTAGACAATGTGCACAGATGGAAATCCCTACCATGCTCATGGATTGGCAGAATCAATATTGTTAAAATGTTCATTCTACCTAAAGTGATCTACAGAATTAATGCAATCCCTATCAAAATTTCACCATCATTCTTTACATATTTAGAAAAAATAATTCTATGCTTTGTCTGGAACCAGAGAAGACCTTGTATAGCCAAAACAATTGTAAGCAAAAAGAAAAAATTGGGAAGCATCAGTCTGCCGACTTCAATCTTTACTACAAGGCTATAGTAACCAAAACAGCGTGGTACTGACACAAGAACAGAAATACAGACCTTTGGAATAGGATGGAGATCCCAGATATAAAACCATCCTCATATTGTCATCTAATCTTTGACAAAGCAGACAAATGTATACATTGGGGAAAAGAATGTCTATTCAATAACTGGTGCTGGGAAAACTGGATATCCACACGCGGAAGATTGAAACTGGATCCACACCTCTCACCTCTCACAAAAATCAACTGATGTTGGATAACAGACTTAAACCTAAGGCATGAAACCTTAAGAATTCTGGAAGAAAATGTTGGGAAGACTCCTTTAGACATCGGCCTAGGTAAAGAATTTATGAAGACTACCCCCAAAGCAATTACAGTTTTGGAGATACCTCAAAGAGCTAAAAATAGAAATACCATTTGATCCAGCAATCCCACTACTAGGTATCTATCCAAAGGAAAAAAAGACATTCTATAATAAAGACATCTGCACTCGAATGTTTATAGCAGCACAATTTACAATTGCAAAGATGAGGAAACAACCCAAATTCCCATCAATACATGAATGGATTAATAAAATGTGGTTTATGTATACCATGGAATACTACTCAACTACAAAAAACAATGGTGATCTAGCACCTCTTATATTATGCTGGATAGGATAACACACACAATCTTGGGCACATAACGACACTAAATAAATGTTTATTGAATAATATACACATTTACTAAATAGTGAAGATTACATAATAATAACACATGTTTACTGAGTAATAATAAATAAGAACAGTAGATTTTATCTTAGCCTTGCATACTATAGGTATTCAGAGCTCTTTACCTAATTATTATCCATATTGATTTATTAACTCATGCAAATTCCTTCACCTAAATCTAACTCTATACATGTCCTATGATCTATGTATATCTATCATACCCACTTTCTATTCTCACCAACGAGAAATACTGGTATATCTTTTTTCTTTTCTTTTCTGAGCCCATCCTTCAAAGTGAGGTATCACAAGGATGGAAAAACATGCACCACATGTACTTGCCATCAGACTGGTACTAATTGATCAACACTAAGGTGCTCACTTGGTAGTAATACTCTCTAGGTGCCAGTCAGGCAGGGTTGGGGGGGTGGAGTGGGTAAACCCACAGCTAATGGAGACAGGGCGCACTGTGTGGGGGAGGGACACACTTTTGTGGCCCTGGCTTGAGCGAAGCAAATGCATTTCATGTAACCAAAATGGCTGTACCTATAATATCCTGAATTAAAACGAACAAATAAATAAATAAAATTATGCTTAATCAGATAAAGTTAAGTCTTCTTAAAATGAATGAAAAGGTAGGAAATCTCAGCAGAAAAACAGAAGTTATAAAAGATAACAAAAAAATTCTAGATACTGCCAAATTCTAAATACTACTAAAAGCAAAAACCAATAAAAATTAATTGGATGGGCATATGGAGGTGTCAGGAGAAAAATCTTCATGCACATGAAGATTAATGAATAAAAATGATACAATATAAAATACAGAGAAAAATTATAAAAAAATGAATGAAGACCCAGAGAGCTGAGAAATGATATCAAAAAGCCCAACACATGTATTTGGAGTATTGGGAGGAGAAAAGAGAGAGAATGAGACAGACTAAATAATTGAGAAAATAATGGCTTAAAACTTCTCAAAATTGATGTAGGATGTAAATTTACAAATAGTATAAGATAATATACTATAAACAGGATAAATACAAAGAAAACTAAGTCTACCCATATCATAGCCAAACTGCTGGTACACAAAGATACAGAGGCATGTTTGAAAGTAACTAGAGAAAATTACCACATTACATAGTAGAGAGCAATAATTTAAATGACTGATTTCTCATCAGAAACTATAAAAGTATAGGGGCCAAGATATAGCAAGACACATTTAAAATGCTGACATAAAAAAAAGAAAAGAAAAAAACTTTCAACTCAGAAATCTAATATATCCAGCAAAATATCCTTTAAGGATTTTATTAGTCTTCTCAGGCTGCCATAACAAAATACCACAGGCTAAGGTGGCTTAAACAACAGAAATTTATGTGCTCACAGTTCTAGAGACTGTAAGTCCAAGATAAAGGTGCCAGCAGGGCTGGTGTCTGGTGAGAGCTTGCCCCTTGGGTTGCAGAAGGCTGCCTTCTCACTGTGTGTTGACATAGCCTTTTCTTGATGTACGCACTTGGGAGCTGGGAATGGAGAGAGAGAGCTAGACCATGTGCTTTCTGGTGTTTCTTTTCTTCTTATAAGAACACTAATCCTATGGGATCAAAGCCCTACTCTTATGACCTCATTTAACATTAATAACTTCCTTAGTCCAAGTATAGCCACCCTAGAAATTAGGGCATGAAAGTTTGAATTTGGGTGCCGAGGGGGATACATACCTTCAGTACATGACAAGAATGAAGGCAACATAAAGACATGTTTTTAGATAAAAGCAAGCTTACATAATTCATCACCAGCGGATTCACACTATAAGAAATGCCTAAAGGAAGTTGCTTTGGTGGAAGGGACATGAGATTAAAGGGAAATTTGGATTTTCATGAGAGACTAAAGAACATCCCAAATAATAAATATCCTAGTAAATTTTAAAAATTATTTTTCTCCTAATGGAAAATACATAGGACTGTTGAAAGCAAAAAATATATACATTTTTTGTTGGATTTCTAATGCGTATAAATGAAATATATAAGACAAAAATAACCTAAAGGATGGAAGACGATATAAATGGAGCTATGTGGTTGCAAGTTTCCTATATTTTATGCAAATATAATACCAACTGTGTAGACTGTGAAATGTTAAGGATGTATATTGTAATCAATACAGCAATTACTAACAGCATAATATGCAGGCATACAGCTAAAAAGGTACCAAAGCTATCTTGAAGGTGTGCCCACTGAACAATTCAGGAACAATTTGTCACAAAAGTTGGAAATTACAGTAATATACATCTTGAATAACTTCCCTAAGGCCATACGTAGCAGAAAATGGATCTAAACTTAGTTCTGTCATCCAAGTTTGTGGTGGAATCAGTACCCTGTTCGAGCTGCAATATTCTATATTCTCTTTCTTTCCAAGGAAAAAGTGTCTATTGTTTAGACCAAAGAGTTTATGGCCAGAGATTAAATATCTCTGCCTATTCTCAGAGATATTTAATAGCTGCTCTAAACCCTTCAAGGTGTTAGTTGCTTCAATCATTCCATAAATATTTTCTTAATATTATTTCAGAATATTATGGGAGTACAAATGTTTTGATTACATAAATTGCTTTTGTATAGTTTGAGTCAAAGTTATAAGTGTGCCCATCACCCAGATAGTGTGCATTTTACCTGTTAGGTGTGAATTTATTCACCCCCTCCTCCCGCCTCAAACCTGCTTGATTTCCAATGAGTTTTAATTCCATATATGCCCCTAAGTGTTGTTCAATTAGTTCCAATTTAATGGTGAGTATATGTGGTGCTTGTTTTTCCATTCTTGTGGTATTTCACTTAGAAGAATGGGCTCCAGTTCTATCCAAGTTAATGCAAGAGCTATTACTGTATGCCTGGCACTGCTCTTGCCCTACAACCATGTGATGCCCTCTGCCATGTTATAAAGCAGCAAAAAGGCCCCTTCAGCAAGAAGTGCTGAAAATCAATTTTATGGTCAGTAAGAAAATCATCATCCCTGGCCTTATGGAATTTACATAAGAAGTAACATCTTAACCTTCCCAAAGCCTTCAGGTCTCAGAGACATACAATCCTAATGGTAGATTGGGTGGTAGGAGGACAGTATGATGAAACATTGTGAGTCAGGGTGGTCTTCATAGTGATATCATTGCATCCTAAAAACATCTCCATCTAAATCTACAGCTAATATAAAACAATTTTAGAGCCAAGACAAAATTAGAATGCACAATCTCCTTGTCTAAAGAGTACTCTTATTTTAAAACAAACTGAAACAATAAAACTTTCATTAAAGTAATTTGGTTGCTGTTCAAAAATTTGATAGGGTATATTTTTTATTAAGGGATCACAAGATAGCAGGAACTTTTCTAGGCCCTGGAAATCCAACTGAAAGCAAAACTGACAAAGTTTTTGCCCACAGAGCTTATGTACTAGTAAGGGGAGATAAATAATAAACAAGCAAATAAATAAAAACATGTGCTATGCATTACTGAATGTTAAGAGACAACACCAAGTATTGTCTTATTAAAAAAAAAAGAAAGTGGTAGAGGGATTACACGAGATTAGGTGATTATCCTGAGCAAACACGTCCATGAGGGGTAGTAAGCCTCATGGAAGTGTTGGACATTTTTCTCAGCACTTTGCAAGCATATTTGACCTAGAGCATGAATTATGCAAAGTAGCAAGTCCCAGCAGATTTTAGAGAAAAGATTCCAAGTTCGGGAGCATAAAGGGACAAAAGTCAAAGGCAGAAAGGCGTTGACATGTTTAAGGAACTGAAAGAGAGGGTGGCAGGGCCTGGATCATGGCATTTAGTGAAGAATTTGGAGTGTACTCTAAGTGCAATGGGAAACAACTGGAGGGTTTTAAGTAAAGGAGTGATATGATTGGATTTACATTTTTCATTTTTAGAAACAAATCAGTCTGGGCACCCCTAGGGAATGGATTAAAGGGAAACAGGAGTGAAATCAGAGTGACAAGTCAGGAGGCTACTGCTTTGGTCCAAACAGCAGATGATGGTTGCTTAGAACAGGATGATTGCAATGGAATTTCAGGATGTCTGGGATCTCTTCCTCCTCTGAACTCTTGTAACATTTTGTTTGCACCTCTTCTTTATATTATAATAATCCTGTACTCCCATTTTTAGACTCTTTAGGTAGCAGGGACTAAATGTTGCTCACCTCTATTTTCTCCTGGATTCTGGATACTTTATATATATAGCACATAGTCAATGGTTATTTATTCAAAATAAACAGTTATAATATTCTCCTTGGGCACTTGTATTTTTACATGAAAATGTCCATAATGTATTTGATAACAAAAATTAAGAACCAAATATTTGTTATGTTGTTAAGGTTTAGATTGTATAAGATTTTTTAAAATTGGCTTTATTTTTCTTTTCTCTTATAATACTGCCAAGTGTGAATTTTTCATCTACTTTTGAGTTAAACCAGTACAAATAAAGCTTTGAGCAATTTTTAAGGGGAAGAAAAATACATTTTTCACTGTCTCATAACTTAAAAATAACTGAGCCGATTTAATGTATTCTTTCTAAAGTGGGGGCATTGGGGGAGGAATGATAGCAATGGGATGTGGAACAAATAGAAAATAACATCTCTCATAAGACCAAGGCTGTAACATTTCAATTCCAAGCTAATGTCTTGGAACGTTGCAAACAAGTAAAGATGGAAGTTGAACTGAAATTTCCTTTCACCTTTGAAGGAAAGCTTCTGCAGTTTGACATCAAAGGTCCTAATCTGAGTTAAATTTTTCAGGTTTTGAAAGGAAGAACATTTCAGAAAAACACTGCTTGAGAAAGACTTATGAACATACCTAATACATCCTTGGTGAGAAAAGATTGTGAGAACATATTGTGGAAAGAGAAAGAGAAATATGAGAACAGCAGAGATTGAATCTAATGATCTATACTTGTACATATTATTTTCTTCTTTACTGATTATAACTTCTTATCATATTCGTTATCCCCCTGACAATAAGCATATCAAATAAGGTTCTTCTGTCCTTTGTGATAAATATTTCTCTATCACATATACATGCACACACCCAGAAAAAAAAAATCACATGGATTCTATATTTAGAAACACTCATTTTTTTTTCAATTTCCAAAGAAGTGGGGAATTAATGAAAGGATGAAATACAGAGAACAAATTCATGAGATATTAGTCCCTCTGAAGAATATTCTGCAGAAAAAGTACTCCATAAAGATATGAGGTCACTTCTGGCAAAATGGGAAAACCAGGAAGAAAGTGCGCATTGGAGATTTGTGTGAGGAAGGCTGGTCAGTGGCAGCTGAAAGCAAACCCCAAGAGACATTTTGTGTTGTGTTATGACAGTGGTTTCTTCATCTTCCATCAAAGTCACATTATCATCCCCCTATAATGATTTACCAAATCACGCCCACTTTGAGAATCAGTGCTCAAAGTTCAGCAAATTCCCCTTGTAAAGTTAATTACATTAGAATGTGTCTCCTGTTTGTTCTCCAGATATTGCTCAGCAAAGCTTTCCCGAATAAAGGAAGTTTCTTTGTTACATGCTCTTTTGAAACCAAGTTCCTATCTATCTGAGGATATGCCTCAGCTTTTTACATTCACTACCATGACTATTTGTCAATGCCTGTCTCATTCAGCAAACTGGTGGGTTTGATGCACACTGGTACCTCAAAACCTAGGAATAGGTGCCTCATAAATATTTGTTGAATGAATGAATGGAGTTTATGACTTGAATTTCTTAGCTGATAAAAGTTGCCAGATATATACAAGTTCTCCAGAAGTTTCAATTAATTCTTTTTCTACCATATAGCAACTGAAAAGAGAAAGTCTACAAAAAATTGAGAAATTCTGACAAAATATATTTATGCTTGTTTCATTATATCGAGAATTGGACTTACATGTAGGCTTAATAGGAATTAGTCTTTTCAAGTGGCCATGTAACATACTGAGATAGACCAAATATTGGACTATAAAACAATCTTCAACAAATTTAAAAAACTGAAATTTTACATATTGTCTCCTATGAACACAATGGAACCAAACTAAAAATCAATAACAGAAATAAAATAGGAAAATCTCCAAACTCTTGGAAACTACACAACAACACATCATAATCCAATAACCAAAAAGAAAGTCTCAAGGAAGCTAAAAACAGAACAAAACAAACAAACAAACAAACAAAAAAACCCACACACTTTGAACTCAAAAATTGATTTTGGAGTAAAATGTAAAAATGAAATTTTTATAAATGTAAGAGAAAAAAAAATCTTTGGAATCTAGGATGAGACAAAGTGTTATTAGACTTGATATCAAAAGAGTGATCCCTAACAGAGAAAGTTCCTAAATTTGAATGCATCAAAATTAAAAATTTTTGCTCTGTGAAACACCTGTTAAAAATATGAAAAAGACAAGCTACAGAATTGAAGAAAATATATGCTGACCATATATATCACACAGGATTAGTATCTAAAATAAACATATTTATCTCTCTAGATAATATGTTATATAGCATTTATGGTATACGTGTATGTATGTATGTATTTCAAAACTCAACCATAGAAAAACAATGCAATTAGTATATGAGCAAAGATGCAAAGAGCTATTTTACCAAATAGTATATACAGGTGGAAAATTAGTACATAAAAAGATGTTCAGCATCATTAGCCACCAGAGAAATGCAAATTAAAACGAGATGTTACTACACATCTATCAGAATGACTAAACAAAAAAAAAAATAGTGACCACACTAAATGCCAGTGGGGATGCCAAGGAACTGATTTGCTTATGTATTGCCAGTGGCAATGTAACAGTCACTCTGAAAAACAGTTTGGGAGTTTCTAGAGCCTTCAGCTTGAAGTAATCAACATACTGAATTGGCATATTTTGTGAGGTGGCATTTCTTGAACTCCTACAAGGGCTAGTTTTGTTTTATGTCTCATGAAATATTTCATGAGTGAGTCAAAGCATAATTGTTAAGAACAAGTGAATTAGGTAAGTTTAAATGGAAAAAAATAAATGAACTTTTCAAAAATAATTAGGTTTTATAAAATATATCTATCTTAAGAATATTTTCAAAAAATCTTTTCTGGTAACTTGAAATCTTCAAATTATATTATATTTAATAATATTATTAAATGTCTAAGTTATTTCTAAGTAATTTAAAATACTGAAACACTAATTGTTAAACATAAGTTTAAAGCATATATACTTTGGTATCTTGTTTTTATATGGTATAGAGCAGCTAAATATATCTGGGTCTGTTAATCAGGGACATGAAAAATTGTATTACAAAATCTACTAAATGTTGATATAAAACAGTTAACAATGCTTATTAGTTTTCACTAGATATTAAGGTTACTAAGAGTAAAAATTCTAATTGATATATGTAATTAAAGTTTCTACAAATAATAAGGGAAACAACTCTGTATTTAAGGGAAGTAAAAGTATTTTTTATAAATAAAGTTATAAGTATGAGGATGTGTTTTGGTTAGTGAAGAAAGAGAGTAAGACTTTTTTGCCCTAGAGTGACTGATTGCTCTACAATGGAAAAGACAAAGAATAAGACAAACAAAATGGTTGTATGAAAGTCATAGAAAGATTGTAAAAGAAAAAAATTTGAAAGAGAAATTTTTTGTTTAGTCAAGCTAGCAAAAATTGAATACATTTATAAGAAGCACTTAAAAAATGAGCCTTAATATCAAAAGTACGTAGATACAATACTAGAATTTAGAGTTTTCTTGGTTAAAGGAAACAAGTTAACTTGCTAAAATGTTTTCCTTACCTTTTGATTAATCGGCCTAGAAAAAAAGAATGTGTGTTTTATCAAGATAATTTCTTGTGCTTTGTCTTGTATTTTATTATGTCTTTGATTATTGCAGAAAAGTAAATTGTCTCAATATTAAAAGAAATAAGTTTTTTGTACAGCTATATCATCTTTCAGTATTCATTTTTATATCATAATGACTGATGATGGTGTTTAATCAGTGTTTTAAGACCATTTGACATTTTTTACAAACTCTCAAAATAAAATTCTAAATTAAGTCTTTCGGATTTAAACTAACTTTGGAAAACACCAGAGGGCCCCTGGAATGTCTGAAAGAATCTGTAAAAGAGAGATACAGCAGTCCCCTCTTATCTGTATTTTCCCTTTCTGGGGTTTCAGTTACCCATAGTTAACCATGGCCCACAAATAGGTGAGTACAGGACAATACAATATTTTGAGAGTGAGAAAGAGACCACACTTAACTAAATTTGTTCTACTTTATTATTAGTTATTGTTGTTAATGTGTTGCTGTGCCAAATTTATGAATTAAACTTTATCTTAGATATGTAAGTATAGAAGAATGTATAGTATATTTAGGGTTCAGTATTATGTGTGGTTACAGGCATCCACTGGGTGTTTTGGAATGTATCCCCCATAGATAAGGGGGGGGGCCCACCATATTAAACTTATTAGATTTATTTGGTATGTGAAACTACCAAAACTTGGGAAGTATTGTCAAATAAGAAATAGGGTTTAATCTTCTTCTACTTATATTCATATGGATATGTTATGTGTTTGAGAAAATTTATGAAATTTCTAGAAACCGAATATGTTATTAGTCATAGTTTTGGTTATTATGTTAAAATATTGTATGCTACAGAAAATAATCAAAGTCTCTTGCCAATTGCGTAATTATTATATAAAAACTCAGTAGATTTTGTAATCTTTTTTAAATTTTTTTTATTTCAGCATATTACAGGGGTACAAATGTTTAGGTTACATATATTACCTTTGCCTGACCTGAGTCAGAGTTTCAAGCCTGTCCATCTCCCAGACGGTGCAGACTTCACTCATTAGGTGTGTATATGCCCATCCCCTCCTCCCCCCTCCCATCTGCCTGACACCCAATGAATGTTATTACTATATGTGCACTTAAGTGTTGATCGGTTAATAACAATTTGATGGTGAGTACATTTGGTGCTTGTTTTTCCATTCTTGGGATACTTCACTTAGTAGAATGGGTTCCAGCTCTATCCAGGATAATACAAGAGGTGCTAGATCACCATTGTTTTTTGTGACTGAGTAGAACTCCATGATATACATATACTACATTTTATTAAACCACTTATGTGGTTTAATAAACCACATGGGTTTTGTCCACATCTTTGCAATTGTGAATTGTGCTGCTATAAACATTCAACTGCAGATGTCTTTTTTATAGAATGTCTTTTGTTCTTTTGGGTAGATGCCCAGTAGTGGGATTGCCAGATCAAAAGGTAGTTCTACTTGTAGCTTTTTGAGGTATCTCCATTATTACTTTCCATAGAGGTTGTACTAGTTTGCAGTCCCACCAGCAGTGTATGAGTGTTCCTATCTCTCCGCATCCATGCCAACATTTATTGTTTTGGGACTTTTTGATAAAGGCCATTCTCACTGGAGATAAGCAATATCTCATCGTGGTTTTGATTTGCTAGATTTTGACCTTTATTTTCCTTTTTCTTCTATAAAATTATTATTTGGTTTGGTTCATGGGGACCTTGTCTAAGGAGCATACTTCACTCTCTTGGTGTTATCCTCCTGATAGTCAACAGTATAATCTCCATGGTATGCTGTATTTTCTCAAGGGTCTTAAATGTGTGTTCACAGCCATCAACAGTATGCCAGATGGTTTCACTGTGATTAGAGCAACAAAAATAAGATGAACAACAAAAGGATTCTTCAACAAGCCTGATATCTTGCTTTATAAGTTTCACACTGAGACAAAGACAGCCCTATCATGGTGGTGACAGAGAGTGGCTCTTATGCCCAAATTTTGGTCAGTATCTTATAAATGAGAGGGTGACCAAAAGAAGGGAATTGTTTAAAAAATTCTAATTGGGAGACAACTAGACTGGGGTGAATCTGGCACTTTAAATTCCCATCTGAACAGACCAAAGCCCAAGGTGAACAGTAAACTGAAACTAGAAACTGCACCAATCAGAAACCACCAACTAACCTCTAACTAGGAACTTTCCACTCTAACCAATCAAAATTGTTTCCTTTGTCTTGCTTCTGCAAATACTTTATAGAAGTGTTTGCTCTTTATAGCAGAGTGCTGGCTGCTTGCAGACAAGTGTTACCTTGATTCATGAATGGCCAAATGCTCAAATAATTTCTTTAGAATTTAAATATAGTTATTTTTTTTCCTTTACTAGCAGGGATTGAGGAAGGTGTGAAAGTGAGAGGGAAATAAATGTGGCTGTAAAAGCATACAATAGGGATTCTGATAGAAATGTTCTGTATCTTGACTTTATTAATATCAATATCCTGGTTGTGATATGGTTCTACAGTTTTGTAAGACATTACCATTGGGGTAAACTAGGTAAACAGTACTTAGGATATCTCTGTATTATTTCTTACAATTGCATGTGAACCTACAATTATCTCAACATAAAATTTAATTACAAAATTATAAGGTAGGTATAATTATTATTCCCATTTTATGAGGAAGGAAATTGAGGCAGAATGAGTTTATGTAATTTGCTCATTGTGACAGGATTATTAAGTAGAGCTGAAATTAGAATCGCCTGGGTTTTGAGATGAGATTCCTCTCTCTTAATCATGAAGCTTTACTGCTTTGGTTTTTTTTTCTGGCTGCATGTGGCCTGCAGTTAAATTGGCTTTTGTCTATGATCATTCAAATTACGTTTCACAAAATAATCTTGTAACATTCCAAGATAACCAAAATTGAACAAACACACATTCTTATCAATACAAATTATTTTACATCATTCATTAAGGGTCAAAATTCAAACTCTCTTAAACAATGTTTATAAACATAACAAATAAATATGACCTGATATGGATGTACAAAAATAAATTCTTTTTGTGAACTAAATGTATATGGACATTCTATTCCAAACTGTGCTTTGTGCAATGGCTTAGAAGGGCTACTTGCTTATTTATAAGAATGACCAGAAAAAGCAGGATTTTTTTCAAAGAACTGGTTAGAAATAAACAAAGTTCATGTAAATCTCAATTCATTAAAAGAGGCCTTCTTAATTAAAAAATATCATTATATAAAATCTACCTTAATTCTTAGACCATTAATGGGATTGATTTTTGGTACATTGAAGCAGCAGTTCTGCATTAAAAATATTGTAACCTGACGTGGTATATAATACTGTGTAACTTTTCTGTGAACAAATATTGAAAAATAATTAGCTGGGCATGGTGGCACGTACACCTGTAGTCCCAGCTACTTGGGAGGCTGAGGCAGGAGGATGGCATGAACCCAGGATTTTGAAGATGCTGTGAGCTAGGCTGACCCATGACACTCTAGCCTGGGCAACAGAGCGAGACTCTGTCTCAAAAAAAAAAAAAAAAAAAGATTTAAAAATATTCTAAATTTCTTCTCTTTAATCTAATATAAATGGTGATAATTATTCCAAGTTATTTCCTTGACTTCTCAACTGTTTTTTTCCTCATCTGATTCTCATAACCCTATGAGGCAAAGAGAATATATCTATGCGAGACACATGAAGAAACAGAGCCAAAGGGAGGAAATCTAATCTGTCCACATCCTCCTAACTAATAATCTAAGTGAATGCTAAATCTAATGATTTTATCTGAAAGAAAATATTTCTTAGCCTGATTTAAACATCCATATTGTAAATATATATTAAAACTTCACATTGTATCCCATAAATATATAGAATTATCATTTTTCAATTAAAAATAAAATTTCAAAAATAGAATGCAAGAAAAAAAAGAAATAATTCTTATAAGTTGCCATAGAACAGAGTGACAGCATAATGACTCAATATAGTGTAAAGGAAAAGGTATCAGTATATAAAGCTGGTCCAGAAGTTGTTTATTGAAACATACCAGATCAATGAGAAACTGTATATTTGTGAATTTAGGAAATAGTATAGCATAAAAGTTAACAAACAATGGACTTCCATATCAGACTGTGTCTGTGCTTAAATCCAATGTGGTTATTTTCAACAGGCAGATTATGGATTACTCTTTCATTGCCTTATGTTCCTAGAATATCAAAGGAAGAAAATGCTAGCAACCACCTGTGGTTATCGTAAAAATGAAACAAGATGCTTACAGAAAATAGTGGCTCATGGTAGAATCAATGAATATTGGAATCATGATCATCACTGTACAAAAAAAGTTTTATTAAAGGAAAGAGGGGATAAAAACTGCTGTTAGTAGGAAAGCTAATTGAGACAGGTGCTTTATATTTGTTAAGTCATCAACTCTAGACAAAGACATAAACATACATCAAATTTAAAGACTAAAAAATGAATTAAAGAATGCATCAAGTGTTTCGAAGAATACCTGGCACACAGCAAATGTTCAGCAAGTGTTAGCTCATATAACTATCACTGTTATTACTAAGTAGCCAAGCAAGGATTAGAACACATTCTGTTCAACACTAGACCACATCACATATCATAGGGGCATTAAGTAGCAGTGCTATTATATTTAGATTATAAACTATCTACTCAGAATAATAAATATCTATGCACAAGTGGAAGCTCCTGAGTAATATGTAAGGCCCTTTAAAATTTATTTGGTAAGTAGAGTAAGGAAAGATGGAAAGGAACATGTCTGCTGTTCACCTGAAAGCAGCCCTGATATGCCTTTACTGGGTACTAGCATTGCCAGAATGTGTTGGATAAATGACCTGCTCTCTCTTTAAGAAGGTTAATTTTGAGGTGGCTTGAAACGGTCATCCTTCTAGCAGAGTGGAAGGAAAATTAACGTCTAAGTTCCCAAATTTACCATTATTAAAAGAAATCTAATTAATTTTACTGAATCTCTATTAAGAGCCATACCATAAACAGATGGGAGAGCTCATGGGAGAGTAAGAGAAGCTAACATATAGACAAAAAACCTTATGAGATGTGGCAGTTACTGTAACACAAATAGGTGATGATGGGATGACACATAATTGCTTAATTCTTCCAGAAGTCACAGAAGAAAAACTACAAGAAAAAAATAAATATCAGAAGGTATTTATTTACTGATTCATTCATTCATGCATTTTAAGCATGCTTGCAAGTCAGGCCACCACATTGTCCAGTAAAGTAATTATGCACCCAAGTGTTCAGTTGAAAATCAAACCAAGTAACGTTTGATACAACCGAGAAAGTAATCTGAGTCTTTCGTGTCAGTGTTTTCTCTGACATATTTATTAAACTTAAGAAAGATTAAAATGCTCTCAAATATTAAAAGCAATGAGTTTAATTGCAGAGTTTATATTGGAAAATTCAAAATCCTTTATTACTCTCCTCTGTATACACTATTATTAATAAAAATTAGCCCATGAAAGCAAAAATGCCATTATCTTATGTTTTTCAAAGACTACTATTACCCAGATTTAGAAATGGTGTAGTAATATATATATATGAAGATGTTGCTACTGATTGCCTTAAGCAGGCATTTTGCTTGAGATATATTTGTATTTGGCTCTATAAAGTTTAACTTCTGTACATGCCAAAATTACTTCATTACAAGGTGTTCTCATTCATGAGCTATCCCGTGGAAATTATTCCATTCCTTACAAGGAAAGGAATGTGATGTCTTTCTCTCATCACTGTTACATTGTGCAGGCTTTTATAATTTTTCCTGTTCAACTTCACACATCAAGTGCCATTATAAAAACTATTAATATATTGTGAAATAGGTTAAATAACTATATGGGAAAATAATGAGGCTTGAGATAGAATAGTCTTCTAATGAAATACTTTTATCTCTCTGGAATAAAATATTCTAATTTGGCCCTTGACTCAGTGCTTTAAAAAATTATAAAACATTTTAAAGTGACAAGGAAAAAATTCAGAATATCATTTTAAATAATAAACCAGTCAACACCGTAAAATGATAAAGATGTAAAGTAAAAACAAGCGTTTGTTCACTTCATTCGCCCCCCGCCACACACACACAAACCACCACTGTTTACCAAATTAGGTGAGTTCCATTAGCCCTCTAGTGGTGATGTGTTAGGATTAAAGATTCTTCCACTCAAAGGGTAAAAAAAGCTATCTTCTTTCAGAAGTACTAAAGTGAAACATGTTCCTGTAAATGCCAAATTCTAGGAATATATTTTTAAATCTCCGTGTGGGATGTAAGTAGAAAAATTTTCCTCAGCCAATGTGGGGTTTCTTCTTGTACCCCTCAATAAAAGATATGTCAAGTGAAGATGACAAATCGGGATACCACATGGTACATCATAATAACGCAGTACTTTTGCCACATTAAATTTTGCAAAAGGTTGCAGATGAGTCATAGCACAAAGTTCTGCAAACCCTGCCACATATCTCTCCATTGTACCTTAATTCTTTTCAGCAAGTCCCCCTCTTACTGGAGCCCTGGCATTTTCTTAAAAAGGGATGCCCAATTGTTTTAATGTTTCTATGATGGATAGAAATGACCCTGAGGTTTCAGAATGAAAGGCAAGTGCAGTCACTTCCTGCATTGTTTTCCTTTTAGCAAAGCTTCCTGATGGTTCTGGACAGATACTGCTCCTGAGAAAACTCTTTCAACATTAAATGTATTACAAAGAATGCATTTGTATAAAATGTACTACTGGACATCTACTGGATATTATTTGCTTATTGGCCATAACATACAGTAGTCCTTAAGGAGGAGGATGTCACAGCTCCCCTGGAACTAAGGTGAGTCTTGAACTCATTTTCATAAGTTAATACCCGAACATCTCAACATGAATCATCAACATTTAGAATCTTTCCCCACTATCTGTCTTCAAAACAAAACAAAACCAATAACTTTGCTACAGCAGAAGTAATCTACGTTTATATAATAACTGAAAGCAGTAATTAATCAATTTGGCTTGCAACTAAAATATGATCTCAGAGCTAGCTCTGGGAGCAATGGTGTCTAAAGGAGTGGGAAGTTAGATAGTGTGTGTGCTTCTTCTCTCCACAATGTCCTGCTGCAAAAAGCTATGGCAGTTACTATGGACAGTGATGGTTCAAAATGAAATAGTTGGCATAATAAGAACATAAAAAGGAAGGAAGGAAGGAAGGAAGGAAGGAAGGAAGGAAGGAAGGAAGGAAGGAAGTCAGTCAATTTGTCCTGTTTACATGAAAGATTTTAGACCACAATACTTTTTCAAGGCAAGCAGAGAAAAAACAGATCACCTTCCAGTAATTTACTCAAAGATGTTAAAGTCTTTATTTTTCTTTCTTTTTTTATAAGTAGAATATCCAGATGGATAATCAGGGTTAAAGTAGCATGGCATTGTAAAAGTCAAATACACAATCAGATAATTATTTTGCAACCAAAATTTCCATTATTGTGTACACTTAAAAGAGTTGTGATAATTATTCTGCTTCACTGTAAAAACAAAGAAATATCACATAACACCTGCAGATAGAGACAAGTTATGTTCAGTCTAAATTTATGATAATAGCATAACATCTTTCTTTTAACACTCTGCTTTTCAGAATTCATTTGCCTCTGCCTATTTTAATGCCTAGGACTGTGCTAAAGAATATTGGTACTCTAATTTTCACTTATTTTTATATTTAATGACTTCAGAAAATGTTCTTAAAGAAAATCTGATACATATATATGCAATAGATATGCTCATAAATGCATATGTATGCATTAGGTGTATGTAGTAAAGATGCAAGTATATGTACATATACACACACATTTGGAAGAGAAGAAATGCACAATATTCCATAGCTAAAGAATAACTCTTTCAAACATTTTTCTTGCTGTCTAATGTAATATTACTGTATGATGAGACATTATTTTAGCACTGAAAAATATTTGGTAAAGTCATCAATGTCCTGGATATAATTAGGGCTACAATTAAACACACCCATAATGATGCACATGAATGCTTTGGAAAGGGAATATTATGCATTATTTTAGGTTGTGAAATTTTAAATTGGATAATCTTATCTAAGGTTTTAGGTCCTTTGAATACTGAGCCTTCAAGAATGCCTTATAGATTGGTGATTAACACCATGAAAGATGAAGCCTAAATTGAATGTTGCCTCTGCTACTTAGTACTTCTGTGTCCTTAATCCAAATGCTTCAAGTCTCTGAATCTATTTACCCAATTGTGAAATATTACCTAACTTCTGGGTTATTCAAAGGATCAGAAGAGACAATATATGCCAAGTTCCTCTAGATAGAAAATTTTATAAGTCTTGGTAGATGATTATGCACTATTATTATACAAGAAAAATGAGTCTGGCAATAAGATAATTTGATGCAAAGACAGGCATAGGCAGATGATAGGTCAGGGGAGAATAGGGCAGGCTGGTTACCTGCTTTATAAAGAAATGGTATGTTTGGATGGATCGAATTCTTTGAATAATTTCTCAACTCTCCCTTTTAGCCTGCATTTTTGGTCACTGATTCTGTGATTTTTGTTTGGCTCCTGGTCTAGGTTTTATTTCCCAAAGACTCCTTATCATGACTGAGGCATAAATATAGGTAAAGTGATTGATAAGAGACTCAAAAATTATTTACAGCTTTATGTACTTGAAAAGAGTGTTAAGTGTATGCTTGAAGAATGAATAATAATTGTTAGCTTTTAGAATAAAACAAACATTTTGTTCTAGGATGATTCTGCCAAAATGATACAAAAGACCAAAAGGCTCAGTAAAATCCTTGCTCCTACATCCTTTTAGTACTATCAACCTGCTATTCGGTATAAAAATTATAATTGATTTTTAAATATCTCTGAATTCTTCCATTTCATAGATCAGAGTTATTAAAAAATGAGTAGTTTTGCATGTGGATTTCGTTAGTTATAGGGAACCAACTGAACAGAAACTTGATATCCTGCAAACCCGGATTCACAGTGCCCCTCCCTGCTTCTCCTATTTCTTTCACAATCATCTAAAATTCAGAAATTAATGAAACACTCCAGTCTAAACTGAGCAGAGGTGAATGCAGTTAAAATCTTATAATGATTTCAAAGGTGATAATGGTTTACCTTGAAAATGTTACATATGTTTTGAAAGCAAAAGCTTGACTTTAGGAGGACTCTCAGGTTTGGGCTAAAGAAATAAATTCCAAGGCTTAAGCCAACATCCTAAAAGTAAAAAGATATGTGAGATGGCTGCATGCAACACTGCTTTTCATTGAAATTAGTATGCAGATATTAACTTGATAGTGATTTTTAAAAAACAAAATTATATTTCAAATGCATTATTTTAGAGTGTTAACTGATGGCTTACTTAAGGATTCGGTAAAAACTAGCTGAGTTACATGATAGAATTTTGCAAATGAGTGTTGTTTTTAAGGGTTTAGTGGGTGTTTTTTTTTTTTAATCCCTGAATTCTTGTGAAAATGTTATTTTCTAAATCTATTTATTACCATTTCTTCTAACTATAATTTGCATTCCTCTAATCCTTTGGTAGTAATGATTACTTTTTTGTACAACTACAATGAAAGGTTACATCAGAAAAAGACAAACACAAACCATATCATCTATAGACAGATATTTTGCTACATTTGTGTCTTATCTGCATATAGGCAAACAAAAATGGGAAAGAGAAAAAATATTGAAAGTTGTATTAAGATATTTTTCTAATTTTTATTCTTATAATTATTTTAGAGACCTCTTCTCAAATATTTTTGCCTACAAAATGATTTATTACTTACTCTTCTTTTGCTAATATGTTTTTCTTTTTAAAGTATTTAACACTTTGAAAATATAGAATTCCTGCAAATTAAAAATTTTAGAAACTGTGGTCAAAAGTAGTATTTCATTTATGTAATCTAATCAAGCTTGTTTAGTGAAAACAGAGTATATAGAACTGTGTGATATATTTATTAATTGCATACCAAGATTTTTTTTCTGAAACTATAGTTTGTAATTTTAATACTCTTTCTTTTAAATACCTAAAATGAAAGGGAATATGAGTGAGAGAATACAAATGAGTTTATGCAAGCCCATCAAAACTCTGGGGAAAAAATACATTACTGGCTCTACCAATGTTCCTTCAAATAAAAAACATCATATTTAATGTAATAGTACATTTTAAGGTTTTTCTCATAACTTTTTTCAGTTAATTATTAAGTATTTGATACCAGTAATATTAATATAGATAAAATAATTCATCTGTCTAAGAATGATGAAGTTCCTACCAAATGCTGGGCACTGGCACAGCTCCTAGGAATATGAAGTTAACTAAAATATGTTCTCTATCCAAAAGGATCTGCTATTTCTATGGAGGGAATAAACATGTAAACAGACACAGCATATAACAAATTTTAATAGTGGTATAGACAGAGCACTTCAGTGACCCAAAAGAGAAAATAAGTACCTTGAGAGCCTGAGCAAACTCATCCATCATACATGGATCATCCTTACATACATCCACAGATGGTTACAATTACTGCCTATTAATTTACTGCTTCCAAATATTTATCTTCAGCCCAGACTCTCCTGAGTTCAAGATCCAAATATACATATATATATATATGTATATATATATGTGTATATATATAGCTATCTACTTGCATTATCATCTCGATGTCTCCTGGGTAAAACTCAAATTATTCAAAAGTTTTTCTATACCAGGCAAGAAGCCTTATTTATTAGTTGAAATAGAAAAAAAAATAAATAACTTTCCCAAGTGTTCATCCATGGTCTCTATCCATGGTTTCAAGTGGAAGATGTTGTGCATTTGTACTCAAGATAAACACTCTCACCACAGGACAGATATTAATAGCAATGACTTTCTGATGCTGGGGCTTGGGTGTTTGGGAATCCAATTTTATTGGATTTTGAGTTTGTTCTTACAGGAAAAGAAAAAGTCCTGAGTAGTATATTTGATTCCACAGCATAACCTGAAGGAGGAATGCATCTCCTGTATTCTCCCTCTTCTCTGGCTGGGACTCAGTATTCCTTTGTGTACTGTCACGTTTGTTGACTCCAGCTCTGGCCCATCAGAGCACATCTGTCTTTTTCTGGGATCCTTCTCTCTGAAGAAAATATCTGCTAAGTGGGAGAGCTTATTTTTCATTGACTTATTTTCACCTAAAAGCCAGTCTAGGGAGTGAAAATCAATATATTGTTGGTTCAACTATTTTATCAGAGTGAGAAGGACAGGTAATTTAAGGTAAAAATATGTTTCTCTGACCAGATCATGCTGTTTATCTCTAATCCACAAAATATTTAATCATAAAAGTTCTATCTGAATGCCAAATATTATCATAACCTACCTGTGCTTTAAGTATATTTTTCTTCTCTTTATGTCTTTGAATCTTAAAGAAATGCATCCTTATTTTGAAAAGTTCATTTATTTCAAACTTTTCTAATTGCCCATCTCTTATAATCCTTCTTCCACTTTGCATTTTAAAGAGACCCCTGACTTTCTAATGACTTTTAAGGCTGAGAAAGAATCCCACGGATTACATTAAAAATGTCATCAATGATGCAAACTAATCAGAGTGTCTGGTAATCTCTAGCAACCGTACAAAATTGCCTTACATAAAGCAGGAAATATGTAAAAGACAAATTTTTGTAAGATGATAGTGGAAGATAGAGGTCAGGCTTGGAAAATTGCAAAATTGATATTTTATGATCCTAGAAAATAAAAATGTCCTATGGAAATTTGAAGAATAATATTCTAGCTTTAAAGAGTGACTTAGAGACCTGGAACCTACGGATGGCAGCTACTGAATTCGTTAGGGAGTGTAAAATGGGAGAAGAGGAAAGATGTACTACCTACTTTCTGCTTCAGAAATTTAGATCACTTTCTTCTAAGATTCCTCTATCAGTTTACTAGCATGAATTATACATAGAAAATGTTCTTATCTATATCTTAATAATTCATTGCCACCAAAAATAGTCTATAAGCACCATCTACCTCCTAGATTCAGATTCAGATACAGTGGTTGTTCTCGGTGTGGAGTGGGTAATTTGACATACTCACCTCCTGTCCCACAGGAGTATCTGGCAATGTCTGAAGATAGTTTTGGTTGTAACGTTAGGGAATGCTGCTGTTATCTAGTGGGTAGGGGCCAGGGATGCTACTCAATATGCTAAAATGCACAGGAAAACCCCCTCTCCTTGCCCTAACAAAGATTCATCTGGTTCAAAATGTCAACCAAATTTGAGAAACTCTGAAATAGAGTTATAAAATAATTATTTTTTATTTGTTATTTGCAAGACTATGTGTTTTCTAATACATTGTCCTATTTTAACCCATGTCATGTCAATGATATAGGTTTTGTCACATCTTGCAGATTTGGAAACTGAGGTCGAGATGGTAATCAGAGTTGTCCAATATTCCATGACTATTAAAGACAGGTACTAGTCTTAAGGTCTTCAATCTTAAGCATAAAACAATACACTGAATTATCTTTCCTTTTCCTCATTATGTGAGTCTATTCTGAAATGTATAACCCCATGAAGAGCACCATATTAATGTGGTGAGCTTTTTATGCAAATATACATTCCTGATGCCTCACAGTTTAATTGTAAGGTCCATTTATTTTGAGATAAAAGGATATGTATCATGTTTAAATTTTTATTTTTTCTTTCCAATATTCTCTTACCTCCTCTTTTAATTATTCAGATAAATAGCCCTTAATTCTGTCAACTACTCTAACCATGAACCTGACATACATCCTAAATATCTTGCTTATCCCTATTACTCTTTCCTCTACAATCAATCATCACTGAGGCCTGACAATTCTACCTCCTAAACATAGCTTATATTGATTACCCTCTCTCTAGTCTCACTGTCATTCCTCTGATTCAGGCCCTTATTACCTTCTCTTTGCACAACTTATTCATTCACCCTTTTTTTCAATAACTCATGTGTTTATGTATCCATTTATTCAAAACAATTATTGAGTATAGATCATATGTCCTAGGTTGCTAAGTGGGATAAAATCCAAACACAATTGTTACCCTCAAAGAACCTGTAGCATAATGGAAAGAAAAAAGAAAAACAGGTCTTGGCAATTAAAATTATAAAGCGGAACATAATGACAAAGATAGGCATGTATGCATATAGAAGTACCAAAATTAGATTGAAAGCCACGCCAAGATATCTGGAAGAAGCAATGACTGAAATGAAACCTATAAAACCAACAGGCATGGCAAGGGATGATCCCAACACTTTCCCCCCAATATTCATGCTTTTTGCCATATGCCCTTGCAGTTCTTTTCTCAGAAGAGGTAGGGTATATTTCCTCTCTTCTCTACTCTGAATATGTACATTTCATTTGGTTTGGTTAATTATTAGGCAGAAGCGATAATAGTCCAGTTTTGCGACTGGGCCTTAAGAGATCTTGCATGTTTCCACATTCCCTCAGTACCTCTACCATCACCATGGAAAGAACATGCTTAGGACAGCCTACAGGCACCAATGGAAGGATGGGAGACACGTGGCACAAAGCCTAGCCCAAATAAGCTAACTCTCAACAGACTCCCAGATGCCACTCACATTCTGTGCTCGTTCAATCAGTAGCAATTGCAAACCAATGCAGGAAGTTTGGTGATGGAGGTAATATTTCAGGCAAAGGGAAGAGTAATAACAATGGGTATAGTGAGGAGGTGAAAAATACAAAGGATGCTAAGGATTATGTACACATAACACTGTATACTCTAGGGATATGATGAATATGAGTGAGGGAGATCTCAGCCCATACTTTTGATTGGGTCATTAACTATACCTAACTTCAGTAGTACCATTCACTGTATTTGGTTTCATGTTCTTTTCTTGGAGGAATGGGGAGGAAAAATAATCTGTATGAAGATATGTTGAGTTTTGGTGTCTGCAAGGCATTAAGATGTAAGTATTCAGTAGAGAGTTGAAAATATGGATCTACTACTTAGGAAAAAGAGCTCATTTTAAGCTAGACATTGGTCAGATGGTTTAGAGAAAGACACGAAAAGAGTCAGAAATATAGCATCAAGATTTAAGGTGGCAATTGGGGTACAAAGTGATAAAGTGAATAGGCTTAGAAGGAACTGTCAGAGAGGTAAAAGGAAAGACAAGATAAAATGGAATAACAGGAGAAACATAGAAAACACAGGTATAATGATTATTATCTGATAGGCACTATTCTAAACTCTTTACATATACACACACATTTAATCACCACAACAGTCTTATGAAACAGATACAATAGTGATCACCATTTTCCAAACTGGAAAATGAAGAAAGAGAAGTGCCCTGAGTCTCACAGAAGATCAGCGGTAAACCTGGGACTTGAGTCAGAGTTTATAGTCCATGCACTTACTTGCCAAGTGGACAGCGGAAGAAACAGTTCTGAAAAAAAGAGTGATTAGCATCATCAATTCCTGCAGGTTAAATAGGGGTCTGGAAAAAGTTCATTGGTTTCAGCAAAAAGAAAGACATTAAGTACTTCTGTGAGAACAATTTCGACAGGGAGATGTAGATAGAAAAGCAGGCATTGATATCTATGACTGAGATTTTTGTTGGCAACTTTCCTGACTTGGAATCACCCAGCCCTTCTATACAGGTTGGGGTTTTCCAGAAGGAGACACTGAGACCTTATTTAGGATACAAGATGTTTTAGCAGGGATCCACTGTGGAAGGAAAACGGAAGAAGCTAGACAGGGAAAAAAGAGAAGTCAAACAGTGATGCATACCTCAAAAAGTTTCAACCAATCTGATAGGGAGATCTGGAGTGATGACTGACTATTAAAGTTGCTGTACACTGGGTTAAAATGACCTGGGCTTATAATCACTCTTGGCTCAGTCACCAGATGTGGGCTGCTCCAGGAAAGGTATAATCACGGACAAAGGAGGCTGTTGTGACTGAAGGAGACCTTTAAAAAGCTAACAGCTGGGAGCCATCTGCCCACCAAACTACCTACAGAAATTCTTTAACGGGGGATGAGGGGACACCTCTCCATTTATACCACATCTTCCTGCAGTTGCTTAAGCTTCTACTTCCTTATATTAAACCTTAATACTTAGAGAATCAGATTTTTTTCCTCCTGACTGATGCCAAAATCTTAAGCAACTTTTCCATTATATTTTAATTATTTCCTTGATGTCTATCTCTTTAATAGATCAGTAGCATCTTGAGGTCAATGGCCTTATCTTTTCATTTTGTTTTCTTCAGCATTTAACAGAACCTATGACTCATAATAAAATGTGCTGATAATTGAATAAGAAGGGTATTTGAAATAGGTCTTAAAGGATGACTAAGTGTTTGCCAGTCAGAGCACAAGAATAAAGGCTAGATAGCTTTCATGCTAATTAAACTTATAGTCACTCTTCTATTTTATTTAGTACTTTTTAAAAATATACATGAACAGTTTACCTTATTCACTGAACTGTAAAAGCTTGATCACTTCCTCCAAAAACAATTGGGAGAATAAATTAAATGCACTTTATTATTTTCAGATAATTTATTCAAATGTAAATGTTTTAGTATGTGAATCATTTTCAGTGAATTTTTTGAAAAATCAAAATTGTATTTGTAAATTTTATAAGCTTAAATTCAAAGTAAGGTAAAAAATAAAGATAATATTTTCAAAGAAGTTTCTTTTTAAATATAAAATCATTTTCTATTTGCAATTAATAAGATGTTAAGATGTTATACATTCTTTTTTTTTTTTTTTTTGAGACAGAGTCTCACTCTGTTGCCCGGGCTAGAGTGAGTTCCGTGGCGTCAGCCTAGCTCACAGCAACCTCAAACTCCTGGGCTCAAGCTATCCTACTGCCTCAGCCTCCCGAGTAGCTGGGACTACAGGCATGCACCACCATGCCCAGCTAATTTTTTATATATATATATTTTAGTTGTCCATATAATTTCTTTCTATTTTTAGTAGAGACGGGGTCTCGCTCTTGCTCAGGCTGGTCTCGAACTCCTGAGCTCAAACAATCCGCCCGCCTCGGTCTCCCAAGTGCTAGGATTATAGGCGTGAGCCACCGCGCCCGGCCAAGATGTTATACATTCTATTCTGCCTATTTTTCATGGGTTTTTCTCTATACGCAGCAATATTTCAGTTTCTCTTCTATAAATGGAACAATAATTTATAAATTTTTATGAAACTTAAATAACATATTTAAAGTATTTTGGGTATAATAACTCTAAAAAACATCTTACTGTTTTACACCTTAATTACAAAACAATAGGGGGGTGAGGTGATACCTCTCCATTTATAACACACCTCCCAACAGTTATTTAAGCTTCGATTTTCTGATATTAAACCTTAATACTTGGATAATCAGGTTTTTTCCCCCTGGCTGATGCATAAACCTTAAACAACTCTTCCATTATATTTTAATTATTTCCTTGATGTGTGTCTCTTTAATAGATCAGTAGCATCTTGAGGACAAGGGCCTTATCTTTTCATCTTGTTTTCTGTAGCATCTAGCATAAGATATGACTCATAATAAAATGTGATAATAATGTAGTGAAATGTCTTTATTAAGTTAATTGGCTGCCACTTTCATCTCCATATTTTCAGCATCTAGCATAGTGTTTGACTTAGAGTATGTGCTAAATAAATGTTTTCTGAAAATCAATGAAAATAGAATCAAAATCATGATAAGAATTTTAAACAATTAGAGATCAAGGGGAAAAAAGCAGTCTCAAGAATATAAAGTAAGCATTTAAGACTTCCATTATATCACTCTTTCTTCAAATATTAGCTCACAAATGATGTTTCTCATCACCCAGATTTTCATTCATAAAATCTAAATGATGACTCAGAAAGCAAATCTGAGATTGCCTACTTCTCCTTTTCAGATGAGAATAATAAGGTTACAACTAATTTGTGGTAGACAGAGGGTTGGAAATTTAATCTCCAAACGTTAAATTCACAATCACTCTTTCCTAGTCAAAAACATTAATTATGAGGCTACTAATGTTTCTATCATCTACTCTTCTAGGGTTGTAAAGGACAAAAGTATAAAATTGATTCCTTTGCATAAGTCGTTATGTTCATGTTTTTAAATTCAGCTAATATTTATTTGGTGGCTTTGCAATGTGTGAAACACAGTTCTTTGTTAATAAGATCAATGCTTTAAATCAATAAAACTATTTCCATAATAGATACATAAATGCAGTAAAATATAGCCAGCTCCTAAAACTGTTCATTTTATGGTTTACCCAACTGCTTAGCTAAAATACTCATAGGTCTTGCCTGCCCACATTTCATTGTTAAGGTCAAATTTTATTTAATACAATGTGCCTTGGATGTTGAAAATTAGGATCCCAGTTCTGGTACCACTTCTAAATTAAGCCATGTTAGGAGCTTGAAGTCTCTTTGTATACATGTTGTTATCTGATTTCTGGTTGTTTTGTGATCCTCTCTTCCTTCCTTCCTCCCTTCCTGTCTTCCTTTGTTAAAAGTGATTTTCTCTGGTACTGTGTTTTAATTTCTTGTTTTTAATTTTTGTCTATCTGTTGTAGGTTTTTTGATTTGAGGTTACCATGAGGCATGCAAAGAACATTTTCTAGCCAATTATTTGAACATACAAGTACTCTACTTACAAAAACAAATAAACAAGAAAAGAGAAATCTAACAGAAATTCTACCCTTTAACTTCATCCCCCACCCCACTTTTTAACTTTTTGTTGTTTCCATCCATATATTTTTAGACTATCGCTGAAAAAGTTGTAATTTTTGACAGATTTGTGTTTTAGTCATCCTACTCAAGATATAAGTCGTTGATATAATTACAGCAATAGATTATTCTGTGTTTGTGTGTTTGTGTCCTTACTATTACCAGTGAGTTGTATACCTTCAATGATTTCTTATTGCTCATTAACATCCTTTTCTTTCAAATTGAAGAACTCCTTTTATCATTTCTTGTAGGACAGGTCTGCTGTGGATGAAATCCCTCAGCTTTTGTTTGTCTGGGGAAATCTTTATTTCTCCTTCATGTTTGAAGGATATTTTTACAGGATATAATATTCTAGGGTTAAGGGTTTTTTCCTTCAGCACTTTGAATATGTCATGTCACTCTCTCCTGGCCTGTAAGCTTTTCACTGAAAAGTCTGCTGCCAGATGTATTGAAGCTCCTTTACTTGTTATTTTTTTTTCTTGCTTCCTTGAAGCCTTTTTATTTATCCATGACCTTTGGGAGCTTGATTATTAAATGCCTTGAGGTAGTCTTGTTTGGGTTAAATCTGCTTTGTGTTTCATGACCCTCTTGTACCTGAATATTGATATCTTTCTCTGGGTTTGGCAAGTTCTCTGTTATTATTTTTTTGAATAAACTTTCTACCTTAACCTCTCTCTCTATCTCCTGTTTATGTCAATAATTCCTAGATTTGCTCTTTTGAGGCTATTTTCTAGATGTTGTAGGTATGCTTCATTCTTATCTATTCTTTTTTTTTTCTTTTCCTCTCTCTTCTGATTGTGTATTTTCAAATAGCCTGTCTTCTAGCTCACTAATGCTTTCTTCTGTCTGGTCAATTTTGCTATTGAGAGACTCTGATGCATTTCTCAGTTTGTTGATTGAATTCTTAAGCTCTAGAATTTATGCTTGATATTTTTTATTATTTCAATCTCTGTTAAATTTCTCTGATAGTCTTCTGAATTCCTTCCATGGTGTATCTTGAATTTCACTGAGCTTCTTCAGAAAAGCTATTTTGAATTCTTTGAAAGGTCACCTATCTCCATCACTTTGGGATTGGTCATCGGTACCTTATTTAGTTTGTTTGGTGAAGTCATGTCTTCCTGGATGTTCCTGATGCTTGTGGGTATTCATCGATGTCTGGGCATTGAAGAGTTAGTTATTTATTTTAATCTTCACAGTCGGGGCTTTTTTCAAACTGTTCTTCCTGACAAGACTTTCCAGATACTCAAATGGAATTGAGTGTTGTGATTTAAGTCTCTAGTCACTGCAGCAATATCGGCACTGGGGTTGCCCTAAGGTCAGGAATGCTGTGAATCTTGCAGATTCCTGGTGGTACCATCTTGGTGAACTTGGGAGAATTCCCTGGATATCCAGCAAAGTCTCTCCCTCTCTTCCCTCACTGTCTGTGCTGGGCTGTTGGAGTTGGGGGAGGAGTAATATGGGCACTCCCTCGTGGCAACCAGTGCCAGGTCACACTTGAAGCCAGCCCAGTCTCGCCCAAAGCAGTGGTGACTGCTGCCTGGCTACCTCTAATGTTTGTTCAAAGCCCCAGGGTTCTTTAGTCAACAGGTGGTGATCCTGCCAGGACTAGGCCCTTCCTTGTAGGGCAGCATGTTTCCTTTTGGCCTAGGGTGGGTCCAGAAATTCCATCCAGGACCGAAGGCCTGGACTCAGTAGGCTCAGGAGTCCGCTTGGTACTTTAATTTACTGTGGCTGAGTGGGTACCCAAGTTGCAAAACAAAGTCCTCTGAGTTTTCCCCTTTCCTTTCCTCAAGTGGAAGAAGACTCTCCCTGAGCCATGCTTCCTGTAGTTGGGGAAGGAGTGACACAGGCACTGGCTTGGCCACAGCTGCTGGTATCTCACTGGGTTATGTGCACCCCAAGTCCGCTGGCTCTGTGCCACCACAGCTGTAGGAATTGCCCAAGGACTGTAGTCCCTGTGGCTGGACTGCCTTACAAATTTAGTTCATGCCCCCGGCTGCTTTTTGTCCACCTGTAGTGGGGCTAGCAGGAATTCAGGCTTTGGGGTGGAAGATTTCCCTCTGGCTGGGCTGGTCTAAATGTTCCCTCTGAGGGCACCAGCAGAATTCTGCACTGTGCTGTGCTCCCCTGTGCCAGGGTGGCCCTGAGTTTCAATTCAAAGCCTCACAATCATTTCGCTCTCCCTCCCCCAGTGATACAGATTCTCTTTCCACTGGACCTGCTGACACAGCATTGCTGGCAGGGGTAGGGAGTGCGGGTAGGGGAATTGGGGAGCAGTGGCTTAGGATACATAAGACTGTCTTTTCTGCCCCTTTTCATGCGTCTTTCCTTTATATAATGTTAAAACCAGGTGGTGTGATCACTCACCTGCTTTTTGGTTCTTCTGAAGATTCTTGCTTGCATGGATGGTTGTTGAATTAAGTGTTCCTTTGGAGGGACGATGGCTGGACATTTCCGTTAGGCCATCTTGCTCTGACCCCTCTCTCAAAATCTATTTGTATATAAAACAAGGGTCTACATGGATAATTTCTAAAGTTCCTTTTCTGCTTTAAAAGTTGTATGGGATTATAGAGTGTTTTTCCCAAACTTATCCTTTCCTTTCTGATTTCCTACAGCATTTCATACCCACTACCATATAATCTGGTGCTTGGGAAATAATCTATGTAACTTTGTGTGGGTTTCTCTTTGTGTATTGTTTTTATGCATGTATTATTTTCCAAACCGAATTGCAAATTCTTCAAAGAAAGGCTTCTACTTAATCTCCATTAGTCTCTCTCTCCCTTATTGACTAATAATATTAAAAATACACTTCATATTTGTGGGATCATTTAATAAGCCAATGTTCAAAAAGCTAAGCTTGCAAAATAATTAGATGATCATTATTAATGATATTGTATAAAGGGACCCATTGCTTTCCCAAAGAATTAATAAATGTGTAGAATTGTCAAAACTTTTCATTGCTTTCTCCCAGTAAACAGATGTGACCAGAGGGGCTTCCTAAATATAGTGTCAGTGACATTTCTCAGCCCTTACTTTTTAAGAACTACCCTTCACTCACATCTACCCTCAAAGAAATAATAAAGCCTACCCTGCCGATTCTGAGGTTGCCAATCCCTGCCAAAAGAAAAAGAAGAAGAAACAGTTGGGGAAAATGGCCATTTGATGGGAAATGATGTGTGAGTGTTCTCTCTCTCTTTTTTTGTTTTTTTTAATTTCACCTTTCCTTCCCCTATCAATTAATCTGGAACAGTTATCCTCATGCTGAGTATATCTTTCCCTCCCATCTCTTCCTCCATCCTCACACAAGGCTCTGGAAATGATTATTAACACATAATACAATCTGAGTGGTGCTTCAGAGAGTATGGTCTTATTTGATCCTCTTAAGAACCTTATGAAGTAAATATATAATAGAATATAGTATCTGAATGGCATGGAGTGAAGAAATTGAGCATTGGAGTGGCAAAGAGTGATGAAGCTGAGAACAGAATACAGATTTCCTGAAGTAAATTCCTTAAAATAGCTATATGAAACCAGAAGCCAAATAACAGTAACATAGCACCTTCCTTACTCATTGCTTTTGCATTGTCTTTCTTTTTAATTTTTTTTTGTTCTTAAATATCTTTCCCATCATACTAGTATTATTTACATATAAGAAAATAAATAAGAGAAACTAAACTCCCTGAAAGTAAAAACTGAAACATATAGAATGCTTTTTTTTAAAAAAGCAGTATCTTCCATTATGTAAATAAAATGAATATACATATACATAATATATACTGTAATATAAACAATACCTTATAAAGGATATTTGTGAATTTCATTAATATAAATATTTCCATACTTGTTAAAATTCAAAGGGAAATTATTTTTGAAATGTTGTAGCCAATTTTATTTCTCTTCACTCTGTTTCTTAGATTTTCAAGGGTATTGTCCCAGAACTGGTATAAGAGGATGGTGAACTCTCATCTCTTCTGCAGTCCTGAAGTGGGCTTCTTAGAGTATCAAATTTTCCTTTTAAATACTCTCCATTTAATCAAGTATAACCAATTTAATTTTGAAGATTATATGCCAAATATTTCCCATAATTTGTGATGCTCTTCTTATAGCCAGTTGAACTGTGATTTTTCAGACTGACTAACTTTGCCTTCTTCTTTTTCTTTTTCTTGTAAAAGCCTGCAGGTAGTCACCGATCCAGTCCAATTAATATCTAATGATGATAAACTAAAGATAAAATCTTAGCTAACAGCTTCCATCTGTGGTTATGCATAAAATATCTGTTTCTGGCAAGTGACACTATATGCAAATTAAAATTTGAATGCTGCAGGAGTTACATAATATATTCATATATGCCTAAAATAGAGATTTCCCCACTTTTCACCACCTTCCATTTCTGTAATGTTCAGGAACCCTATAAATATAGTTAGAAATATATTGTCTTTATGTATTTCTTTTTGTTAGTATGCTTGTTTTATCTCCCACTTTAAAAGATATTTTGTAAAATATATTTAATTTAATGACTATTAATTAAATAAATTAACATTATTTTTGATGTCCTTGTAACATTCTTAAAGTTAGTGCCTATATGTGATTATTACAGTATTCCTCTAGGACCTAATATTTAGCATATACTTTCTGCCTTAAGGCCTTCCCTGTATTTGCTGCCAGAAAAACCATCCATCCATATAAACCAATGTGTTCGGACTTGACAATGGATATAAGTAATGCATTCCATGTGCAGTTGTACAAATTTTTAACTCTTATTATTTCAGAAAGGAAATTATCTTTTCTCTCTCCCTCTCTTTCCTTCTTTCTCTCCCCTACTCTCTATCTTCAGGAAGTTTTAAAGTTTTAGTTGGTAGTGGGTTGTTCACATTTCCCTGGCTGTATACATTAGTCTAATGTTCACTTCAAGGGAGCATCATCTATCCTTATGGAGCATTGTCTTTGAGAGTGAATTATGAAATTAATAATTAACTTGACATTAAATAGGCAAGCCTTGATGGAATCCAAGGACTCAAAAAGAATGTTAGCATCTTGGGAAGATTCACTGAGAAAACTTTTAGAGCCAAAGTGCTCTTTATTCTTGTGCACTGTATGTCTGACATCAGGAAACCAGCATTTGTGGTTTAATAATACAGCTCTGTTGTCTGCTAGTAAGTATGCCATCTTATCTGGAAACTTTTTATTCACTTGGAAACCGGGTAAACTCTAGAAATTAAAGAAAGGAAAAGTAGCGAAATAAGATCTTTTTAGACATATAAGGACACATTATATAATTTATACAGCACTCAAATTTTTTAAAGTCAAGTGGGATATAGGAAGATAAGTTTCCATTATCTTTTGATTGGATAATACAAAGGCTTTTTTTTTTTATCATCTTGTGGAAAATTATGTGTTCCTCACATTTCATTAACTCCTAAAGTATACATTTTAACTTGTAAACCACTCAGGCTAATCCTTCTCTCCTTGAGGGATTTAATTATAAAACATTACCTCCAGGAAGAAAAGTAATTTTAAAGGCGTATTTGCATAGGTGCTGTGCTGTGTCTGTTTTGACCTTTATTTTATTATTTTTAGATATTCACTGAGTTCAGCTGGGTTCTCTGTATCTCTGAGGTATTATAATACTAGCAATTTCATGATCAGTAAACATTTAGAAGTAGAAAATGTGAGTTTTGAGACGCTTTAGAATGCTGGAGTGTTTATTTTTTGGAATAAGGCATACAATGATGAATTCCACTTTAATTTACTGAGAGACTTCTTAATGCTATGGGAACTTTGAGAGGAACAATTTCCATTCCCAGATACATGTCTGGAAGTAGTGATTTAGTTAACAGAGGGGGTGACTCTGGATATGACTGATTGAGAATGAATGAATGGGAATATTATTCTGCACTAAAAAGGAATGAGCTAACCAGTCATGAAAAGACATGGAGAAACCATAAATGTATATTACTAAGTGAAAGAAGCCAAAATAAAAAGGTCATATAATTCATGATTGCAACTATGTGACATTCTGGAAAAGGCCAAATTGTGGAGAGACTAAAAAGATCAGTGGTTGCCAAGGGTTAAGGGGAAGAAGGGATGAATAGGTAGAGCACGAGATTTTTAAGGCAGTGAAACTATTTGGTATGATATTATAATGACAAATACATGTCATTATACATTTGCCAAAATCCACAGAATGTACAACACTAAGAGTGAACTCTAATGTAAACTGTCGATTTTGGATGATAATGATGTGCCAATGCAGGTTCATCAATTGTAACAAATGTCCCAGTCTGATCGGGGATATTGGTAGTGGGGAGGTTGTTTATGAGTGGGGGCATGGAATACTGGGGACTTCAAAAAGTTTATGGAAAAGTTGAATGAAAAGATAAATTTTTAAAAATATATACTTTCTCTCTCAAGTTAGTCCATCACTAAAGAATTGAAGGTCCCAGGAATTTAACCATGCCAATGCAGTCTTTTTACATTATCAAGTAAAGAAAAATGGGTGCCCTTGAAAGAATTTTTAAGATTAGGAAACAAAAAGAAGTCAGAAGGAGCCAATTCAGGACTGTAAGGTGGATCCCTAATGATTTCCCATTGAAACTCTGTTTGATGAGAGGAATGAGCATTGTTGTGGTGGAGAAGGACTCTCTGGTGAAGCTTTCCCAATGGTTTTCTGCTAAAGCTTTGGCTAACTTTCCCAAAGCACTCTCATAATAAGCAGATGTTGTTGTTTGGCCCTCCTGAAAGTCAGCAAGAAAAATGCCTTGATCATCCCAAAAAACTGTTGTCATGTCCTTTGCTCATTTTTCTTTTATTTGTACAAAAGTATGGGGTATATGTGCAATTTTGTTACATGCATAGATTGTGTAGTGAACAAGTTAGGGCTTATAGGGTATCCATCACCCAAATAACGTACATTGTACCCATTAACTAATTACTCATCATCCACCTGCTTTGCAACCTTAAGTCTTCTGAGTCTCCGTTGTCTATCATGCCACTCTCTAAGACCTTTGCTCTTGACTGGTCCACTTCCTTCCCTGTCTTGGTAGTCATTGCTTTGACAGTGCTTTGTCTTCAGGATCATACTGGTAAAGACAGGTTAGATATCTGGTATAATTCTTCAAAGAAATGCTTTAGGATCTTGATCCCATTTGTTTAAAATGTCCATCAAATGCTCTACTTTAGTCAGCCACTGAACAGGGTGCAACAGTTTTGACATCCATCAAGTGGAAAGATTGCTTAACTTTACTTTTTCAGTCAGAATTGTGTAAACTGAACCAACTGAGATTTCTGTGGATGCTGGTTATTGTTCTGATGTTAATTATTGGTTATTTTCAATTAGAGATCAAATAACATGAATTTTTTTCCTTGAAAATTGATGTGGATGGTCTCCAACTTGCAGGCTTCATCTTCAACATTGTCTTGTCCCCTCTTATAATGAGTTATCCATTTGTAAAGTGCTGATCTCTTTGGGGCATTTTTCTCAAAAATTTTTGTAAAGTATCAATGATTTCACCATTCTTCTGCCCAAACATCACCATAAATTTGATGTTTGTTCTTGCTTCAATTTTAGCAGAATCTGTGGTGCTCTAAGAGGATCTCTTTTCAAACTAATGCCTTATCCTTCTTAGCGCCTCACACTCGATCCTGTTTGCGTATGTTATAACAAGTTAGAATGAGTTTTTTCTGATGAAAATATTTTTAAATCCATGATTTTTTTTTCATAATATGCATTTTCCATGAACTTTTTGGACACCTCTCATGTATGGGAAATTCCTGTATTTTCTGTTCAATATTGTTGTGACCCCTTAACTGCCTTAAAAAATAAAGTTTATCTGAAAGAAAAAAAATGAATGAGTGTAGTGATATTGGCATTCAATAAAAGGTATTAGATGAAATAATATAACAGTGAAATGGTTCAGGCAATTCTGTAGGCTTACTAAACATCAGAAAGTAGAAATCAGCCAGTCACTTTGACCTAGGTAGATGTGCTATTAGTTTGATGTTCAGTGTCTTATTAAGCTTTGTAGTGGATGTTTTGGAGATACTACCCAGTCACAACCACCATTTCTTTAGTGCCCAGCTCGGCCAACATGATTAACCTTGGCAGCCATTTAGATCAATGCACCTCTTCTCACAGCATTGGTTGGTTAAATCAGAGGCCAATCATCATCTCTGACTGAGAATGTGTTCATAGAAAAGACTTTTATTTTGGGTAGATATATCAGTAAAGCACAAGTTCAAGAAGCATGGAATGACCATCTTCTATCAGACATGTGACCAGAGAGGCTAAGCAAGAAAAATAAAGAAGGAGCACAGAAAGGAAGAGAGATGTGAAAACGAAAGTCAATATGGGTTGGCAGTTTCTCATTTCAGCATATTTCTGTGGCTTGCCTTCCTCCCGTGTGTGTTTCCATTAGACAGCTCAAATCTAAACCACCTCCACCCTTTTTTTCCCCTTAAGCTAGTTTATGTAGGCCACTACTAGCTACATCCAAGCTTCACTAAGGTATTTCTTCTGTTAGAAGTGAATATGAGTGGTTAACTGCTCACATTATTATATTTCCTAATGAATTAAATTTATTATTACTAATAAGTAGAGCCTGCAGAGGTAGACAATGTCACCTAATTACATTCAAAGTGTGGAATCTATCACTTATGATTAACACAAAGATATTAAATGCAGGAAAAAAATGTATTATTGTGATTGTTGCTATGGCTATTTCCTTTTTATTACTGATGAATCTACAAATTAAAGTTAATATAAACTACATTTAATTTTAATACTTAGTATTAAATATTTAAGATACAAAGTTGGAAAGTGGTGATCCTAATTAAGAAGACATTTTTAATCTTATAAAGCAGAGAAAATTGAATATAATTAAATGCAGAAATTCTTTATTCAATGTGGTTGACTCACCATATCATTTTTATATGTACAAGAAGCACCAAGAAGCTTATTCAGAAAATGTATGGTAGGGTACAGGTTAAAAATTCTGATACTGCTATGCATGCATATTGGAATTGAACAATTAAGTGGATGGTGGGTAGTGGGAGCCAGGTTTCTCACTGTTGGAGTGTGAATTTACATATAAGCAAGGAAAGAAGGCTAGAATAATGCATGTTATGATGGATTAGAGTTAGAGACATCAGTGAGAAATCATATTCTCAGAAAAATGATTGATTTTAGAATTGGGGTCAGAAGGGTAAACCTGGAGCATCTTGGGGTGTCAGAAGGTAAGAAAGTATTTTTTTAAAAAAAACCCACATGATGGAGAATGCCATTGGGGCATAGGAGGCAACAGAAAAAACACCCAGTGGCCAAACCTAGAATACTTTGAGAAACATAATAAATAAAGTAGCATTGGATTATAACCTTAAGCGTGAAATGAATATCCATGAGTCCACAGTGATATAAACAAATGCATGAAGTAAACGATGGAGAAGAGATAAGTCTCTTATGCATAAAAATACCAAATAACTTGTGTAGATATTCTTCCCTGAAGGAGGTAGAGAATAACCCTCCACTTCTTAAATGTGGGCTGAGCATGGTGACTTTCCTCCCAAGAGTACATTATGGAAAGGGGAAAATAAAGAGTAAATTTACAGTAAAGAAACATGGCAAACACAGCCTCAGCCAGGTGATAAAGCACAGCATCAATAGTCATGTAGATAATATATACATTTGATATATGATGAAAATAAAAATATACCTCTGCCACATTCCTCCCCAAACCCAGAACTTCAGTCTACTCATGGAAACATCATCAGACAAATTCCATCTGTGCCATTGTAGGTGAATTCTGCAAAATACTTTGCCAATACTCCTCAAAATTGTTAAGGTCATCAAGAAATAAAGACAATCTGAGAAATATTCCAAGCCAAGAGGAGCCTACATGGAAGGGATAATCAAATGCGATGTGGGATCCTGGAACAGATAAAGTACATGAGGGAAAGACTAAAGAAATCTGAATAAAATATGGACTTTAATAATAATCAATAATAATATAATAATAACAATTGGTTCATTAGTTGTAATAAATTTATCATGCTAATGTAAGATGTCAATAATAAGGAAAAATATGTGACAGGTATATGGGGACTTTCTCTACTATCTTCTCAATTTTTCTGTAAGCCTAAAATTGTTGTTATTAATAAAAATTAAATTCTAGTTTTAGAACAACAAAAAAGGTAGATTCTAGGACCTTCCCCAAAGATTCTCACACAAGAGAGCTGAAGTGGACCATGGGTGATTCTGATACTTCTGGTCCAGAATCACATTTGGGGAACACTGCCCTAGTGTGTGAATTATGGTAGAAGCTCTGTCTTACTCACTGTAGCTCAAGGCATTAGGTGTAAGTACATAGTAAGCAGCCAGTAGACATAATGCCTACTGATTATTGATTTAATTTGTCATTAGTAAATATATTTCAGTTGCATCCCTAGTTAAATCAAGGACAGATTCCACTTTCCTGTGAGTATTACTGTTTTATAAGCATCTCATGGGTTTTTTATTGTTTTTTTCTATGTAGAAATTTATTTAGTTACTTCTCTATAATGCTCACATATATTAAATTTTGGTTTCTTCCCATAAGCATTCATGGAACTATTTATAAGTGATTGATATAATTTGTAAGATTTATACTATGAACATTTATATACAAAGAAGAATATTTAATAGAGATCTAAATATAAAAATTACTATTCAAGGAATCTTGTAGAGTGCTAGGAATATTTTATACATATATATACACACATATTTCCCATCTGCCTCTCTCCTTCTTATGAAGGTACATGTGATATATAGGGCCCACCTGAATAATCCGTGGTAACCTCCTCATTTCAAGATCTTTAATCATATTTGCAAAGTCATTTTTTCCACATAAGGTATTTACAGGTTCCAGAGATAAGGATGTGTAAATATGGATATATTTTGGGGGCATCATTTTTCAGACTATCAGAATCAGTTATGAATCTGGAATTCCATACATATGCTCTCTTGCTGATAAAATGACATTATATCCTATTTTTTTTAACTTCAGATACCATTCTTTGCTGAGAACACCAAAATCTTTACATTTTCCTCTTTATCCTTTTCCAAATTCTGCACCCCCTTCTCCAGATGCCTACAATATATTTTTACAAGATTTATCGATGTCTTCTGAACATAACATAGCTGAAATCAAAGTCACCAATTACCCTTCAAATCCAGCGACCTACATAATTCAATGATTTTCTTGGTTTTATTATAATCACAGTTTACTATGCTGCAAAATACACCCATCTCTTGAATCCCAATATATCTAATAAGGCATCTACCAAGTAAATAATTTTCACAGATTCTATAATGTTAAAGGTACATTTTATCCAATTCTCTAGCTTTAACTAAAATCTGTATGCTAATGACTACAAAATGTATACCTTCATCTCCTGTGTTTCTCTGGAACTCCAAAGCAGTAAATCCAACTGCCTAGGCAATATCTCTATTTTAATGCCAAGAAATACCTCAAAGTCAATGTATTCCAAAACAATAAAGATCTCACCATGGCCTATATGGTTTGACTGTGACTATTCCTCTGACTTCATCACCTGTCAACCTTCCACTTGTTCTCTGAATTCTGGTCACTTACTATCTTCGTTAACTCAGGGCTCTTGTACTTGAGGTTTTTTTCCTGCCTGAAAACCTCTTCACCCAGATCAATCCTCTATTTCAACCGAATAACTGCTCAAACATTTTATTCTCCAGGAGGCCTTTTGGTCCCACCCCGGCTGAAATAGCAACCTTATTTAACTCACTATTCCCTTAAATACTTTTCTTCATAACACCTTTCATTTTCTGACATTATTTCATGTAACTGTTTGATTGTTTATCAGCTTTTCATCTAGAATTTAAGGTACAGGTAGGCAGGGGCATTTATCTGTCCACTTTGTATTCCCAGAACCTAGTAAATCTGTATTCAATAAATAAATAATCGAATATATTTCCACTGCTGTGGCCCCAATCCAAGTCCCTTGTCATACTTATTCAAATATGTACTAATAGGTTTTCCTATTTACCTTCTCTCTCTACAATGCCATCATTACCACTACTTTCTGCAAAACATCATTAATTTCCCTTAAAGTTTTTGATTGGATAATTCATCTCTCAAAAAATAAAGTATCTTGCCAGTGTCTACTGGATTCATAGTAGACAGCTTGTTCAGCTTTCAGTAAGCAGTCTGGCTATATCAACATCTACCATTACCTTCTTTGACTTCCATACCTGTGTCTCAACCAGGTTGTCAGCATTTGTAATGGCTTGGTACATTGTTCCAGTCGAGATTCTGCTACAAGTGTTCCATGGAAGACTGTCCTCTTGAATAAACACTGCCCCTCCAATGTCCTGCCCAAGATCTGTCTCCTGAACACATTTACTCTCTATTGTCTGATCACTTTGTTTTGGATCTGTTCTTACTCACAGACTACTCTTGTATCATCTTAATAATACATCATTCAGAACTCTAATTTCAGTTTCTTTCATCATACATGCAAAGCCATGAGGCACCTAGTTCGAGCTCCCAGAGATGCAAGCTCAGGCCAGAACTCCCTGCATGCCTGGGAGAAGAGAGAAGGTAACATTAACTTCCTTTGCTGGCTAAAATAATCTATTGGCTGCCCTTGGAACACACATTGTATGTTCCTTTCATTACCTCAAATGCTACATGCCATAGACATTTCCTCCTAAGGATAACCTAAAAGTCCTCTGTCTTTGGTCTTCCAACCTGAAAATACTCCAATTTCCATCAGTGTGGCAGAGATTGCCCAGACATTTACCAAACCTGTTTCCCTTTCCTCCTGAACACATAGCTAGATTACATTTTCTTATAGATAGGTGTACTATGGGACTGGATTTTGAATAATGTAATGTAGAGAGAAAAATTAACAATATATATGCCACTTCCATGCTGTTATGGATTGAAATTTGGGCCCTTTTCCCCCAAAATATATGATGAAATCCTAACTCTCTTCTACTTCAGTACTTATTTGGAAATAGGGTAATTTCAGATGTAATTAGTTAAATTAAGATGAGGTCATACTGGAGTAGAGTGAGCCCCTAATCCAATACAATGTGTACCTTATAAGAGGATGGCCATATGAACCACAGAGACACACAGCGAGGACACCATGATTTTGAGTTTCTAGCATCCAGAACTGTGAGATAATAAAGTTCTGTTGTTCTAAGCCATGCTGTTTGTGATACTTTGTTACAATGGCCCATGGAAATTAATACATATGTCAATCTCATCAAAATTTCAAGAGATCCTCCATACTTTTTCTCTCCTGGTAGTTCTGCAAAGTTTAGAGCATCCAGCAGAGTATTCTAAAGCTCTGTGGAATGCAGAGCTATATGTTATTAGGATCTACAAATGTGGCCATCAGCCAAACACGCACACTGAACTGCTATGGAAGTTATATTGTGTTATAATACTAGTTATATGTTGTGTGACATATATTTCACAAATTACATAACAAAAATTATGTATTATGTTATAACATAAGTTATATTGAATTATGCAAGTTATGTTGTGTTACAAAATCAATGTACACAAATCATTCCTATATGCCAACAATAGCCAAACTGAGAGCCAAATCAAAGACTCAATACCCTTCACAATAGCAACAAAAAAAATAAAATACCTAGGAATATATTTAAGTAAGAAAGTAAAAGATTTCTACAGGGAGAACTATGAAACATGGAGGAAGAAAATAGCAGAAGACATAAACAGGTCGAAAACCATACCATGCTCATGGGTCAGCAGAATCAACATTGTTAAAATGCCTATACTACTCAAAGTGATGTACATATTCAATGAAATCCCTATTAAAATACCAACATCATTTTTCACACGCCGAGAAAAAATAGTTCTGTGCTTCGTGTGGAACCAGAGAAGACCCCATATAGAAAAAGCAATCTTAAGCAAAAAGAACAAATTTAGAGGCTTCGATTTACCAGATTTCAAGCTATACAACAAGGCTATAGTAACTAAAACAGCAAGATACTGGCACAAGAACAGAGATTAATGGAACAGAACTGAGAACTCAGATATAAAACCATCCTCATATAGCCACCCAATCTTTGACAAAGCAGACAAAAACATACACTGGGGAAAAGAATCCTTATTCAATAAATGGTGCTGGAAAAATTGGATAGCCATATGTAGAAGACTGAAACAAGATTCGTACCTCTCACCTCTCACAAAAATCAATTCACAGTGGATAACAGATTTAAACCTAAGGTGTGAATCTATAAGAATTCTAGACGAAAATGTTGGAAAAACTCTTATAAACATTGGCCTAGGGAAAGAATTTACGCAGAAGACCCCAAAGGCAATCACAGCAACAACAAAAATAAATGGGACCTGATCAAATTAAAACGCTTCTGCACAGCCAAGGAAACTATCACGAGAGCAAACAGACAACCTACAGAATGGGAGAAAATATTTGCATGCTACACATCCAATAAAGGGCTGATAACTAGAAGCTATATAGAACTCAGGAAAATCAGCAAGAAAAAATAAAACAACATCATTAAAAAGTGGGCAAACGACATGAACAGAAACGTTTCAAAAGAAGACAGACTAATGGCCAACAAATATATGAAAAAATTCTCAACATCTTTAATCATCAGGGAAATGCAAATCAAAACCACAACGAGATATCACTTAACTCCAGTGAGAACAGCTTTTATCAAAGGTTGCCAAAACAATAAGTGTTGGTGTGGATGCAAAGAGATAGGAATACTCATACACTGCTGGTAGGACTGCAAACTAATACAACCTCTGTGGAAAGCAATATGAAGATACCTCAAAGAGCTAAAAGTAGAACTACCATTTGATACAGAAATCACACTACTGGGCATCTACCCAAAGGAAAAAAAGACATTCTATAAAAAAGACATCCACACTTGAATGTTTATAGCAGCACCATTCACAATTGCAAAGATGTGGAAACAACCCAAGTGCCCATAAATACATGAGTGGTTTAATAAAATGTGGTATATGTATGTCATGGAATACTACTCAACCACAAAAAATAATGCTGGTCTAGCATTTCTTCTATTATCCTGGCTAGAGCTGGAGCCCATTCTACTAAGTGAAGTATCACAAGAATGAAAAAACAAGCACATATACTCAACATCGAATTTCTATTTGTATACTCTTCCTATGATTCTCCTTGCTCTTAAGAACAAAATCCATAATATGGCTTGCAACCCTTCATATACTAGTTCTTCTTGCCTGTTTCTCCAGCATTAGGACCCAGTTATTACTCCCCTGTCCAACTTCTCTCAGGTTAATTAGCATGTATTATGCCCCTTTACATCTCAGAATCATTGTGCATGCTGATTTTTCTCTATGGAAAGCTTAGATAGGGAAAGGTCCATATTTAAGTAGGCTCACATTTCAGATTTCTGCTCAATCAACACTTTTTCAGGAAGTCTCGTATAACTCCCAAATTAGAACAATGTTCCCTATTATAAACTTTCATAGCACTATGCCTTTTTCATTTATGGCTAAGTTGGCCAATGGTTGACCACAATATATATTTTAAAATTATGGCCTAACCACATATAAGAACATTAGAAACTATGCTTAAATACATTTGATACGTTTTGAAAGATTATATTCACAGGCAGCTGAACCCTTTTTATAATGTGTATTTGATTTAATGACCTCAAGTGGGAACACATTTTATTTCAACTACTGTATGTGGCTGGGAGCATGGGGAAAAGCTAGACATCTCCATCAGTATACAAAGACATCTGCATTATTAACCCACTAACCTATTCCACAGCCTAACCTTTCTCTCCATAAAAATCACCCTTGTTAAAAATAAATTATAAATCATGAGACAAATATGTCAGGCTTTAAAATTCTAAGAAAAAATCCTACTTATTCATTGCTAAAATTCAATTTATTGATAGCATTTTAGGACATTTGATTTCTAAGGCATTTCAGTTGATACCAATACCCCTTCTCCTAAATTTGAGGGAGGAGCTGTGTAGATGGAGAGTATAGTTACTAAGACTGAGCAGAGGGGTAAGGAATTCAGTTGATCTGGGTACAGGGAAAAGAGTCTAATCAGATATCCTAGCATGATTTTAAAGTCAAGAGATCAAAGAGTAAGTGGGACAGGAATAAGCAAATTGGCGAGGTTGGCCTTAAAAAAAATCCAAGTCATGACTTTACTCCTAAAATTGACTAGTCCACATTTCCTGCTGTGTAATACACAACAGCCAGGTCATAATGCTAATATGAAGGAGAAGGTCATATTTACAGTGTCAGGCATATCATCCCTACCTGCAGCTTTCCATGTTGCAGATGCATGGCATATCTTGAGCAAAATGAGAAGATTTAACAGTGTAATTTTATTATGTTTTTCTCTACCTTCTGAACTATGTTTTCATTAAAAATAAAACATTCCAAAAATCTAGGAAAGAAAAAAGGAACATTTTTTACTGAGACCTATATTGTGCCAGAACAATATTGACACATTTAATTCTTGTGGCAACCCAGATATTAGTGATAATAAATCTATTTTATATGTTGGGAAACTAAGGGTTAAAAACAATGAATATTTTTTTTCCATATCATAGAAGTCCGGAGTTGAATCTATGTCTCATTCTAATGACCATTTTCTCCCTGTCATTCCTGCTGAGTTAGTCACCTATTGCCTTCCAGATCTCTGTCCTGGCCCCTCTATCAACATGCAAGCAAGCTTGTTTTCCTGTATTTCACACAATCTAATTCACACATTGACAAAATGATTTAACAACAAATGTTTGCCTAAGACAAGACATATTTATTTTAACGGTTGCCTATCTCCTTTTGATGTAAAAGAGTTAAAAGAATTCCAACCTGCTGAAGATGTTTCAGACTTCAGATGAGCCGTGGAGGACTGGAAAGCCATGTTGGGATGAGTTGGTTGCCTCTGAAGGAAAAACCCATTCAACTCTCATTGAAGATGACTGTGGTCTAAAAGGAGACTCCTGCTGCCTATTAGGTTAAGTATCTCCTCAGTGGAGAACAACCTGAGAAGAGGAGAGGCTGTAACTGCTCTGCCTATTTCATGCAGCTGTTGGCTATAGGGTAACCAGGGTTCCTTCTTCACTGACTTCTCAGGGGCTTCAGAGGAATGTTTCTACAGTTTGCAAAGCAGATGCCCTGCATCAGCAGCAGCAGCAGCAACAGGATGCAGGTATCTGCTTTTTTACCAAGCCTTTAAGTTGATTTTGGTAGTGATGGCCCAAGAATTACACTTTGAGAAACACAGATTTGGAGACAGTCTTTTCTGACTATAAACTTGCTGATAAGTCTTTAATGCAGAACTTCCTGCATCTCTATCTCTTTTTGCTTACCTTCACTTGAGTTTCCTTTCCCCTCTTTTGCCAACTCATTAACATTATTTTAGGTATCAATGTATTATTTGTTTGTTATTTATTATTTACGTACCATTCCTCTAGGTATATTATATACTATTTTTTTTGTCTCTGTTATAACAGCTTGTAATAACAATGTGCTAGATGGGAGAGTGGATTCTCTGTATTAAAAGAAGGATTACTCTATTGGCAAAGCATATCGTTATGCTATAAATATTGAGAAAGGTTCTAAAGTTGGTTTCGGCTGTCATATTAATAGGGCATATCACATTTTCTATCTCCAAAAAAACAAAGAACCAGTATGTCAGTGAAAAGAAAAGAAAAACAATTTTTTTTTTTTTTGGTCAGGCTTAACCTATATCAAGATGATGGATTGAAATGACCCCAAATGTTGACAGAACGCTTTGCCTAGATAACCAGATACCACAGTCACTGAAGTAATTACAATGTAGAAACAAAACTGATTGAACAAAGGTAGGACATCTGTCTTCTAAATATGGAAAGGAAGGCGAGTTCTATTTATTTTATCTTATATGGGCAACTTTTGGCTGAATGGTTGAATAAGAGTTAAATTACGGTTTTCTTATTTTGTTAGTTAGGTTCCCTAATAGCAACATTACCATATGTGGAACTTTAAGGACCATCTCTGGAAAGAGTCAATCAAAGTCTTGGCTATAAACTCTTAATATCATTGTTTCAAGTAACATAATTCTAGAAATAAAGCTATATCTATATTTATTATTCTTTCCTGAGATATAGTCCTGAATCTCCAACACAAACTCAATATTACCACAAAAAAATTAATCCCCCAAATAACTTCCTTTCTGGACTTAATTCTGCCAGGTGCCCTTAACTTATCCCATATTCTTAACCACCCAAATCAATTTTTCCTTCTTAAGTTTTTTAAAGTATTTGCTTCATGCTATTTTGTGATTTCTAGCATCATGACACTGGACTAGGTCTTAACTTCTCTGTGGGCTTCCACACTTACCTCCTGACTGTTTTTTGTCTCCAGTGTCCTCCCTAGTCAGCAAATCTGCACTCTGCCACCAGATTCATCTTTCTAAATCACAGTCCTCATCTCGTCACTCAAATTTTCAATGGCCTACCAATAGCTATAAAATAAATTAGAAACCTTGTGCTCAGAGATTGGAAGCAACTTCTTATTTTCTAGTTCTATTCCAAAGTTCCTCTTTAAGTACTTTCTAATTCTAAAACTAAGCATATTATGTTGAGTTGTGGCCTCCTAAAAGATATGTCTATCTACAGCCTATGAATGTGAACTTATTTGTAAAGAGGGTCTTTGCAGATGCAATTAAGTTAAAGATCTTGAGATGAGGTCATTCTTCATTAGAGTGAACACTAAATCCAATGGCAAGTGTTCTTATAGGAAGAGAGAAGGGGAGAAGACTCAGAGGAGAAGGCTAGTGAAGACAGATGTAGAGATTGGAGTTACCCCAGCCAAGGAATGCCAGGAGCCACCAGCAACTAGAAGAAGCAAGGGAGGATTCTCCCCTCAAGCCTTTGGAGGGAGTGTGGCCCTGCTGATGCCTTGATTTAGGACTTATGGTGTCCAGAACTGTGAAAGAATAAATATCTCTTTTTTTAAGTCATACAGTTTGTGGTAATGAGTTGTGGCATCCCTAGGAAAGTAATATAACAGGTCAGCAGAGTCTTCCTGAAGATACGTGCTGTGGCAGATATCCCTTGTTTGGGATGGTTTCCCTTGGGATTCTCACCATACCTTTGCACCTACTAAAATGATAGGTCACATTTTTAAGCACATACAAAATAAGAGACACTGTTCTAAGACCTTGCATATATTAACATCTCTAAGTCTTTCTTCAGCCCCATGAAATAGGTATTGTTGTGTCTACAGATATATAGGCATATGTTCCAAATGAGCTAAAGTTTGGACAGAAGCAATTTTACTCTATAATCCATACTCAGTGATTTCAAAAATGCTGAGGTCAAAGCTTAAAACATATTCCCTCCATGAAATTTTTATGACTAGGGGGCATCTTTATGATTTCCTATAGTTATTTTGGTAAATAGCACTCAAGAAGCATAGCATAGACTGACTCACATATAGTTTATTCACTCAGCTAGATTGTAAAATGCCTAAAGAAGTGAGTGTGTCAGAGACTGGTAGAGCCTTTTTCTAGGCTTAAAATAAATAAGTCATTAAATGAGTATCTGGTAGAAGACAAATAAAATAGCCATGTTTAACGCAAGTTAAACAGAGGGTAAAACCATTGTCTGAGGTTAAAAACAAAAAAAGAAAAAGTTTAACCTTCGGATTTCTGACTCACAAATGTATTATTCTCTCACCCTTGGGTACCCTCTTACGTTAACAAACTTAAACAAAGAAATTTGTTTAAAATTTAATTTTAGTAACTTGTTTATAATAATCTACATATAGAAGAAACATAAAATAATTATATAAGATAAAACTGGGAAGATTTTTATTCAATTCCTTCTAAATAATACAACAGATGAAGTGGATACGTTTGTTAATATAATTGGTTATTTGATATTATTTTCAAATGAAAATATAAAAGAAACACTCTAAGAAAGTCAATGCTTTGAGAAAACCAAATCAAAATGCTATATTCAGTGACTTATTTATTCTGTATAGGGAGGGAAAAAATGACCCACCTCCCTCTTTGCTTTTTACACTCAATCATCCTTCCTGAACAACAATTTGTGTGAAGCAGAGTCATCTCTAAAATTTTGAGATACCCAACCTAAAGCATTATTTCATGAATTCTCAAGAAAGGTTTTTCCCAGCTCCAATTTTCTAATCTCTAAAACTTTGAGAAATGATATATATCATCTGTGTGTATCAGTGCTAAGAGTTAATCAATGCATATAAAGAGTTAATCAACACAAAAAGTTAAGAATGATACTTATTTTTTGTAGAAATAAAGAACATGAAGGGAACAGTTTAACAAATAAAATTTTAGAAATTATTCATAGGGGAAGCAGCACTAACCACCAAATCTGAATATGCAGGAAAAGCACGAAGTTAAATATTTTCCCCTGAGATTTAGTTCCTTACCACTGAAGAAGAAATTGTTTGATGGAAGTGAAGGCATAACCAAAAAGAATGAATAGAAGTCATAAGAAAGTAATCACGATCAGAGTCTAGAACATGTTAGTAGCAATTAGGAATATTTTCAGTTGCAAGTAATAGAACATGCAAGTAATAATGGCTTAAATAAAGGTTTCTTTTTCTACATATAATATGAAATCTGAAGGTCTTCAACTACTGGTGATGATTCTTCAACCCAGTAATATTCAGTATCCCTGTGATTCTCTTGGCTTTTTCCCAGGCTTCTTGGAGCTTAAGTTATCTGCCTAAGAAAGAGCACAGAACAAAGGAGCAAAGGCTGCTTATTCAGAAAAAAAAAAAAAAAAAGGCTTCCAAGAAGCCCCATCCAGTTTTCTTCTATTGATATTTTACTGGCCAGAGCTGTGTCACATGGTCACCTCTGGAAAGGAGGCCATAGAGGGTAGGAGTTTATCATCAAAGCATCCAAAATAGTGTCTGCTACAAAACCACAGTGGAAAATGAAAGCAATAGGTTTTACTGAGAATTTTATAATCATTTCCTGAGGATGTGATTTTCTTGAAAGACAGAATTAAGAATAAATTTGACTCTGTATATTTACTTAAAGAATTTGAAAATATTTTGGCAGTTAAAGATTCTTCAATGCAATGATATCTGTAACTGCATTCTATATTGTTTATTTCTCCTTTTCAAAATCATTCTTTCCTAAGATATTCATGTGACTGAATCTTTTTCAATTTACAGGTTTATCTTCAAATGTTACCTTCTTATGGTAATTCCCTGACCACATTAACTAAAGTAGCACCTTTACCACTCCAATCTTTTAATTTATTTGTTTATATATTTTTGTCTTCCTCCCTGAATAGCATAAAAGCTCTGTGAGGGAATAGGCTTTGTCTTGTTTACCACAATACCTCTTGTACATCAAATGACATCTAACCTGTAGTCTAAGTGCTCATTAAATGTTGACAGTGCACAAACATATGTGTATACATCTATGTAGATGATCTGTATCTGTATCAAGATTCATCTATCAATCATCTATGTTCAGTTTGAAGAGATTTGCTAAAAAGTTAATAACAACCAGCTACAGAATTTATATTTAATGTAATAAACAACTTTGTAAAAAATTTCAAGCTAGCATAATGTGTCTGATGATAAAACCAGTTTGTGCAGAGTGACATTAACCTGGAGTTTTATCAGCTACTCCTGTCTCTGGACCCTGAGAATCACAAGTAGCACATATGAGCTTGACTTTATATAAATAAGAAATTAAAATAAAATTATTATAAATTTCCCCCATAATAGAACATGCAACTTCCTACAATATAATCTGTCATGCAACTTTTTTCAAACATATTTTTCTAGCTTCTTGATAAGCTTACCAGTTTTTTAGTCATCCAAAGACATTTTCTATGAAATAATAAAAAAAAAAAATATATACATATATATATATTTCTCTGGGATGGTTGCTCTAATTAAAAAAAAACTTTTATTTTGTATATGTGTGTGTGTGTGCGTGTGCACGTGTGTGCATATATAAAATAGGTAATATATAAAAGGAACTATTTCCGGTGTATGATTTAACTAGAGAAACTACCATTTCAGAGTTTCCACCTTCTTCTCTATCTAGCTTGATGCTTTATGACAGCTAATCATCTTGAAACAAATACTTTGGTTTCAGAATTTCTTCATCATCATCATCACCATCATCATCATCATCATTATTATTATTATTATCATTATTCTTTCAATAGATTTAAGGAGCACAAGTGCTTTTTGTTACATGGATGAATTGTATAGTGGTGAAGTCAGGGATTTTAGTGTAGCCTTCACCAGAATAGTGTATGTTGTGCCCAAGAGGTAATTTTTGATACTGCCCTCCCATCCCACTCTTCTTTTTTCTTAGTTTCCAATATGCATTATACCAATTTATGACCATATATCCCATCATTTAGCTCCCACTTGTAGGTGAGAACATATGGTATTTGTTTTTCCATTGCTGAGATACTTCACTTAGGATAATGATCTCTAGCTCCCTGCAAGTTGCTGCAAAAGACATTATTTCATTCCTTTTCATAGTTGAGCAGAACTCCCATAGTAAAAATACACTACATTTTCTTTGTTCACTTATCAGTTGATGGGCACTTAGATTGGTTCCACATCTTTGCTATTGTGAATTGTGCTGCAATAAACATTTGAGTGCAGTGTCTTTTTGAAATACTGATGACTTTTCCTCTGGGTAGATACCAAATAGTGGTACTGCTGGATCAAATGGCTGGTCAACTTTTTGTTTCTTTAGGAATCTCCATACTGTTTTGCATAAAGTATGTACTAATTTACATTCCCTCCTAGAGTATATAAGCATTGCCTTTTCACCACATCCATGCCAAAATCTATTGTTTTTTTAATTTATTAACAATGGACATTATGACAATGGTAAGGTGATATCTCATTGGGGTTTTAATTTGCATTTCCCTGATGATTAGTGATGTTGAGCATTTTTCATGTCTCTTGGCCATTTGTCTTTCTTCTTTTGAAAAAAAGTCTGTCCATATCTTTTGCCTACTTTTTGATGGGGTTATTTATTTTTTTCTTGTTGATTTATTTTGTTTTGTTTTTTCTTGTTTGATTTCTTTGTAAATTCTGGATATTAGTCCTTTGTTGGATATATAGTTTGCAAATATTTTCTCCCATTCTGTAGGTCATGAGTTTACTTTGTTGATCATTTCCTTTGCTGTGTAGAACCTTTTTAGTTTAATTAAATCACATTTATTTCTTTTTGTTGGTGCTGTATTTGCTTTGAGGGTGTTAGTCATAAATTCTTTGCTTAGGCCAATGTTCAGAAGAGTTTTTCCTAAATTTTCTTCTAGAATTTTTATGGTTTCAGGTCTTATATTTAAGTCTTTAATCCATCTTGAGTTAATTTTTGTATGTGATGAGAGAGTAATCCAGGTTCATTCTTCTGCATGCGGTTATCCAATTTTCCCAGCACCATATGTTGAATAGGGCATCCTTTCCCCGGTGTATACTTTTGTCTGCTTTGTCAAAAAATTGGTTGGTTGTAACCATATGGTTTTAATTCTGGGTTTTCTATTCTGTTCCATTGACTTATGTCTCTGCCTTTATACCAGTACCTTGCTGTGTCAGATACTATAGCCTGGTAGTATAATTTGAACTTGTGTAATGCAATGCCTCCAGATTTTTTTCTTTTTGCTTAGGTTTGCTCTGTCTATTCAGGCTCTTTTTTGATTCAATTGAAATTTAGGACTATTTTTGTTAGTTCTGTGTGAAATGACATTGGCATTTTGATGGAATTGCATTGAAACTATAAATCACTTTGGGCAGTATGAACAATTTAACAATATTGCTCCTTTTAACCCATGAGAATGGGGCATTTTTCCATATGTTTGTGTCATCTATGATTTCATCCATCACTGTTTTGTAGTTCTCCTTGTGGAGATCTTTCACCTTCTTGGGTAAGTATACCCCTAGGTATTTTATTTTTTTGCAGGTATTGTAAATGGCATTGAGTCCTTGATCTGATGCTCAGTTTGAGTGTTATTAGCATATAGAAATGCTACTGATTTATGTACATTGATTTTGTAACCTGAGACTTTGCTGAATTTATCAATTCTAGGAGTTTTGGAGGAGTCTTTCCGGTGTTTTAGATATAAGATCATATGGCTGGCAAACAGAGATAATTTGACCTCCTCTTTTCTTATTTGGATGCTCTATATTTCTTTCTCTTGCCTGATTGCTCTGGCTAGGAATTCCAATATTATGTGGAATAGATGTGACAGTGGGCATCCTTGTCTTGTTCCAGTTCTTAGGGAGAGTGCTTTCAACTTTTCTCCATTCACTATGATTTGGCTATGGGTTTGTCATATGTGGCTTTTATTATTTTAAGGTATGTTCCTTCTATGCCTAAGTTGTTGAGGGTTTTTTTCATGAAAGGGAGCTCGATTTTATTGAATGCTTTTTCTACATCTGTTGAGATGATCATATGGCTTTTATTTTTAATTCTGTTTATGTGTCAAATCACATTTATTGATTTGTATTTGTTGAATCATCTTTGCATCCTTAGGATGAAACCCAGGGCGAATTATCTTTTAGACATGCTGTTGGATTCAGTTTTACAGTACTCCTGCACTTGGGCCTAATGTCTTTACTTGGAGCATTCTACTCCAGATATATGGCTTGCTGTTTTACCTCAGTCAAGTCTTTGTTGATGCGTCAACTTCTAAATAAAACCTTCCCTAAACTATCCCTTTTTGAAATTGTAATCCTTCTTCACATAACTTCATATTCCCTATCTACTCTTTCATTGATTTATTTTCCTTCATATCACTTATCTCCTAATGCACTATTTAATTATTTTATTTATAGAATGAAGTCCTCCACGTCCACCAACAAGCATGTAAGCTCTGTTGGAGCAAAAAAATTTGTATGTTTTGTTTACTGATGTATGTCCAGAGCCTGGCCATAAATGCTCAATAAACATTGTTGAACAAAGAATAAATGAATGAATAAAGGTGATAATGGGAGGAAATAACTGTAGCATGAAGCCTGAGTTAATAGGAGCCAGAAAAAAGATAAGCCATGAGTTGTATGACTATAGCAGAATGAATGCTTGTAAGGTAGCAGCAGTATGTCAGGGAGGCATGACAGGAGAGGATACTTCTGAGTTGGACCACATAAAAGATAGCATTAGGGTCAAGAATAATTTTACACGTATAGAAATGAGGGGATAAGATAATGCATACCTGAGCAAAAACACAGATGGATAGTTAGTGGTACATGTGGAGTTTTGATGTGTTTGGAAAGTGAGGTGAATGAAATTGTGTAGTATGACGAGCTGGAAAAAGTATATGCATCAGTCAGATTGGTTTGGGTTGTGAGGAATTAAACTATGAATAAAATGGTATCTGAAATCAATTAAACACTTACTTTTTCTCACAATTATATACCCATAGTAGGGATGGCTTAAGTAGAGATGAGTCAGCTAAACATTTACTTTTTCTAACAATTATAAACCCTTAATGTGGATGGCTTAGGTAAAGATGGTTCAGAAGCTCAGTGATGTAATCAGTGACCCAGGGTCTTTTCATCTCTTCACTTTCTTTAATCTTTGCATAGATTTCCTCCTCAAGCTAGTTCAAAGATGACTGCCTCACATTTCCAACATAAACACATCCAAGGAAGAAGATAGATTTTTGTGTCTTCCTGTGGGGCTATGTTAGGAATGTTAGGAAGCTTTCTCAGAAAACGCTTAAAACACTTTCCTCCATACTTCATAGACCAGAGCTGTACCATGATTCCTGAGTGTCCTATTCCCTTAACAAATATTTAGTGAGCCCACATAATGTGCCAAATACAGTTCTAGACAATTTTAATACCATAGCATTAAACTAAATAACACTCCTGAATGGAGCTTATACTCTAGTTGGATAAGCTGAAAATACATAAATTAAAAAAAAATTGTAATATCATATGATGGCACATTATATGAACAAAATCAAAGTAGATTAAGAGATAAAGAAAAACAGATGTATCAACAGGAAGAAAATTTAGGTTGGGTGGTCAGATAGAGTGGTCAGATAAGGAGTCTTTGAGAAAGGGACTTTATGTAAGTAGAGACCTGAGTGAAATGAGGATGACAATCATGTGAATGTTTTAGGAAAGCTGTTTTTATACAGGGAAAAGAGCAAGTCCAAAGGCCTGAGCCAGGAATGAGCTTGGGATGTTCAAGAAACATTGTGGAAAGCCAAATGTTTAGAACTGAATGAGAAAAGTAGAGGATGTAAGGAGCTGAGTTCAGAAAGTCAGCAAGAAGGGCAGACTATGAAGGTCTTATAGGCCCTGGTAAAGATGCTGAATTTTGTTCTACGGGTGATAGGTAGTCATTGAATGGTTTTGAAGAGTGGAGTAGTATGATCTGATTGACATTTTGAAAAGATCACTCTGCCTGCAGAGAATAGACTGTAGGAGGTAAGTGCAGAGGCAGAGATGAGAGGCTATAGCAGAGGTACAGGTACAAGAATAACATGATTTGGAATATGATAGCAGTGATGAAGATTAGAAGTTCAGGACAGATCTCTGGGTGGCCTTGGACCAACACAGTTCTCATTTCCTTTCTCACTTGCAGTTCTCAAGAATAACTGTAGAATGTGCTAGGAAAGCAACATCCTGAGATAAGGGGGAACTGGTTGGAACAGCCTAGGCTCAGTTCCTGTCCCTCCTAGAATAGCAGGTCCTATAACACTTAGCATGTCATGTTGCCACAGAATATAAAGCCCAGGGTAGGCTGCTTTCCCAGGTTTCTCAGTTGCAGTGCAGGTCGGCACATGCACATGAGATTCCATTTTTCTTGTGCAGCTTTCTTGAGCTTTGGGGGACCAGTGCATCATGAATCTTAGGCTTCTAATGTCCCTTGCTGCCTATCTGTAAGAAAGAAAGTTGCTTCACTTAACTTTTTGTATGCAAGTGTTCTGTCTCATCAGACTTGTGCAAGTGATAGAAATTGGCCCCTCTCAAGGTGCATTTGGTGAGGTGTTTACAGCTCTTCCCTGATATTGATACCAGTACAAAGTGAACCTGCTTCACAAGAAGCTGTTGGACTGAAAATCGATCGTGAAAATAGTGAAAGGACTGATCCCTAGCCAAAGGAGTAGACTAACTTTGTTTAAACTGATCTGGAAGGGGCGCATATTGGAGAGTCAAGCATAATGTCCACTACAGAGTATATTAGCATCATATTATGAAGGAATGTCAGCTTTGTGCATTTCAACAGACATTGATTGACTAGCTTATATTCGTGTTGCAGGTTGGTTTGTCTATAGGGCAGACACTGAGATGGAATTATGGTTCAGGATGATTATTGAGGCATCCCATGGAATTTATACCTGTGGATGCTGGCTGTTTGCTAGGCTTTTAATAGGCTTTTCCAGTCCTGTATCAGGCTTCAGTTTCTGGGTGGTCTGGTATGTGATATGACTATAGTAATTTTCATAGTCAAGGGCCTACTCCTTCTTCTTTGATGTAAAGTGCATTGCCCTGAGCTGATAAAATGATATGTGGGAACTTGTGCTGGTGCATCAAATACTCTTTGAGCCTTAAGCTGAAGCTCTGAAAGTATGAAAGGAAAATCCATACTCAAAATTAGTGTCTATTTCTGTCTGAATAAATGGCTGAGCCTTTCAAAGTAAAGGAGCAAAAGTTTATCAATTTGATCTTCTTGAGGGATGGTTTCACATCAGAGATTCAGCATTGGTCTGTACTGGTGGCAGGCTGGCACTTGGTGGCAGCATTTGCTAGGTCAGCATCAGTGAGTGGGAGCCATTAATACTGGGCCCAAGCATAGCTTCCATCACTACCACTATGGCCAGAAGTGGGGGATGGATCATGATGAAACCGGACTGCTTAATGACCAAATCTGAGTAACTTCAGCTGGTCAGGTTGTTTTATCTGTTTTGTTATTCTGCTATTCCAATGGTGGATGCTCTCTGGAAGGCATTAAAGTATAATAGAAACATCTTTAAACTTTTTGTTCACTATCCTTTGTCCATCCACGTGCCTTTAGCTCTGGTTCCCTTGTCTCTAATATTGCAATCTTTCATCTTCCAGATTATGACCAGCCAGCCAAGCCATTTGCCATTGCTCATGAGTCCAGCTATAGTCTAACCTCCATCAGTTCTGTTCTCTAGAGGACCAGGTGCACCATCTAAAATTCTGCCAACTGGAAAGATTTGCATATGCCTCTTATCAAAGCTATCTCCGAGTGCCAAACATTTTTAGCTTGTACCCACTTACTTAGCCTACCAATCCATAATCCACGCTGAGTATTTTTCTTCTACCTTCAGTTAGTAATAAAGGATCCATCATAAGGCCATACATGTAAGCTAAGGGAGAGACATTAATTGGCACAATGATGATGAACAAAATGGTCATCTGGGCTATCTGCTTCTGCAGGTTGCTTTTTATCCTTTCTTACTTGTACTTGATCTTGCATGTATTATTAAATACTTCCATTCTTCCAGTGAATGGGCATGCCTAAATTTATGACTTGTTGAGTCTAACAGAATGCAACTCATGATCACCTGTTGTTCTATAGTCAGGCTTTCCAAATTTACTAGGGCTCAGCACTCTAGGGGTTGATTTACAAATGGTATATAATTCTCCACTATAGAAGGCAGGACCCTCTTCCAGAATCCTAGAGGTCTGTATTGTGATTCTGTCTTTGGGACTTGCCACAAACTCTACATGGTATCATTTCCCATGTCTGATATCTCTAATACCATAAATAGTCTGTTGGGTCATGTGTCAACTCAAAATTGGCAGCTTACTAGGCATTGTGATTCCTTTTTTTTTTTTTTTTTGTGGTAGAAAGTCAGGATGTAATAATTCATCCCTTATATTAGATGAAATGTCTTAGAATGCTTCAAACCACTGTACCCACAAAAGATTGTCTTATTTGGTAGGCTTCTGAATATTTGAACATTTTGTCTTCCCTCCTCTGAAGTAGATATGTCTTATCAAAGCCCTCAATGAGCTAGTCACTTTTTGCTCTATAGGTCTAATGAACATAATTCCATCAACATAGTAGATCAATTTGATGATTTTCAGGATAACCAGTTGGTCAAGTTCTCTTCATATTACATTATGACTAAGGATAGAGAGATTAACATACCTCTGGGTTAGGCTGTAAATATATATTGTTTTCTGTCCTGTATAAGTTCCAACTCTTTACTTATAGAGTCAGAAATGAATGCATTCACCAAATCAATAGTCTCATAGAATGTATCCGAGGCTGAGGCTCTGCTAATGTGCTCTAGCAAAGGTACTTTAAGCACAGTGGGGTCTACATACAAATGGGATTATTATTGGTTGTGTTTGAAAAATTAAATGAAGATATTACAGAGACAACCACTTCTGCATCTTTTAAATCTTTGAGAATGGTACTTATTTCCACCATCTGCCTATAGACCTATTATCTTTTATTTGCTATCTTGGAGGGGGGGAATTTTAGATGCTTCTACTTGACCTTCTCCATTATGCTAGCTCTTATCCCACAGGACAGGTGCTTGATATGAAGGTTATCCCAATTACCAGTTATTTCTATTCCAATAATATATTTGGAGAGTAACCATAACCACCATCTGTGCACATGGACTCAATGAACCTATTGGATATGTTTATTTGCCAGCACTCCATTTATTACTTGGCCCCATATGCCCATACTCAAACAGTAGGGCCATGATTGGCGTGTTCAAAAATGTATGAATATTACACTTTTCCCAGTACATTTACCTGAGTAAATGACCATAGTTAGCACTGGAAATGGATGGATAAAATCATTGCCATGTTTATTTGTCAAAGTAGTGCGAGATGTTTTCTCTTAGGAACTCTGTCTCTTCTTTACTCAATAAGATTGGGTCTAAAAATTGGTTCAGCTACAGAAACTGGGCAAGTGTAGTAGACCACTGTCAGGTCTGACCTATAAAGGAGAACTGCCAGTCAATTTTGGAGTGATACTGGTGCCTCACTCTTCAGAGGATTCCTTGTGGTCATGGAAAATGGTAAATCTTCTGGGCACTTGTAATCATCTGGAAGATCTTTTATCTGTACATAGTATATACATTCTTGCATGCCCACTTCCCTGAGCATTTTAATCCCATCATCTACTGTCTGCTATGGCAAATTCTAACATTTAACTTCACTTAATGTAACCCATCACATTTTCCATGTGTCTAGGAGCCATTCTATTAATGAATTTGCATCATCTCCTGGGGTTTTCTCTAGGATAGTAAATCCTGGATCTTGGGCAAATGTTCCCAAATCATAAACTCTCTCTTATCAAACTATGTTACAGCTCCTTTGAGCAAACACCCCAAAAATCTAGTTCCACATATACTCTCTAGCTCTTGTTAGGTCTTGAAGCTTCTTTAGTATAAAGCCTCTTTTATGCTTTAACAGGCCCAACAGATTCCTTGCTGTTTTTTTCTGTGACTTAACACTATAATAGCCTTAGTGGCTAAGAGGGGAGGTGGAGGCATACCTGAGGTGGGAAGAAGCACAAATGTCTTATGTGGAAGAGACTGCATTGTTTTCAAAGAATGGAAGAGATCTAGCCTTTGATAAGGAGGGGTGGACCATTCAGGCTTAGAGATGTTAGGGGAATGGATCTGCAAATTCAAGATTTAGGCAGGGCATCAACCCAGATGTCTTTGTGCTATATGTTATAGCATCATCCCTCCCCAACAAGGACCTTGACCTTTAAAGCAGACCTTTCCTGGTTGAGAGTTTAAACTTTTTCCTAGCTTGATTAATCCTCTAGCCTGATCCTCAGTATTTTATGTCCTCCTTTATGTAGAAACAGAAGATGAGAGCTTCCCTGTATGGTACCAAAGAGGCCCTCTGATATTTATATTAGCTTTCAATTAGTGAATAATCATTCACTGCTTGTTATTTTCTAGAGAGTCAATTAAGCTGAGCAAGAACCATTTATTTTCATTGACCTTATGATTAACTATTTTCCCATATTTCTCAAATTATTGACACAATGCACCAGCCAGTGCATTCCCCTCCACTACTATGCTAGTGCACCATTCCAATGCACAGCAATGAAAGTTTTAACAGCTAGACTACAGTTTTGAGCCAGAGACTATCTGTGCCCATTAAATACCCGTATTGGGATTCTATTGTTAGCTGAGTAGTGAATAATGCAGTTTCTAAATCTCTACACTCCTCCTGCTTCCTTGGATTTCTTCTAGTACCAATTGTTACAGGTGAATTTTCCAGAAAGTATCCATGGTGGAATGTTTCATGCAGATCATTAGGCTGTGTCTTTCTATCAACATCTGTGGAAGTAAGAGGGATTAGGCAGACAGAAAAGTCAAAAAGCATTGCATGACCAATGACATATTCAGACAATGCCACAGAAAGCTCAAAAGCTAGACTGGGCTTTAGTTTTGTCTGTAGTTGAAGCAAGATGGTCAGACCTTTACACCCTTCTATTGAATATTCACTGTATGAAGAACCCCTGGCAGAGGCTTGATCTTGGCCAGGGTGGCTTTCTATAGCTAAGCCAATCCCAGAAAGTCAGCACTGTCTTTCTCTCTTTCTCCAGCACAAGTCCTTCAATGAATCACAGTGTTCAGAATAACATGCAAGGCACTCTGCTGGAAACACAAAGATGGGTCAGAAATGGCAGGCTCTTTGGGAGAAGGACACACATCCTTTTGACACATCATGGTGATGAATAAAGAAAACACATAGTGGAGGGTCATCCTGAGCTAAGTATTGAGGAATGAGAGAATATTATCTAAGAAGAAAATAAAGAATATTCCAGAAAAAGGATCATTATGAAAAATAGAGACATAGTAAAATCTCTTTGTTGTAAGAACATTTGAAATTTACTCTGTGATTTTGAAATGTACAATATATTATTTATTATTAACTATATTCACCTCTCTGTGCAATATATCTCAAAGGACAAAAAATCTTATTCTTCCTATCTAATTAAGTCTTTTAAACTTTGACCATAATATCCCTACCCCATCCCCAACCTCTGATAAACACCATTGTACTCTCTGCTTATTTGAGGTTGTTTGCTTTAAATATCACTTATAAGTGAGGACATACGGTATTTGTCTTTTGTACCAGGTTTATTTCACTTAGCATAACTTTTCAAGTGTTTTCATCACAAAAAATAAGGTGATGGATATTCTAGCTTGATACAATTATTCTATACTGTATTACCAAGTCATAACATAATTTTGTGTCCCCAAAATATAAATAACAATAATTTGTCAGTTTACAATAAAAATAAAAATTAAACAAAAAAATATCGTTATGAGGGGCCCCTCAGATAGTTTAGGTTGCTGATATATTTTCATGGGTTTCAACCTCACTACTCAGTAGGTGCTGGTGGTTGCTGATGTGTTAGCTTAAACTGGGAGTATGTGCTGAGGTTTACATTTTCAAGAGACCTAGTGGGAACAGTCTAGAGGATGGATTAAGTGAAATGCACAAAATGATCTTGCATGCAGATATGGGCCTAAGACAAAGGAAAGCCACTGTAGGTTTCTGAAGAAGGAACTGATTTGATTTCATCTATGTTTTGGTAGAAAGTGTAATATCATTGTGGTAAATGAATTATGGGATGCAGAAAAAGAGTTAGAAAGCTATTAAAATATGGGAGACTCAGGCAGTATCACTCGAGGCCAGAAGTTCAAGACCAGCTCATCATCTCAGGAGGATATAGCTAGACCCCATCTCTTGAAACAAAGAAACAAAAAATAAAGAACACTATTAAAATAGTGTAGGTAGCATTCTTATAATCTTTTGCTAAAGAATGAAATCTTATAATGAAGATTTGCAGATGGTCCAAAGATATTTGCTTCTCTAAATTCATATTAATTTATTTCGAATTACTGGTTCCCTTTCAATTCATCCTTGATTTAAGGTATTGTTTATCACGTGAACTATTCTTTATCTCAATACATGCCTCTACATATATTTACCATGGCACACACTAGCAGTTAGTCTTAGTCTTCATCTCATACCACTGATCTTACAGGGTAAAACTGGGAGAAATACATAACATATGGCTCTATTCTAATGTTCAGTGAAATCTATAAAGTAAATATAATGTAATCAGGAGTTGATTAGCATAGAATTACATGGTGAACTGCAATGGCAATTTAGTTTAAGGCTTCCATGGGAATGAGGAAGATAAAACTTGATGTACTTGACCTTTAGGACAAAGTATATGGATAAGTCATGACCTATGTCTAGGTACCATCAGTGTGTTGTTTCACTATAGTGATCCACAAAGTGGCTGGAAAGGCACACATGACAAGTAAAGAGAATGCTTCAGGAACAATTATCCTGGGCTTAGCTAATGTTTTCAAAGTTAAGAAAGTAGGAATGTGGTATTAATCTCGAACCTGCGGGAACAAGTGAGCTAATTTCTCTTCCTACGGAAAGAAGTGAGGTGGAATGTCTGTCACTCTCAGCTAGCTCATGAAGGATCTGAAAAGAGAGCATTAGATTACTGATGGACTCCTCAGAGAAAGCCAGTCTTAAACTGAAGAACATTTTAGGAGGCACAAACAAAAAGAGAAAGGAACTAAGAGATTTCCAGTTGGGGAATCAAAAGTTAAGGGAATCATCTTGGTATAGGCCAAGCAAATCCTCTGATCCCCAGTGACAGAGTTAGTCCAACTTCTGCCAAGGGGCAATGTGACAAGGGCCATAAACAAAGGGCTGGGAAGGTGGTACAGCCACCAGCAGTTAAAAAGGAGTCTTCAAAAGACTTCAATTTTAATTATTGAGGAAAGGCATTTGGCAGGATGAGAATACTGATAAATCTCTGATACTATAAGGAAAAGGAGGAAAAGAGGAAGCTGGTAGAAAATGACCTGAGAAAGATTAAATGAGTCTTTAAAATATATTTTTTGAAAGTTGAGTTTTTTCCATCAAAATTGGTTGAGAATGTCTATCCTGTTACATAAAGATGTATAGGTACAGTAAGTGGAAAACCGTCAGAAGCCCGTCATAAGGATAACTTATTCTCTCCTCCCTCAGGCTGCATGCACTTTTCTATGATGTCGGCTTTCTCATTATATTCTGTTCCCTCATTATCTTCAGTTTTTACATGGCTTCTTCAGGTCTTTTCTCCATATCATAACGTCTCACTTTAAACTCTCCATGTTAACTAGAAGACACTTCATGTATTTCTTATTCAAAATTTCAGTTTATAGAAACAAGAATCTGACAGTCTTGAGTCATCTTCTTAAGTCAGGCCACAGAGGTCACTGCTGCCTGGTCAGCCTGCTGTGAAGGGACCATTTGTAACATATGTAACCGTTTAGGCAGCTGATGCTCTCACATATGTGGTTTCTTTCAGAAGTGAGTGTGGTCATGGAGGGTGTTCCAGCCAATATCTATGTAGCACACTGGCTGAAGCTCTTATATAATGCTCTCAGAACCCTTTGATAGTATACTCAGGCCATCCATAGCTTGTTTTCTTTATATACTGGACATTGCAGGCAGAAAAGCCCATTGATTATATCTTAGTAATAAGTTAATTCTCCCAATTGAGTGGTGGTGGAGGTTAATATTGCATATATTCCCTATTCCTTAATACCCTCTTCACTTTTTCTGGAACACTTTCTAAAATAAGCCATCTGATTAAAGCTGCCTCAAAGTCCCATGGCTGTCCACATGGATACCAAGGAACTGTCTTCAGGAAGATTGAGCTCTCACTGCCCTCTAGTGCGAGTGGAGGAAGCAGTTTTGCTGTTAATTGGGGTTGAAGTTTGAACAAATAATCAGGATCCACCTTATTGCTCACAAAAGGCCACTGTGAGAAAAAGGAGAGAAGAGAGCTTTTGTATGGAAACGTAATAAAGGAGTGCATATATGAAGTCCAGAGCACTCTGAGAAGAAAAGAAGACCAAGGAGGAAAGTGTAAATGCTAGGTAGGAGCCCCAAGCTTGGAGAGCAACCATGAGTAAAGGTGAGGCACATTAGATACCAGGAAATGAAAGTTATCTGGATGCTCAGGAGCTATACGGAAGCAAAGTCCTCCTTAGAGGACTGCCTTGTCTTCATGTGAATGGGAATGTCAAACTCAGCAGGTGCCCATTTTCAGCATTTTCAGACTTCGAATCACCTGTACCCAAGTATGTGTCTTATATAATCCCAAATCCATGCCACTTCTGATTTCTCCCATGGGTTGCTTCCCCACAATATCCCCTCAGGTCTAAACTCAATACCTAGAACATAATTATGTCCTCAAAAGTTGGCTTCATGAACTGTAAGATCTACTGGGACTTCTAGACCCTAAGTAGAAGATTAAAAGGAACTTCTGCACAAGTGTTTGAAGGATGAAATAAAAATTCTATGACATCTTAGCTAAGAAAATGGAAAATGAATACCCATGTTATAATTACAACAAATGTTTTTCTTGGAGTGACTCAACTAAGCATTATTTCCAGCCAAAATATTAATAGCTGGATGTAGGTAGACTTAGTTATATAGACCCAATGCAAACATGAGGCTAAGGCTTGTCATTTACAGCAGAAATGTTTGTAATGTTGAATAGCTTACTAGAAAATTGTCATGCTATTAAGCTACATAGGTAAGTATTGTTTCACCCTTAAAATTAGAGCACAAATACATGGTGATGCATCACTTCAACTGTTATAACCAAGCTAACACTACCTAAATCAATAAGGCCTGTCTGCTGGGGGTTTTGTGGTATATTGATTACAAGCAGAATAAACTGTGTCAATGGAAGAGTGTAAGCAAATTATTATGATGATCCAGCCGGTTGGTACAAAACATGACAGACCACCTTATATCATCTGCTAGGAGATTTCTAGCCTGTGAGAGTTAATCAAACATTTTTGAATAATGTGCTGGGGACATATTGTTAGAGAAAAGTGATAAATAGTACCTTCATAGGTTATTCCTACAAATTGCCCAGAGTATTCAATAAAAAAATGACTCTCAATAACCTGTTTCAATGTTTTAGTGCTTTTATTTTGTGTGGGTAGTAGTAGGAGAGACTCTGGGAGCTTCATCCAATGAGAAATCAAACTGTAGAAAGAATCCTATTGAATTTACAGATCAGCCACTGAAGCAGACCACAGCATTCCCCAAAGGAATAAACACTTTATACCATGAGCAAAACATAGGGGAAATTGTATTCATGCCAAATTAGAATGTCATTGGCAAGCACAAAATAGATAAGTCAAGAAATACTTTTCCAACTCTGTGTTAAAGAGTTGGGGATATATTCTATGTTTGAGAAGAAATCATATGGAATCGATTATGTTAAATCACTGACATAAATTTCTGTCTAGAAACTAATTAGTAAAGAATGCACTCTCTTATTCCCTAGACCAGGTTAGGAGGCCCTGCAAAAGACAGTGAGAAAGTCTGTATGAGAAAGTCTCAATGTCAGCATGCATCAGTATCACATAGTGGGCTTGTTAAAACACAGATGGCTGGACCCCACCCCCAGAGACTCTGATGCAGTAGGTCTGGATGGGAGCCTCACAATTTGCATTTCCAAATTCCCAGGTAAGGCTGATGATGCCGGTCTGGGAAACCACATTTTGTAAACCACAGCCCTATACATCATGTTGGATTTAATATTTTTGAAGACTTTGGGAACCAGGATGTAGAGTTGACATATATCAAGTTGGAAAATGAAAAAAAGGAATGCTGATGCTTGATTATTCCTCTATCCATCTCTATTCTTATAAGAAAGGAAAAGGACCCATATTGTTGTTTTTTTTTTATGTTTTAGGTTCTTTACATATATTATCTCACTTAATAGGCACATTATTCTTAAGCTAGCATAATTCAGTAACCTGTATAATACATAAATAAAATGTATGAAGCCCAAGCATCTTGAGACTCTGTCTTCTAATCTTTTCCCATTCAAAGAAACATTAATTTCATGTCTAGAATAATTGGGGAAAATGTGGTTTTTTTCCTCAAAACACCAATAAGTGAAAAGACCTCATAAGTCATACCAAAAATCTTTCCTTCCCATCTCTCTCCCCTTCAATATCTTTCAGCAGTATGAATACCCTACTAAGATTTTTCCTTGAGACATGAAAGATTGAAGGTCACAGTAACTCCTGGAACTAGACTGAAAACACCTTGTGTCAGCTCAGTTAACTGAGAACCCAAGGGGCCTGGTTGAGTTTTTCTTTCTGTTTCAAATTTTAGGTTTAAACTACATTCACCAAGCATTAAAAAAAAGCCCAGTGAATTTGGCTTAATTTGTTTCTAAGAAGCCTCAATTGTCATTTAGCTCAATCCAGATTTCATTTCAAAGATTGTAATTATATTTAAAATTTTGTGACACTCTAATATCTATCTTAAAGTGATTTTAGTAGAATCAATCATCCCTGGTTAAAGAGTTGCCATGTGACTGAAATCTAGCCAATCACATTTTCCTTGGCCACAGTGATTGGGCTGAAGTGACTACATTCTTTCCTGGAACTCTTCACCTGGAATTAAGGGAAAAGTCTGTGTCTTTCTGTGAGATTGCTGATGGTCATCTTGTTGAAGTGAGGAGAGAGACAGTGTGTGAATCAAGCAAAGAAGGGACATGCAAACCTGCAATATGGATAGAGACAGAAGATACTGATGAGCCATGAGAGAAAACAAAACATGGGCCACCGTCTAGATTTGCATTTCTAAATTTTCTGCATACCTTGGGCAAGTTACATAACTTCTTTGAGACTCAGGTAACTCATCTCTAATGTAGTACCTCATAGGGTTGTCATGAGGGCTGAATGATTTATATAAAGTGCTTAGGACAGTGTCTGATGCATAATAAGTGATGTGTACACGTTGGATATTTTTATGACATACTTTGGTCCCCTGTTCTGAGTAGTAAAGTGATAAATAAGTCAAAATAGTTTATACCTGCAATTATGATAATATTCACAATATATACATACATTTCTCAAACTGAAACTTCAATGTAACAATTACTGAGTGTCTTAAATACCAAGTATGTTGAACAAAAGTATAATATGGGTAGAGTGGTATTATACTATATATACTTACAGGACTATATTTAATTTTTTTTTAAATATCAGGCACTGATCCTTGTTTAATATTTATATATTATGTTATGTTATGGATTGGGAAATCATAAATAAATAAGGAAAAACCATATTAATCAAGCATATAATACATTATGAATAATAATGCATGTATTCTTTGTAAAATGAAGGGGTTTAAACAAATTATCTGTTGTATAATTTTTAGTTCTACAATTTCTCTAGAATTATAAATTTATAAAAATTTATATTTTAGAATTATAGAACTTTGTCACAAGAAGGGATTTATGGATCATTAGTTTAATTTTTTATACTAAAAATTGAGGTCCAAATGACATTATGTCATTTGGGGTCATTCTGATGATGGCAGCTAACTGACTTAAAAACTGCTGATCAAAAGCAAGGAAGGAGCTAAAATGGAAGCAGAGCAAAATTTAAAAAATGATTTTTATTTAAGTTTTTAGAAGGGCAGAGAGAGAGGAAATTACAGAAGAACAAGAACCCATGTGAGACTACTCAAAGATCACTGTGAGACCAAGGTTCTAGAAGAAAGTATAAAAAGGTTTGGTTCACAATCTAGGTAGAATGGCTACCTCTACTTTTATTATGCCCATCAATCCATGAATGGATTAGTAAAATGTGGTATTTGTATACCATGGAGTATTACTCAGCTATAAGAAATAATGCTGATACGACACCTCTTTGGTTCTCCTGGATAGAGTTGGAACCCATTCTATTAAGTGAAGCATCCCAAGAATGGAAAAATAAGCACCACATGTACTCACCAGAAAATTGGTTTCCCTGA
>CM052440.1:23235055-23270039 GCA_028533085.1 Varecia variegata | reverse complement strand
CGCTTGAAGTTCTGACTTGGGGGGGACAGGGGTGGGGGAGGGGATGGGTGTATACCTACAGGAAGAGTGCGATGTGCACTGTCTGGGGAATGGACACGCTTGAGGCTCGGACTCGGGGGATTGGGAGGGACATGGGCAATATATCTATGCAGAACTTTTGTACCCCCATAATAAGCTGAAATAAAAAAAAATTAAAAAAAAATAAATAAAATAAAAATCAAATATATCATAGAAAAAAAAATAGTTTATTGTGGGTTATGCAAATAAAGATTAGTGAAATATTGGATGTTGGGCCTAGTTGCTAGAAATAAAACCACATCCTATAATTTTGATCCTTTTTAAATATTATTTTCCAACAAGCCTCTTTAGTTTTTCTAAGTGATTTTGATATTCTAATTCGAGTAAATTATGTGCAGTATTGAAAATAAAACAAATAAAAAGAAGAACTCACATAAAACCACAGCAATTTTCACGATAAGTGCTATCAATGAATCTACATCGAGACTGTCATTTTCAGGTCAATAAAAAATTCATAATGCCATGTTCTATAAATTTCTGGTTGTCTTCCTCTTTGTAATATGACCCTTTAAATGTCATATGTAGACAACTGAGATGAGATCATAATGAGTTTGTGCTGGTGTAAGGCAGAGCTCTTAAGCACAGAAAATTAAAAAATATTTAAAAACAACTCTCCATAGACTCTTCAAGACCAAAGGTTGTGCCTGTAAAAAACGGTTGACTTGTTATCTTTAGAGAGTGTTTCTCCTGTGAATCTGAAGGAAAGTTTGAAGAAGATGCAAATATATGTTGATGTGAAGGCCTAGAGAGAAATAGAAGAACCAGTGCCAAGATGCTGTTTGGCTCCACGCTCTTTACCTCTCTAGTCTTGTCATCTCTCCTCCTTGCTCCTGTCACAGGATTATTTCTACTCTTATTGTGTATCGAGTTTACCCCCTGCCTCCTGGACAGGGTTAGCTCTAGGCTTTTGTTCTCAAAGACTTTATTTGGCATCAAGATCATTCTTGCTTCTGAGCTTTATATTTCCTGCCCAGGTTGTGCTTACTATTGTCCTCGCTTTCTCTGGATCTGAGTAATGAAGCTTCCCTTTCCTGGTTCCTATTGCATACTCCCAAGCTTATGTTGCAGATCCCCATGCTATGGCTTTTGAGATTCTCACCAAGTCCCTCAAGGTACATCTATTTTACCCTCCAAGCCTCATTCCCTGTACCGATGGCCTAGACTACTTCCGCTCTCTTAGCCCCAGAGCTAAAAGCTCTCAAGCTCCCTGCCTTTATGGATTGCACTCCAGCCATGACTCCTGTTGCCCTGCTCCAATCATGTGTTACAATCTTCTGGTGAGAAACGTTTTATAGTCCCACCTTCCTTTAGTTTTATAAATTAACATCCCAAGTTTCAGTGTTCATTGCGTACGACAAATAATCTCATCTCTCTAAAACAGATCTAAATGTCAAATTTATATATTTCATGATTGAAGGAATCATGAAAATGAGAATTTCCAGTGGCCTTCCAGGAAACGTGGGAATTAATAAGACATGAATAAAAGAGTACCAAGCAATGGCAATGGCCAGTTGAAAATGGAAAGCAAGAATCTGTAATTATTTAGTTCTTCATCATTTTTTATCTTCCCTAAGGATGTGGGCTTGTTTTGTGGACTGCATGTTTGTGTCTCCCCAAACTGTATTCGTTGAAACCCTAACCCCCAATAAGATGGTATTGGGAAGTGGGGAATTTGAGAAGTAATTAGCTTATGAGAATGGAGCTTTCATGATGGATTTAGTGCCATTAAAAGACAGCAAAGAGCTTGCTTTCTCTCAGCTCTCTACCATGTGAGAACAGAGTAAGACAGCTATTTGCAAATCAGGAGTGAGGACTCTCACCAGACATTGCATCTGCCGACACCTTGATCTTGGACTTCTAACCTCCAGAACTGTGAGAAATAAATGTTTGTTGTTTAAGCCATCCAGTCTATGGTAATTTGTTATAGCAGCCCTGACTAAGAAAGCTTGTTAGGAGAGCTGAAGCAGTGGTTAATATGAAGAATGCTTTATTGGGATTTACATAGATGGTTTGGAAGGTTCAGGAAGGTGAGGGCATTGACTATGCTAATCTTGAAGTCCCTAAACCAAAAGTTAGAAAACTTTAGGGGTTACTGCTGCAGAGGCCTGTAATTGTCATTCTGTTATTCTAAGTGTTTTAATTGCATGTTTTCTTGTTAGGTTAGAGAGCAGCTGAGTGGGAATATTAAATTGAAAGTAATCTGTGGTTGAAGAAACAAGGTGCTGAGTTAGAAATCTCAGAGCAGGTACACCTTGTAATGGTAATGGTTACTTCCAGCATGATGCCCTGACAAGGCAGTTCTATGGGGGTTAAGTAGTCTTAAGGAAATTGGGTGCTAAAATGTATAAAATTCACTCAATGAACAGGCTTAAGGGGAAACATGTGAGGGGACAGTGCCAATAGTGATTCCAAAAGAATGATACAAAAAATAGGATAGATTTTATCTCATATATATGATATATATACATATTTTATATTTTATCATATATTTATAATGACACTTTTAATGTCCTGAAAAACAGCATTAGGAAGAAGAGAGAAACTTGGTCCAGTAGACCCCCTGATTTAGCATTACAGAAGAAATAAGGGCATTAGAGAAGAAATAGGATAATTAATCTATCTTTAGTATAGATACAGATGATAAAGAGAAGGGGTGAAAAAAATGTTTGGGTAGTATAGTGAGGGTTTTTAATCCATAACAGAACAGAAAGCATAGAAATAAGGTGAGGTGAATTGCTGCAGAATGGATTATTTAAGAAGCAAGGTTATAACTGGAGTCACTTATTTTCATAATAGAAATGACAAAATAATTGAGGTGGACACACAACATGACACATAAGAAGTAGTTATCCTGGGGCTTACTGGAAACTCTTTTATACAGAGCCGAGGCTCAGGGGGTGTTTGAATATTGGCAAGAACAAAAGATGAAGTAGAATTTCTATTAATGTCAGAACCTGTGAACTTTTTCTAATGTAGAAATAATGCTTATCAAAATTTATTCAGTGTTTACCAATTTTTTAATTAACTTATTTTCTGGAAAATTCATTTCCCCAAACCATCAAATCTATTTAATTTTGTCTGGTTCTGTAATAACAACAACAACAACAAAAGCTACATTGGAAAAATTCCTGGAAAGTGCAATGTAGAAATTGTCTTCAGTAGTTTTACCTATTTTTGTATTAATACACATTTGCATTATAATTTGTCTAGAGCATAAAACTGTTGCTTTTTAGGAGACCCTGAAAGGTCATTTTGATCCTGATGTGAGATGGTACATGCTGGATCTCATATAAATATTAAAAAAGGACAAAAATGAAAGGAAATTTTAATGGCTTGAAGCTATGAAAATTTCTCTTGCTTCTGCTGTGTCTTCATTAATATAGAATTCTTTTTATCAATTTAGATAATTCAATTGGTAGGCAGTTAGCCAACTGGATTTAGGATCACATCTATTGAGGAATAATAAAAAGTGCAATTTGTGCTTCTGGAACTGCATATTGAGTCATGTCACAAAAGCACCAAACTAAACACTATTATTATTCTAAATATAATATAGATACAGTTGTTTAAATTCAAATATATCCTTATGGAAAATGTTCATAATCTGACTGTGTATATGTAATGAAGAAAGTCTGATTAAAAAACCATACTTTATGATCTTTTCCACAATAAGTAAAAATTAAAGCAGATCTTGGTTTGCAGCAAATATTTGCTGAAGCTGCCATTCTTCATAAATTTCTTCATGTCTGAGCAGGTTTTTGTTGTACACAATGCAAAAATTGTGGTTGCACTTTGATAGGTTTCATATATACCCAGAGCATGTTTCAATCAAATATGCTCTGATGATATTAAGATAGATCTGACTTAAAATTACAAATGTCTTAATACTTTTGCTACAAACCAACAAAAACAGTTATCCCATTTATGCTTCCTAATTTTTATGCAACACCCTTAAAGGGATCAGTCCTGACAGATTCCTATGAACACAGAGATTCAGCTGAAATTATTAATCCAACATCATCCTGGGCTTGCTACTAGGGCAATGCAGGACTGAACATCTGCTTAGGGGATGGAGATCAGAAAGTGTTCTCAGGGGATAACAAATGATCTGGAACTTTTAGGTTTAAATAAGATTTTGTTATGAGTACTTGGTAGGAGGTAGGCTTATGGGCAGAAATAGTAACACCAGAAAAGTTCCACAGCTTTGAACATTGGTAGACACAGGAAATGCCAAGTGCTCTGGAGTGAGCTTGAAGCGCAGGGTGGTGAGAATGAAATTGGAGGAGACTTTAATGTCGTTATAAGAAAAGAAGGGCTACTGGAGATGTCTAAGCAGAGGGGCACAAGGTTACATCTGAAGTTTTAAAAGATCAGTCCAGCATCTGAATGGTGCATGGGTAAGCTGGAAGGCAGGAAAGCCAGTTAGAATGCTATACTACCCATCCAAATATAAATTAACAGGCAAGTGAACAAAGGCAAACAGCAGGGAAAGATTCTTGGGAATTTTAGAAACACTTCTACCACTCTTCAGCTCATTTTTATCCTTCCCATTCATATTTTTTGGGGGAAAGGCAGTACATTTTTTATTTTATTTCCTTTCTGACTTCTAAATTAAAGAGTTCTTCCCCTGTTTTAAATTCTATGGCTATCGACCTATAATTTTTATTTTTTATTTAATATATAATACACACTAAGAATTCACTGAAACAGCACACTTGAACATATAATATATAATATATGTTATACATTTTATATGCATATATCTACATGTAAAACATATAGTTGATTGCTTTTACTTTGTAGGATTTAATATTATTTTTTAAGTAGATGTCTTTCTAATAACCCTGTTCCAATCACTCTTATGATCCAAACCCAATTTACCAACCCAAGTTACCAGTGTGTAACTTTGATATTTCCTCTTAAATGTCTCTTGGCACTTTAAACTCAATTTATATAAAATAGTTGCTTCTCCTGACTTTCCTATGTCCATGAATGGTACATCTATTTTTGTTCTATACCTTGGACTGGAAGGCTTACCTTCCTAGGTATGTGACCTCCACAAGGCTTCATTTCTGTCCCCCTTTCTATTTCTGCTGCCACCAGCCTTTCATAGGCCACAGAGTCTCTCTTGAGAACTATATTCAGAACCATTTAACTGTTCCATGTGCTTCTTTCTGCACACTGTCACAGGATGAAGCTTCCTAAATTGGAGTATTCCTCACATTAGTCCCCTGCTCAGAAACCTCCCATTGCATTTAAAAGTACAACCTGCTTTTCTAGTTCCAATTCCTCCTCCTTGCCTTCACAAAGTCTGTTCTCAAACCAAATTAGATGATTTCTTCCCTTAATATTGTGAGACAAAGTAGCAAACCTAAAAAGCCATTTTTGATCATTTCTGCTTGTCACCATAATTTCACAAAGCTCCTGACTCTAACGACATGCAGCTCTCTGGAAAGATGCTTTGAAGGCAAAACAGAATAGAGCACACAGCCCCCCATGTCTCCTGCCTGAGTCACTATATTCCTTAAAAGATAAATAACCCCAGTCCTTGCCTTTTCCTACATATAACGTCTAACCAGGTTAGCAATTATGCTTCTGTACTCTATAACAAGATATATTCTTGCATCCAAACCCCGATGTGATTCTGCTTTATTGTAACTTCTGAGAAAGGTTAATGTGATTTTGCACATACTGAATCCCCACGACCTGTACACAAACTGTGAACTAAAATACTGTGTTGGAGGAGCCTCACAGAACCTCTCTGAAAGGCTCATCCTGGGCAGAGCTCCTCAGTCTACAGTTTTCAGTTAGACTTTAGGGTAAAACTAACTTTTATTCTTTAAAAGCTTAATGTTTTGCTTCATTCAACAATATGCCTCATGTTTTCTTGACTTTGGGTATGTTCTTTCTAAGGTCAGCTGGGACATCAACCCCCTATGAAGCTTATTCACTAATACTCTTCTCCCCATTTACCAACGATGGTTTCAATCACCGTTAAAATGCCATAGCACCTTAACCCCTTCTCTTTGTGTTTCTTACTTTAATTAATATCATGGCAAATAATTGTCTTAACCTCAAAAATTCACTAGAGCAAAAACTTTTTGTGGGCAGAGGCTATGTTGTCCATAATTGATATTATTAATAGTAGAGAGCCATGAAATGCAGAACCATATCATTAAGCATCAGATTGATTTAATTCTATTGGACACACCCTCAAAGCACATACTTTCCCAGCTTAGGTGCAGCTGACCCATTTTAAGTAAACATGTAACATTTGCTCATCCACCTTTTTGCCTTTCATCATCATCACCATCATTATGTTCGTCATCGATAAAGACTCACTGAAGGTCTATAAACGCAAGGTATGACCAGTTTGGTTGAACTGTATATAGTCAGCATGGATTCAATACAAATAAAAACTTTCACCCCAGAACTTCATTGACTGCAATGGGCAAAGTTAAGCATGGTTTGGCAATACTGACAATGCATGTAAATCATGAGATGAGATATCTAAAATCTGCAACTACCCCTCATATTGATGGAATGTAGAAGTTTAGGCACTGTCATGCTTTTGGTTGGAGATACAGCTCACTTCTTGTTAGTTTAGGCTTTTAATTGCTTTTTTCTTGACCAGCTGGATATTTTACAATATATGTTTGATTCTCATTATTCATGGTAGTTATTTTCTATAAAGTTACCAAAAACACTGAATTAGCAAATGCTGAACCATTGCTCCTAGGGAAAATACAGAATTAGATATCTGCAAGCCTCTGGTCACAATAGTTTTGGCAACCGATCAATACATAACCTTGTTTTGCATATGTTTCTGTTCAAAGACACCTTATTTAATGTATATTGTCGATTCATTAACATTAAACACACACCCATGGCATTATAACTCATGCCCAAAGGAAGCTTACCTAACATACACATTTTCTCCATATGGCACATCACTGCCTTCTTGTGCTTAGGAACACTCAACAGTACTTCAGCACTACACTTTGGAGCCATTTTAAACAATGAAATGACCAATAAAAAGTATGAAAATGCAAAAAAAAAAAAATATGGCACAAAATAGACCTTGAAAGGGATACTTGTTCACAATATGAGAGCTGAAATGTGAAGGTAGAGCATCGCCTGGCAGGACCTCTTCTGGGAATGTGCAAGTTGGGCCATCAAATTTTCACCATTCTACACATGTCTATAAATTAACACAAAAGTGCTGGGGGTATTGATTTTTGGAAAACAAATAAGTTTTAGCATGCAGATGAACTCAAAAATATGAAATTTGTGAATAATGAAGATAGATTGTGCTAAGGACTATTTAACCACCAGATACTGAAAGATTATTTATTTTATTAGCTCCTTATTGAGATTGAAATGACGTTTATCAAGTTTTCCCCCATTTTTAAGCTTGCTTTTACACTAGTGATAAGAAGCTCTTTGTAGTCCCCGCATATATTTACTGTTACAAGCCTCTAAATGTTTTATTGCATACCTCCCTCTGCCTGGAATGCTGTCCTCTTTTCTTCTTCATTACTTAATTTCCATTCAACCTTTAAAGCTCGAGTTAACATCATCTTTGCCAGGAACATACCTCCAGGCTGACCAAGGTACCTCCTTTAGAATGTAGGCATTTCTCTGTCTTCACACGTGGACTTTAACATATTTTCTATCACCTCTATATTGAGAACTTCTTTTTTTTTTTTTGATTCAGAGTCTCACCCTGTTGCCCCCGCTAGAGTGCCACGGCGTCAGGTCAGCCTAGCTTACAACAACCTCAAACTAACTCCAGGGCACAAGAGATCCTCCTGCCTCAGCCTCTCAAGTATCTGGGAATACAGGCACGTGCCACAACGCCCAGCTAATTTTTTCTATTTTTAGTAGAGATGGGGGTCTCCCTCTTGCTCAGGCTGGTCTCCAACTCCTGAGCTCAAGTGATTCTCCCACCTCTGTCTCTCAGAATGCTAGAAGTACAGGTCCCAGGCCACTGTGTGGCGGAGAACTTCTTCATAAGGCCTGTATTTACCATTTGTAGCCTTACTACCTAGCACAATGCCTGGTTCAAAATAGGTGGCAAATATTGGGTTGAATTTAACTGAACTGAATGAGGAAGGGGGTAGGAAAATTGCTTATTTAACAAAGGATGAGAATTCAACTTAAATATGTTTAAAGCATCTTAAAAAATTTGGACTAAATTTAATAAATTTAAACAAAAGATTACAGTGAGGAACAAAGTACAAATTCTATTAATTTAAGAAAGGAAAGATTTTGGTGTGCTCAAGTACTGAGGAGAAAAATGATTTAAACTCATCATATAATACAAATTGGATGAGTCAGCAGCATAAAGCAATTATTTAAAAAGCAAACATTATGCTGAAATATATTAATAGAAGTATGACTAACTTATCATGAGTAGTACTCTTTCTCCCATATTTGGCAATAATCAAGCCTTTCCTGAAGTATTTATTAAAGTTGTAGAGAAACTGGAGCTCATTCAAAGAAGATCAACAAAAATGAAAATAAAACTATTAGAAAAGATGAAAGGGACTCCAGGACTCCAAGGAGGGCAGAGAACAGCAAGGAGGATCATGAATTAAAACTTGTCATCATGCCCAGCCCAATACTTGGCACAGGGAACAATAAAAAACTTTTTGATTAATTAAAGTACTTAAATGGAGGCTCAAAGGACAAAGATCAGTAGTACTATGTTAATTAGTATAGTGGCCAAAACTGTATGAAATAGATTGAAATTCTAGAAATAGTATAAAAGTTATTTGAAGGAGAATCTCCTGATGGTACCAAGAGATTAAACACTGGAACAAACTTCAGAGGAAGATCATGAAATATTTTGCATTCATATCTATTAGAACCATTTCAATGACAAACTGCTTTGAATGGCGTAAGTTCAGCCTAGAAACAGAGGGCTGGACTAGTTGCTCTTTTAAACACTCTCTCAGAATTATAATACTTATTGCTATATTATATTATTTTTCTGATCTAGATGTCTGTGATTGTAGTTTTATTTACTCTATTTAACCTGGGTGCACCATGACTATTTTTATACTTCTCACTTTCACTCTCACATATATTTTCCTTGGGACAATGAAAAAAGTGTCTTCGTTTACTTTCTTCTCCTTATTCTCACCTGGTAATAGATTTGTACCAAGCTACAAGAAAGAAAGAAATCTTGTTTGGGAAAATTGACTGTATTTCTTGCACATATAGTAATAATAGTTATTTTTAATAGCATCTATTAAGAACATAATTTCCAGGCTCTATGGTGGGGGTTTTATATGCTTTATCTCATTTAATCCAAAAAAATTATCTAAGAAAAGTACTATTATAATCTCTTTTATGGATCATTTTAAGTATTAATAAATTATTCTAAGTCATAGGAATTAAGAGTCTTTTTGACTCCAGAAAAAAAAAATCATTATTCTATTCTGCTCTATTCTGTCCTATTTTATCTTACCTATTCATCCATTTCTTCAAAAGGTATTTATTGAAGCACCCACTGTATGCCATACTTTTTGTAGGTGCTGGAGTATAGATTGGATTCCCCAGGAAACGAGGTCTGAGATGGAGATGTGCTTGCAGGAAGTTTACTGGAGAATGCTCTCAGCAACAACAGTTGGAGGGAAGTAAAGGAAGCAGAGTGGGCAGAGGGAGAAGCTGAATCATAACACACATGCAAAAAAAACCCTCATCCTGTTTCCTGGGGGCTCTTGAGATCCCTGGGCCCTCAGAGTTGTCTTGGATTCTGGGAAAGGGTCTGGGACCTTCATACTCTCATCCACCAGAGTGGCGGCTTCCCCCAGGGAAGGTATTTACCTTGGTGAGGCACAACCCCTTTGGCCAAGGGCAGTTACAGAAAAGGAGCTCAATTGTGGGCCACTCCCAAGTGGATTCTGCAGTGTATAAACAACATGAGAACCTATTCTCACAATGCTTATCTGCTAGTGGGGAAATGGGAGAAACTGTCAGTAAATAATTTTTTTTTTTTTCTGTATGGCCAATGGTAAAGGAAAAAAATAAAGCGGGAGAAGGAGTTCAAAGGGTCAGTATGATGCAATTTAGGTAAAGTTTCATTGAGAAGGTGACAATTGAGCAAAGATTTGAAAGAAATGAGGAGTGGATACATGAGCACATCTGGGACCAAAGCATTTTTGTTGGAGAGAACAGTCCCAAGCAAGCACCCCAAGAAGGAGCATGTCAGAAACATTTGAAGCATGTCATGAGGACCCAGCTGGTCAGTGTGGCTGCAACACAGCCTGCAAAGAACAGAATGATAACAGATAAAAGTTAAAGAAATAAGAGGAGATAGAAGCCTAGATAATGCAGGGGCTCTATGATATACTAAGAACCTTGGCTTTTATTCCGAAAGAAGGAAGTTATTATATGAGGGTTTTCAGGAGAGGTGTGAATGGTCTGGCAAATTTGATAAGGCTTCCACTTATGTATTAAGAACGGATTGTAGGGAGACAAAGACAAAAATAAGATAAAAGTTAAACAATTGCAATGTCCCAGGCAAGAACTGGCAGTAGCTTGTGCTAGGTGGTGATAGTGGAGGTGGGGAGAAGTGGTTAGAATCTGAACGCGTTTGGAAGGGAATCAACAGAATTTGCTAAGCAAGACTCCACAATGTATTATTTGGCCTTAAGCAAACAACTTAATTTTTTAGAGCCTTAGTATCCTTTCCTTAAAATAGGGATAATATGTCCATTCCACTGAGAAGATTGTGAGGATTAGATGGAAAATGTATGTGATGTGCTTGGCATCGTGCCCAGAACACAACACATGCCCAATAAACACTACTTTCTCTCCCATCTCCTGGCTCCCACCCTTTTCACTGTGCTTTTTCTTTCATCACTTCATGCGGTCTTAAAAAATGTACTATGAGGTGACAGGGCAAGCAATATTAACTTTGATTTATAAATGAAGAAATACAATACCATTAATATGAATGATTTATAAAAAAGTGCATCAAAAATTAATGAAAACATCTCTGGACTTAACTCCTGAATGCAGTGTACCTTCAAGTGCAGAGTGAGATTTCTTATATATTAATGTTTGAATCCTTCTAGATATCTCCTAAGTCTCATAAGAAATAAAATTCACCCTTGTGGATTTTAAAAGTATGCTCTCCAAATTTTAAATTTTCAAAGGTTTCTTTTAAAGAAACATATGCTATCCCAGCTGTCTACATCTAATAAAACAACCACTGACATAAGGGAGAAAAAGGAATGGAATATAACATTTCAGAGGTTTTTCAGATACACTTGGGACATTTGAATAATATGAATGCAGTTAAATCAGGTTAACATGCAAGTATAGGAATTATGGAAGAGCGAAATCCCCTATAGGCATGTAGAGTCCCAGACTCTCAAAGGCAATGCTGTTTACAACATATATATTATTAACAAACTAGAAAAATCACAGTTTATTAAACAAAAACAATATGTCAGTTGTTTCTGCTATTGACATATTTAAAATTGTATGTTTATTTGTAATATTTTTGTATAATTTTTTATAACAAAATTTATAATTGTTCATCTAACTTGGAACCACTATGTGAATAATTATGCAGAGTAGTCAGTGCATGTCTTCATGTGTTGTACTAGCTCATGGTCAGAACTAAAAGTTTTGCAACAGTTTGTTGTTACCGTTGCTCACCAGAAAATTATTACTGAGGGTTACAATGGTCAAAATCAGTAAAAAAAAAAAAAAAAAAGAAAAGAAAAAGCATTAGACTTGCTAATAGCTAATGCTGTGCTTTCAAGTTGAGTCAATAATTTAGAACTGTTTTTCGTATACTTGACTGAGTGTGAGAGCTGATATTTTAAGTTATTCATTTTATGACTTATTTTTCAAAGTTGATTTGGTTTTGGACACAGATAATTCTAATCTTACTTTGCTCATAAAAAGGCTATTAATGGTCCAGGGCCCAAAAGGAAGAACAAAGGCTCCCCAGGCTGTCTTTCGCCTTGGACAATCTATCAGGAAGTCAAAATAAAGACCCAATGAAAGAAGAGTTATGAAAGCCTCAAGTGAACCTCGCTGTCAGAATTATCTGGAAAGTTTATTAAACATGCAGATTCCTACACCACATGCCAACCCTCCCAAATCAGAATCTCTAGAGTGGGACCCAGAAATCTTATTTAAGATTTTGGATGATATTTTAACATACTAAAGTTTGAGAGTCACAAATTCTAACTTCAGAAATAACATGAATAATTAATTGAACTTTATTGGTGCTCAATTTCCTTGTCTGTAAATTAGTGACAACTATACTTACCTCATAAAATCTTTGTGAAAATTAAATTAGATAAAACCAAGATGAAATTTATGAAAAATGCAATGTTTGGTACTAATTTAAATCACTGTTATTCACCTATAGTTCATGGTTTTCTGGGTTAGTTCAATAGAAAGATGAAAGACAGGATATTTTCAAGAAAGCAGTTTAAGTAATAGATCATGAAATTTATATATTACTGATTACGGTGAAGCCAGAAAAGATTTGGCAAAATGAAAGAAAAATGAGTGTTGGAGGGTCTGAAAGTTTCAGTGAAGTCAGAGAAAATTTATAGTGAGCCTCCCTGGAGAATTGGCAGGATGGAGAGTAGAGAAGAAAGTCTGTGCTTCCTCACTTCAAATTACCAGAATGGAAATGTGTATGTGTGTGTGTGAGAGTGTGTACAAAATTGTTGGAAATGTGATAATACTATCAAAAATACATGAAATCAACTATAAAGATGTGAAACATAGGACGCCGGACAATTTAATATGTGACAATTTGAAATCCTCGAAAGAAAATAAAAACCTATTTCTATTGCATCCAAAGAATCTGTATCTCTCCCCTAAAAAGTTGTGACAGCTTTTTAGGGGTTGTGGTTAGAGAACACAATAAGAGAATTGCCAAAGAACAGGGAGTTAAAATTTAAGATTCAATTGGTCTGGTGGCTGCTGGTTATAGTAAGACCCTGGATATGAACAAAAAATTAAGTGATTAAGGTGAGGTTGAAGACCAATGGGGTTGAGGTCAAGGGCCTGTGACACAGAGATTGTTGTATGGTTGGCCCACATAGCTGGGGCATGGCAGGATTTGAGAGCGGAGAGGAGGATTGTACGCTACACACAATAAAATAATCAGTGAAAGGTTGAGAGTACACAGGAGACAGGTTGATGAAAAGGAGGAGAGTGTGGATGGCCACAGTCACGGTATTCACCTCATTTACATTATGTTGAAAGAGTAATGCTTTACCAGGCAGTCAGCACTGTGGAGCTGGAATTGTTCCTCCCCCTAAACCCCAGCTCCCCTGGGCATGAGAAAATAAGCAATGCGTGCATGCTCAGCGGCTTCAAGGAGCCAAATACCTCTGAGAAGCAGCAGATTTGAAGAAGACAGAGGTCTGACCTCTGAAAAGGTTGAGAATGTTGAGAAAGCTGTTTACCATGGAGGGGGCAGGTCCAGTTTAGTGACTGTGCTCTCAATGCCCTCAAATAGGGTCTCCCTCTCAAAAGGTGGCCTTGTACTTGGGGCTTAATGCTCTGTGGACATCATCTTGAAATTCTTGACAATTTTGTCTTTGAATTTGAGTTTTGTGAGTGCAATCTAATGGAATATTAGTGGATGTGCCAGAGATTGGAACCTTGGCTCACATGTGATATTGACTCCTTGCCTCCCTGCCTTCCCAGGAGAGGATCTCAGCTACCTTTTTCCTGCCCGCATCCAAGGCCTGTTGCTCCCTGCATTGGGGGCCCAGGCCTGGGCCTAGGGAGAGGCAGGATCAGGCATATGATCCCCACACTTGGAGTTATGGGCAGGACCCAGGTACCTGTGAGAGTCTGCACCTGCCTGGAATATATCTCCACACCCAAGGGAGCATGACGTTAAATAATAATAATAATAAAAATGATAAAAGAAAAACATCACTGGTTTAGAAAGAGAACACAGAAGAAAGCAAAAAGTTATTTTCTCCCTGCTTTTTGCACAAAGAGGCCTGTGTTGGCCTTTTGCACTGGGTTCCACAAATTACTTAGCTGGATTTCATTGCAGGTTTCCAAAGGTCACAGTGGAAAGAGTCTGGAAGGAGGGCAATGTGATGATGAGTATTTGGAGAGAAGGGACATCAATGAGACCTTCTGAGAGGATGGATGGAAAAATTGAGATAACAGGGGATGATGAGCTTCACATTTTGAGCAGTGGCCAAGGATATGTTTGTGAGAGACAGAGAGGTTAGCGTGTCAAAGATCCAAATGGAAACTTGGCCAAAGTTTTAGTAAGTGCACGGAACTCCAAAGTTTAACTTTATTCCTGAAGGCTTCTACTCAGGGTACCAAATACAAAGCTGAGAGGTTCTTATTAGTTGGTTTAATAAATCCTTTCCCAGGGGCTATTTAGTTAGAGAAACTTCACTTCAAGTTTGAAACAGCTCCTCATGTTGAATATAGCAATAACTTTATGGTATGTGAGAGCAGGTAGAAGCCAAAAGAAGCCATTGGAGACAGAGTATGGGTCTCATTATGAAGAGCTGGTTACAGCCAAAAAATTATTGAACTTACAAAGGAAAAAGAAAAAGCTCTGGGTCTTGGATTTTCACTTATCAACTTTTTAACTGTAATGAAAGATCTTCATTTCTTTGAGGTTTATCTGTAAAATAGAAATGATGATAATTCCTGCTTTTTGACTATTCAGGGTTGTTGAAAGTGTCAAAGTACATAATGTATGTGAGGTTTCCTTGTAAAAAAGCTACCTTAACATTGTGACTTTAATTCTATACCTCTTTTTTCTCCTTGTTTTTTGAAGGATTATAGGATGCTTCAAATTACTCTGTGACAGCACTGAGGAGAGAGAAGCTGCAGTCATGCTTCCTCACTGCCAGCCCCCCACTTCTGGACAGTGAAAGCCTTAGTGTGGAGCAATGGAAAATTTGAAAACAAGCAAAGCCAAAGCAAAAGGTGAAGCTCCAAAGCAGAGGAAGACGAAGTTTATACATAAAAATCTCAAGTGTGCATGGGTGAGTGCCTTAGAAGATTTATATATTGAGGTAAGAAGACTGGGAAGAGGAAAAAAAGGTCTTATTTTCCTGAATTTTAGAATAATTCCCACTCCATATAATTCATCTGCAGCCAAGTTGTTTTTCTATGCTATTATCTCTTCCTCTCATTCAATATATAATGGAAAGGCCTAAGATGTAAGTGGGCTTAGCCCTGTCTAGCCACCTTGCCTCATTCACCAGTGGAATACCCACAGGAAAGAGTTGTCACACAAGAGCAACTATGCACAGTGTGGAAAAAAATACAATTATAAATCTAAAGATATTAATGAGACATTTGATTAAATAACAATTTCAGAGTTTTAGGAAAAAAGCTACTAGCCCAGAAATTAAAATTTAAGTATAATTTTTCACAGCCATTTTGATAATTAACGAGAATCCCAGAACTGATGTTTTTGAAGTATCTTTTCTCAAGCATGTATTTAACTTTTTAAATAACATCCACTTCTCCAGTTTTGTGAGATTTTGAAAACAGACTGCAAAATCATGTTGTGACCCCAAATTCCACTTTTTTCCCCCTGTGGAGATGAAAGTAATAGCTGGAGTAGGATATACATTAGATCAGTTCTCTTAAATGGAGGTGCCTGCATAGCTTCTTTGAAAAGATCGCCACCTAGGGGAAATTAACACGTCAATGCAACATCTGCAATGCACCACACAAGCTGCACAATGCCTAATGATATATGTATTTTAGGGGGGAAAAAAAACCATGCAAAATGTTCTCATATCTCAGCAAATAAGGTGGGCCACCTAGGAGACAGACTACCTAGTATTCCCAGAAAGTGTGTTTGTGCACAATTTTATTGTTATTCCTAACATTAGAACTGCATATAGCTTTTGTTTATTCATTAGGGCTTGACTTCTAATTTCTTCCTCCATATTTAGAAAGATTTTTATAAAATCAATGTACATTTGATTATGAAGATAAAACTTACACTTGGGGAACGTTTACAATTTAAAAATAATAGTTTCAGTTAGTACCCTCAAAGTGTTGATGATCCTAACATAAAAGAATTCCTACCTGAATTAAGACTCAGAAATTAACAAAGATATTTCTCCTTATACTCACTTGTTTCTGAGAATTTCTGACTGTATCTTTAAATAAGAGCAAGTAAAGTGGAAGATAAGTTAATTGGTTTATTCAAGTAAAAATAGGCTATTTTTCTTTGTTTCAATTTCTGATGTTTTTGATAAATGTCTTAGAGAATCACTGCATTTTCTGAAAGCATATTTAACATAAAATATGATCCATGTAGTAATCTTTACATGCTATGCTACAGATAGGGGAACTCAAAAGAAAACAACAAAGTTTAAATGAATAATTAAGCAGCTACTAGAAATTTAGGTCTTGTTTCACAGAAGTAAGTTACTAATTACAAAAGTCAACTTTCTAAAATGTCCTAAATATGATTTTAAATTAAATCACATGCTGTGAAGATAATTTTTGATTAATTAAATACTTATAGATTATGAATTGTTAATGCATCAATAATTATGAATAGGCAAGATTCTTAATAGGGAAAAACAATTTTATGAATTATTTGAAATAGTATTATGTATGCTGTGTTTACCCTTATTAGATCAGTCGTCATACTGTCTGGTAACTGCCTATTAACTTAATGTTCCCCACTAAATGATAAGCCTACTGGGGACAATGACTATGTTTTATATGCAGTTATTTCTGGGGTGCTATTTGGTCAGTGTTTGTTTTGATTAACTGGTGCCAGAAAACCAGTGGTTAAATATTTTGAATATAACCCCTAGATATATCTACTATGTGGAATAATGCCTGACATTTAAAAGGGACACAAAACACAATGGGTGAGTGAATGAATGAATGGTCTGGCAAATTAGGTCTGCCTTCTGCATTAAGTGTACATGTATGGAATGTACCACTCTCCCACAAAAAAAAAAAAAAAAAAGAAAGAAAAAAGAATCAAGAAATGAATCTACTGTAGAAAGCATAATCAATATTTGTAAGGTAAATATAAATTATTCCCATTATCCCTTTTTAGATTACTGCTACTCTAATAATCTTCATAGATAATCAAGGACTAGCAGTACATCAAAGGTAACTGTTTTTGTCATATGAAATTATATGTATATAATTATTTGTGTATGTACATATATATGTACACACAAAATTTTAGGAATAAGTAGTATATTTGGTCTTGGAATAGAAAAGATTCTTAGATGAATTTATATACTTGGATAAGTAGACTTGACATTTGATCTCTGCTTGTTAAAATTATTTACAATTACTTGGCAGTCCACCTGTAATACTCCTTGGTTATGCTAAATTCAACAAGCACTAATTGTCTTCAGTTTGCAAGGTAGACATGTTATGATTCTAAACTTTAGTGTTGTACAGTTTTTGTATAAAAATGGCTACTAATAATGAACACTCTAAATGCTGAAAAATTCTGCATTCTAAAACACACTTGGCCTCAAGGATTTCAGCAAAATCCTAGTGGATATACCTTGTGTATATTATATAGACCAGCTAGCTTTCTGCCTATAGCTTCTATCAAACGTTCATCACTAAGTTTGAATTCCCGTGAAATTTTATCTTGTTCTAGTCCCTACAGATTCTCTTTTTTAAGTCAACAACTTTGCTAAACTGGATAAACTAATCCATGCTATTATATTCACTGAACACTGTTAATTGCCAACTCTCTCCTGATAAATGTAGACTCTGATAGTTGACTTATAATGAACAAAAAGCTGTCTTAAACTAAAGGTGTGGTGAGGCTCTAGGTGGGATGTTTAAGATAGAGTGAACAAGAACAAGATAGATTGACCAGTAGAAGCTATTCTGAAGAAACTAGTGTTTTAAGGTACACCAAAATGTAAACTCCCTGTCTTTGGCCCATACTTATGGCTAGGTCTGAAGGGTAACCCTAGTGACACAGGACTTATATAGTACATAGTATTACAGTATTCCTAGCTAAGTTCTTTTTTCTTACTAAGTCTAATCCATATTTTCTATTGAGATTCTTGTACACCCTGAAATTCCAGATACTTCCTCATGGAGAACCTTTCTTAGCTTTTATACTTTGATTCTTCATTATAGCCATCTTCTTTCAACTGACCTCCAGATAGTGGCTACTACTTTTATTTTTCAAACTGTATTTTTTTCCCTAACTGTGCCTGCCATATGGCAACCCTTGAGCTCTTTTCCTGCCAGGAGCTAGCACTTTTCCATTTCCATCCAATTCCATTAGTGACAGCTGATTCCTAATTTAGAGAATTAAGAATTCTGCATTCAGAGTGATCTTTATACTTTCACCTTAGAAAAAAGGGAAAGGGGCCAGGAAACTGCTTTAATGATGTGAATATTCTAGCACAGTTTTGAACTCTGCTTCTTTTCTCTCTTTAAAATGTCTCATCCCATAAATAATTTATCACAGAACCTTTGGACATCAATTACTGAGACTCAGCATTTTTCCGGGAGAGCATTACAGTATGCAGTATGCAAAAGTTTGGCTTTGGATATTGACTCAAAGTTATGTCCTTGAATAATCTGAACTGTGTCTAAGATTTCATCATACTCCCCTCCATTTCAGAGTTCAGTTAATGATATAGTGAATAGATTGTGTGGTTTCCAATCTCTATGAGCTTAGTCTTGGGACCTTGGGTAAGTAAGTTACTTAACAGATCTTAGCATGGGCTTTCTCACAAGTAGACTAAGCATATGAACTCAGCACAGGTCCTGGCACAAGGTAAGAGCTCAGCAAACTTAAACATAGAATACAAAGTGTTGGCTATTTTAAACTTCTAAAATAGGTACTTTAAATTGTAAAATTATAATCTTAAGACGTATTTTCAGGTGCCCTGAAATACTAAGAGGAGAAATACTATGAGTATTTTCAAGGCGGATCATACTTATAGTGAGTCTTTGGCCCAGCAAGCTGGAACCAAGAGCTTCTTGCTACATTAAGAAATTTTCTGCTCAGTTTCTATGAAGGTCTGTCTATTCATGAGGACCTGACTACTTACTGTGACACAGAGTTTAGAGTGCAAAAAATGTGGTTGAGCCCCCTCTTCACTCTTCCCTCGGCTTTCCTACTGAAAGTAGTTTTAGTAAACACATGGATAAGTCACTATGCTCTTCTGTTAGAACTACTTAATAATCATAGTTCATTTCATAGATTTATTTTTATGTTATTCATCTTTTTCTTAACATTGAAATTATTTAATGAAGGCTTCTAATATGCAAGACTATTCATTAGAAATAGAGAGATGATTGATTCTTTGCCCTATAGGATTTTCTAGGCAGAAGAGAACCACAGGCAACTAACTATAATTGAAAAAGCATAATGGAAGTATCAATCGAGTGAAGTGTTAAGGAAGTATGATGCAGGAGTATCTACTCTTTCTAGAGGTGGTCTGGAGCAAATGATATATGCATTACTAAGATAGTTGTAAATGAAGAAAGTGCCTCTAGAATTTATGTTCCCAATATAAGTTGTTAAGCAGCTGGAAAGAGCTAGAAATAGGGGTGTAATAAAAATATTAATTATCCTCTGGGTGCCAGACCAGCAAACACACAGGTTTGCTTCTTTCTCTAACAAGATGTACTCTAATTAGTGGCCATGACCATTAATAATTAAACAATGCTTTAGTCCCAGGAGGGGATTGACCATCACAAGTGTTGCTTTTAAAAGTAGGCTGATGAGCTGGCTGGTTAGCTCAGTTGGTTAGAGCGCAGTGCTGATAAAACTAGGCTATTGGACATATATTTTCATTTTTATTTCTGAGGATTCAAGTGTCAAGCATTAGTTTTAGAAATTTGGATTTAAAAGTTAAGCATATAATTCACAAATTTGTTAATTGTCTTCTTTATTGTCAGTATTAAAAGCAAGACAACACTGTCAATGCAGATGGTTAATGTTAACTAGTGGCGTTAATGTCAAAAGGAATTCAAAATAAATTTGTTGTAGAAATGCCTTTAGATAAAATATAATTAACAATATAAAATTATTATATCCATATAAAAATAATAATCCACAAAAATTCAAGAACTCAGCCTATGTTTTCTCTCTTTACACACCCCAATAGTTTATATTTATAGCTTAGTCTTGTAGGTCAAAAAGATACTAATTATTAAACACTGAGCCATATGACAACACATTCAAATACATAATTTAAATATCTTAATATGGTGCTTGTGCCAACACCATTGCAATACCCTTTTTATATGTAGTAGTGTATTATGTCTTCCAAAAAATGCATCTGTAAATGCAACAGGAACACACTGATTAGTAGTCACATTTAAATGCTTTACCTTTACCACTAGGTGGCACCAATATATTGATAGTTACAGAACAAAAATTCTGCCTAGGAAGGCAAACTAAAGAATAAAGAAGAGAAAGGAAAGCTAGTTTCATAAACTTTCATTTGTATTTAATATTTGTGCAGGAAACAGTTTAGAATTCAGAAAACTTTTTTCAAAAAAAGAAAAACTTTAAATACTCCTTTTGTTTTTTTTAAAGGTGAACATTTATTTTGGAAAATCCACTGGGGAAGGGGGAAGAAAACATATAGCCACTGAATCTTGACCTCAGCTTCCATTCTATATTATAATCTCCAGTTCAAGGAAATTCTATAATTAATGAAAATTAATAAAAATAAAATCCTACAATTATATATGGCAGCATTGAAATTCAGCTTTTGGTATTAAATTTGATAAATTTAATATAAAACAAAATTGTCTAGTCAAATAGTGACTTTTATGAGAAATGGCAAATTAACACCAGTTAAGAGTCTTAAATTGCTAGAACTAAAAATGACATGCTAAAAATCTTAATATATTCATAAGAGAGAATGCTCAATAATGCATGATAACAGAACTATCAATCATAAAAATATCAAATAATATATGAAAATATCAGAAGATGCCAACAAGAATAGCTTATATTACAGCTAAAAATATTAGCTAATGTCAATCCCAAACTTTTAAAGAGAAATATAGATTTCTTTTCTTAGACATTAAAAGTTTACTCAAAGTAACTTTACTGGGATTATAAAATACCACCAATAGAATTTGAAAGAAATCAAAAAGTAAAATAACATTGTAGTATTCATTAAATTTTTATTACAACTCTTGGTACTAAGCTCTCTTAGGTATTGCTTTGCATTTATTTATTAAAAATCACACTATTGAATTTAGGCAGCACAAGTTTAATAGTGTGATGCAGTGATATAAAGATGAATAGAAATACAGCCTCCAGATCATGAGAAGAGTACACTAGTGAGCTTGGAGTCTGTGATTGATGTCTTAAATTGAGAATAACCCATTTTAAAAGAAACATCTAAAAAAAAAAAGGATTTAGAATGAAGCAGCCTAACAGGATGGTATGTGGAAACCTATGTAACATGAGCAATTGTGTAAAGAATTAGAGGTGCTTCCCCAAAAGAGTGTCCAGATACATCCAAGTCCTTTTTGTGTTTGGAATATATTACGTTTGTTTATTTTTCCTTTAGTGCAAAACTAGGGCCAACTGGTGGTCATAGGTTAATTTTTAAAAAATCTTAAAACTGGAACTACATTTTGGAAATAAGACCATGGATTCTAAGATGTAAAAAATAGTTTTGCATGTGATCTTCATATAGGGAACATTCAAATGCTATTTGTATAAAATAAAGGGAGTATTAAGAGATTTGGGCTCATGACTGCAATACACAAAGCCTATAAACCTTTGATTTAAAGCTATTTGTTTGTATTTTTAAAACTTACGGCTAATGGAAACGGGGCACACTGTTTGGGGGAAGGACACACTTGTAGCCCTGGCTTGGGTGAGGCAAATGCATTTCATGTAACCAAAATGTTTGTATCCCCATAATATACTGAATTAAACAAAACTTAACAATAACAGCGATAACTATAGATACTCTAGTAGATGGAAACCAGAGTTAGAAATCCATGCATTGTCTTCATGCTGGAAATCAGTTTGTCATAATAAGGTAGACCCCCGCCCCCCGGAGTACTATAGCACCTGCAGTGGAGAAATGACACTGGCAAGTTGCTGAAGTTCACTAGGGGCTTTAAATTGCAAAGCAGTAGGAGCTAGTGTTCATAGTTCCATAGAACATTGTAGTTCTGTTATGTAACATCCTATATCTGCTCATTACTCAAGGAGGGCAATTGTTAGTCCCTCCTCTTGGGGATCCTTCTGAATATAGGATTTTTCTGTTAGAGGAACTCTGCGGTGTGCCTGTATTTATATATGTGTATTTATATGTAAGTAGATTTTCTAAATGGTTGACATCTAAAAGTTAAATTCTGTACTTGTTATACCCATCGTGACTGAATATATTTTGAACTGAAAGTATGCTTTATTTGAGGCATTTCCAGAGAAGTATTTAAATATAGTTTGTTCCAGGAATACATGTGTGTCAAACATTGCCTCCCTACCTCCCACCCTGCCCTAGTAGTAGAACAACTATAACATATTACTATACAGCAATATATAGGTATAGCAGTGTATTCTAAGATGTCCTTCAGTGTCTTGATCTCTCCAAATAAATCACTTTTAACTCCTCTTGACCACATGAATAGCATTCCTACTCTAAGACGATTGATCCCAGCTCAGTGGCCTGGCAAGGGTGAATCAACCTTGTGTATCATGCTCTTGACTTTGTGTGAGCCAGCATAAGAATTATAATTGAAACAGGGATATCAGTATGTCTTCCTCAGGTGCCTCTATTATCAATCTCACATTGAAAAGACCATAGTCTTCCTACCCTCCTTGGAACTCAGGTCAAATTTATTAAAGGAAATTTTGTTTCTAGGTAGATTGTTTTAAATAAAACAACAGTGTGTTCAAGAAACAGAGTGTATCTACAACATTGAACTAAAACTAGAGGACTTGGATTCTGAAACAATTCTTTGAATTTCAGGTCATTCATCTATCTGTAAAAGGAAAATAAAGAATTAGCTCACAGGGTAGTTATATGTTTAAATGTGATAATGCATGTTAAGAATCTTGCATATGTGCAAATGTTTTTTGAAATCTAAGGTTTATGTTCTGAGTAAGTGTTTTACAAAGGTGTCTTATAAAAGGTATTTAATATCTTATGGCATTTTCATATATTCATATTTTTATCTACAATGAGCCTGGTTTTAAGTGTAGCATAAAACGGAACCTTCAATACAGTGGTAATATTAATATTATGAATGATATCTTACATACCTGTAAAATTACCTATAAATTCTTAGGAATATTTTTCTAAAGTAAAACATTGATTTTACATTAATTACAGATGAGAAGCAAAACATTTTGACCAATTTATCCCAATCAAGTATTTTTCCTACCAAGTGTGTATATTGACATACATATACATATTATTCAATGTGTTAGAGTGTCATATCATTTATATAAAATATCAAACAACTACTAACAAAAAGGGTTTCTTTAAGTATTACAATTGCATGTATTTTGATTTTGAAAAGATGCATTCAAATATGCATTGCTTATATGGGAAAGAATGGGTAATTCTTAGCACCAGCCATTAGGGTGTTCATGTCAGTCACAGGAAGAAAAGAAACATCATTGACCTGGGCAAGAGCAGAGGGAGAGATAAAGGACAAAAAAATCTTATCTCGGGAATGAGTTTGGCTCGGGAGATTTAATTGGTTCTCATAGTCTGCACAATGGTGCGTGCAGCTCAAAGTAATGCAACTGTGGTTGTCCTGGGGAAAACAGGAAAGACTTAATGAATCATTTTGTTAATTATTTTGGGAGATTTGACATTTATAATTGTTCTCCTCACTAACAAGTAACTTTTAGACACCACATAATATGTCTATGACCTCATTTGTATATTTATTGAATACTTATTATTATAGCTAGGGGGTATTGAATGTCACTATTCAGAGTGTTGGGTAAGTGTCGGCGCACTTAATCTTCATAATCTCCTTTAGTTCAGGAGATTGATATTGTAGTTGAGGAAAATAAGAAGCCAAAATTTCAGTAACATACCTAAGATCACGCAAGTAGTAAATGATAAAAGTTTTCAATGCACAAACCATAATATTAATCACTAAATTCCCATGAGACCTCTGCAATGGATCTAACCCCTAAACTACAGAGCTTCTAGGTGTTTAGTGTGCATGTGTATCACTTAGGGACCTTGTTAGAAAGCATATTCTAATTCAGTAGGTCTGAGGGAAGCCTCAGCTTCAGCATTTCAAACAAGCTCTCAGGTCGTGTCAACGCTGCTGGTTCATAGACCACACTTTCAGTATGAAGACACTAGACAATGTGCACAGTGTACATTCGCACACTGTTTTACCTGAAGCCAAAACTAAATTTCAAGGACAAGTTGTTTTATGCTTAGTTCAGTGGTCACAACTGAAATATCTGAATACCTCAATCCAACAAAAGTGCAATGAGATAAGATTTCCTGGCCTTGCTAATAAATCTAGAATGATCTAATGTTTAAAGTTTAAGTGAGATCCTAACTTTATAAAATACAGTCATTAAACTGCATTTATAATCATCAACAGTGACTTATAGCCTACGATACAATTCTTCTCTAATAGTGGATATTTGGTCTTCACAATAGGCCTAAGTGATAATGGAGTATGATTACTACCATTGAGGAAACAGAAACCCAAGGCAAGTGGCTAACACCACAGGTCACCAACGCAGCAGGGCAACACACATCCAGGTCTTCCCATCCAATGCCTACATCTTTTTCTTCCTTTCCATCAGCTGACCTTGATATTAGGCTGTTCCACTAATTAGCTAAAACTGAATAGATCCAAAAAATGCTAGTATTGAAACAGCTAAGACACAGCCACATTCTGATTTTGCTTTAAACACCCCAGATAATCCAGGCCAAAGTGATTTGGAAGCATTAAGAATAACTTTCAATTGTTTAATATGAACATGTCTGAATACAAACAACATAACTGCATATATCATTTTTTATGCTGCTAAAATCAAAATAAAATTTAAAGAAGCAGTTTTCTTAGTCTTATCCACTCCCTCACTCCAAGATCACCTATGGGGTGATGTTAGTATTAATATCATTTACTTCCCAGATCCGTAGGTTTGGTGTAGCTGGCAGGAGATTATTTCACCTCTTGTGTTTATCTTAATGGAACTAAATATGTTGAGAACACTGTCTTTTTCATATACAGATGTTCTAAAGTTTTATAAAATCATACTCAGAGCTCAGGGTTGATCTCTAAATGTCAAGTGTATTTACCACCTTTAGAGGACTAATATTTTCACAGAAAAAAAAATAACTCTGAGTTGCTGGGGAGACAAAGTAATGGAGATAATTCAAGAAATTCTGTCAGTCACTAGGAGAGGAAAATATCAGCACCTCTACATGTAAAAACACCTCAGAATAGACAGCAAAGATGGTTATCAAGTCTCGGCCTTCTAAACATGTCTATGATGATTTACAGTGTTATTTTTCTGACAACTGACAAAATAATAGCTCCATTCTTAAAAGAAAAGCCTAAGTGGCATATCATTATCACTGTGTTCACCCTATAAAGCTTTAAATTGACTTTAATAATAATAGTAAACTTATTTTGGAAAATTGTATTTTTTCTTCAAGTGCACAGTTTCTTCTAAAGCTAGACTGTGTTTATTCTGAGCCATACTAATACTTTAAAGTTGCCCGAATCATCATCAGGTTATGCTAAATAAACCGTCCAGGAAGTTCTCCCAGGAAGTTGAGAATCGTGGTGCTCCAATCATGCTGAGCAAGAAACCCTAGTACTCCCCCCTTCCTTATGTGACAGTGGTTGGGGAGGTCTGGAAAAATTGTATTGATAGGTGTACTGGGATGGCTTAATCATTTTACATTTGCCTTTGGGATTAGTAAAGGGACCATAACATTATTTAGCTAACAAAAAAATAAGTTCAGGTAGAAAAGCAGTGATGAATAATAGTTCTTTCCTTTATTTTTGCTGGTGTCTATTTCAGAAGATATGGATACACAGGAATGAAGAGATAACATGCCTTCTGCCTACCTCTCTCACTTGTCATTGGCTGCTCCTTTCAGACACTTTGGTCTTTATGTCCTCAGTTTTCAACAGCACCAAGTTCCTCCCAGCTCTTGGCCTTTAGATTCAGGGGCCCCTCTCCCCACAGCAAACATCCCCAACTTCACTCTTGGGTTCCCTTGTGATATATGTTATTATAGTGGTACATTTTCTTCGGAATATTTACAGTGACCAGTTTGTCTAACTCTTCACTTGTCAGGCTTTTCTAATGAACTGTAAACAACATGAGAGTAGAGATGTTGTCACCATTGTAGCCTTATCACTATTCACAGTGCTTGGTCCCTGGTAGTTTAGTGAATATTGAGTGCATAATGGTACATGAACTGGAATGTCAGCTCCTGAGGCATTGTTCATGTTTACATCCCTTACAATGATTAACGAATAATTCCTTGTGCATATGGAGGCAATTAATATGTGTTGAATCTCTCTAAGTTTAAAAGTAGAATCTTTTAAACGAAGAAATTATGAATTGTCTAGGTGTGATTGTGAAGAAATTCAATCTTAAATGAAATGGTTTCTTTAATGAGAACCTATTGCTTAAGTCTGGCCTAGTGATTATTTTGAGTGACTTTAGTATTTAAAGGCTATGGCTTTTAAGGATTGATTGACCAATATCAGGACCAGGATTCTTGATTATCTTTACATATACACATTAGATCAGTAATAGAAACTCATATGGATGACCAATTTTAAACTACTTTTACAGGTCATTCAGAAATTGCATCTTATAGGGAAGTATTGATTTCTTAAGAGTAAAATTAAATGTTTGGTTATTCTCTGCTGCAGTTTGGAATGTTTGGTGTAATTTTAAAATTCCTACAATGTTTGTGTTAGTTTTTTTCGCCACTTTTTATGTTTATTCCTTTGGCCACTGATTCATTGCTACATAGATTTCTGATATTCAAATAATGAGAAATGAGAGACAAGGTACTTTTATTTAATACTTTAATTAATTATTTTTTAATTTAACAGTTTAAACTTATCATCTTGAAAGCTGAAATACACTGGAGTGAGATATATGAGTAAAAATCCACATCTAGGTAAGCTATCACCATATAGTCTTCTCTTCAACAAATAAATACCAAGTTGTGGTTCAAAGGCAAAAGATATAATTTTTGAAAAGGCAGGTTCAACTTCTTCATCTAGGGATATTCTGAAAATATGCTATGGATGGAACCTTTTATTACATGCCCAGGAAGAAATGTATTATTACTTTCTAAAAATGTTTGAACAAAAGCAATTATTTTAAATGATGTATTCCCCATAGGTAATTAATTGTTTAGATATCATCAGAAACTAGTTCACACAGGCAAACACTTACACATCTTTTACCCCCCTTTATAAGGAGGACAAACTGGGAAACAAGATATTCCACCCATAAAAGGTCAATAATCTTTTTTTTAAAAAAATCCATTCTGCAAAAACAATTTTTATGATTTCTCTGAACTTATGACAAGGACTATATCCAGGAACAAGGCATCAAAACCTAAGCTATGTTCCATTGTTTGCAGTTACCTTGGATTTTAACTAGATGTGCAAGTTGACGTCTGACCATGGGGAATCCTCTCCATGCATGGATTATGGATTGTTGAGGCCATGGCAGATAACCAGTTCCACAGAAGCAACTTCATGTTCTTCTGAGGAAGATCCATAGCACTGTGGAACAAGGAATATAAATGAGCGTTGCCACAAAAGACTGCAAATGGGGTTACCAAAATACAACCCTCAAAAACGAACACTGAAGGTGAAAAATCTACAAGAAAAAATATTTTAGAAAAATACTGGGTTTTAAAATGGCTTCGACTATGTTAAGAGCACTGGTGGACATTGAATCCTCATGGCATGTGCTTCTTAAGCATCTAACAGTCTAAATATCTAATGTTGTATAAATTTGTTACAAAAAGAAACTCTTTTTTAGTATTGCCAGAATTAAAAAAACAAACAAACAAAAAACCTCAGTTGGCTAGAGGGGAGAACACCAAATGAAAATATGCAAACTGTAGTAATAAAATATTTGGCCTTTAATTATTTCCAATAAAATTATATTTGAAAGCTTCCCCCACCCCCACCCATAGTCATACACAAACACGCCAATGTTTAAATATTTTATAATGGCCAAAGAAGGGGTTTACATAGATATGTTTATTTAGTGGAACTCACTTTTTAATCAGTTTTTAATAAGTTGTTAATCCATTTTAGCCTCAGATCAGTTCCATGCCATTCCTCAATACCTTTCCTGATGTTTAACAGTTAATGTCCTGTACCATGAGTAGAGTTTCCTGTGGCACTTCGGGAATTATCTGTTCTGAGCTTAAGTAAGTATAGTTTATATAGTTCTCTCTCTCTTCTTCAGCCCCTACTAGGATCGATAAAGGCATTTCCAATGGCAAGTGATTTTCTTCCCCTCTCTGCTCATCCTCCTCCAGCTCCTCCTCTTCTTCTTCTAGCTGCTCCTCTTCGTCCTCTTCCTCCTCCTCCGCCTCCTCCAAATAGTCAGCCTCTTCCATCTCCTCCTCCTCCTCGTCTTCTTCTGCCTCTTCCTCCTCTTCCTCCTCACTCTCCTCCTCCTTTCCATCACACTCCTCTTCATCACACTCCTCTTCATCATCATTTTTCTCCTCTTCCTCTTCCTCCATCAGCTGCGGGGCGGGGGACTGATTCTCCTCCTCTGGGGTAGGACTGAAGGCTAGAGCGGGATTCTGCACAAAGCCGTACAGAGTTTCCGGCAGCTCCGTGTCGTCCTCACCGCCGCTGGGGGGCGCGTCGTTACCGGAGGAGCCGGCAGGAGAGGCCTGGCCGCCGGCCTCGGCCTGCTCCGCCCGCAGCGCCTCCTGCTGGCGATCCAGCTCCTCTTGCCGCATGTCCTCGTAGATCTGGTTCATGATGAACTGAGTGGTGTTTTGGGGCGCTCGCATGCCGGGCGCCCGCCACCCATACAAGTTAACCGGCCGCAGCAGCGTTCTCAGATCCACAGGTGGGCTCCTCGGGGAGGAGCGGCGAGGGTGGCGGCGGCCCCTGCGGCCCCAGCGCTTCTTCCTGCCTGGAGGCCTTGCCCAGCCGGGGTTCCAGGGCCCGCGCCAGCAGGAGCAGCAGCAAAGGCAGAACGGGTGCAGGCCATACAACCGAATCACTTGCATCGGGCTGGGGGGCTTCCAGAATCCCCCTGGAGGTGGGTGCCAGGGCCCTCCCCAGCTCCCCCAGTTAGAGCACACGGCCCAGTTGGGCCGTCGGGGTGGTGGTTGGAACCAAGAGCCCGGGCCATATTGTTGCTTTGGCTGTTTCCTTGGGGGCTCGTACTCTGCCTTGGGGCCGTAGCGGTGCCGTCGCTTGTAAATTGGGGCACCCCTGCGCCTTCGCTGGCAGGACGACCATGTGCGTAAGGGGGCCGAGGATGCCCAGCCGCCGGCCAGGTTAAGAGGGTCCTCCCTTGTGTTGAGGGTCTGGGTCATGGTTCAGGGAGTTCCTAGAGGTCTAAATGGTAGCGTCCTAGAAGCTATGAACTTTGGCCAGATCGGACAGTCTTTAGAGCCTCGTGTAACCCTGTCTTTCTCCGCGCAGCGCCACTTGTCTGTCCCTGGGATCACGCCTTCCTCTCCAGGAGGCCTCTCTCTTCCCTGCTTGCGCGCCGGTCTGTCATAATCTCTTGTCCTTCGCACCCTGGTTGTCTCGCCCAGGTGGGTTGGGTGGGACTGGGGCTGGGTAAGGATGGTGGGGGAGGAAGGTGTTGGTGGGCGACACGCAGTGAGACCTGCTCCCGGGTCCCACATACACCCGCCTCAGCAGAGGCACGGGCTGGGGACGGGGAGGCAGGGATTGCGCGTTACCTTGCTGCTCCCTTTCGACCCGGGCGCGTCGTCGTCCTGGCCGGACTGAGGTGGCTCGGGCAGCGGCAGCCTTTAAATACTGGCTGGGCCCCGCGTGCCCACCGCGTCCTTGGTTGCCCACGGCGACAGCCAATTGGGGTCGAGATCGTTCTCCTTGTGGCAGAGGCAGGGTTCCGGCCAGAACCAGGTGCCCCGTGAACGTTCTCAGGGGCTTGTGACGCAGGTGGGGGGAGGATGGGCAGGACGCGAAGAGGGGTTGGGGCTCGGTTTGTGCCCTCCAACTCAGACAAGGCTTGAAGCAGTTTAGTTGAACCCTTTGTATCACCTTGAGGCGGGAGATTTAGAACATGGGCCTTCAGGCCTGGCGCGGTGGCTCACGCCTGTAATCCTAGCACTTGGGAGGCCGAGGTGGGCGGATCTTTTGAGCTTAGGAGTTCGAGACCAGCCTGAGCAAGAGCGAGACCCCCGTCTCTACTAAAAATAGAGAGAAATTATCTGGCCAACTAAAAATATATAGAAAAAAATTCGCTGGGCATGGTGGCGCATGCCTGTAGTCCCAGCTACTCGGGAGGCTGAGGCAGTAGGATCACTTAAGCCCAGGAGTGTGAGGTTGCTGTGAGCTAGGAGGACGCCATGGCACTCACTCTAGCCCGGGCAACAGAGTGAGACTCTGTCTCAAAAAAAAAAAAAAAAAAAAAAGAACATGGGCCTTCAGCTGAACCCGGCTGGGGTGGCAGAACTTGTGTATTGAAAAACCCACATTCTACACCTTTGGGGGTAGGGTACCTATGGGGCATAGTAAGGTTCCTAGAGTCAGAAAACTGGGCTCTACTCCTTACCTTATGGCCGGTGCCCGCTGTTCTCACTCCTGGGAGTCAGGATTCATCCATCATACGTAAAACAAGACCACAAATGTTTATTGCGTATGCTAGCAGCACACAGGTGGGCTCATGCCAATAATCCTCACAGCTACCCCGAGAAATAGGTATTCTTACCACGTTTCACAGATTTCGGAACTGAAAGGTTAATTTGTTCAAGGTTGTGGGGCTAATGAATTTCAGGGCTAGTATTTAAGCCTAAGCCTGAGTCCAAAGATGTTCTTAACCACATTGCTATAGGTACTGCCAACCCAACTTAAATAGGATTCTTGTGATAAATGACATACATATGGGAAAGTACTTTGCTAGCTGTACTATACCATACATATGTCTGTTGATTAAAGTAACGTTATTACCAGGATGAATACCATGGGTTTGTCCTTGAGAATAGGAATATTCTGATTATGTCTTCTCTTTTGTCCCTTCACTGACCATACAGCACATACATTGTGAGTTTTTAAAGTTTTTAAGCATATGGGTTTTGATTTAAACAGATGTGATTCAACTTCAACTCACCAATTACTAAGCCTCAGGTTCCTTACCCATACCATGAGTATAGTTTTAGTACCTATTCCATAAGGATTAAATAGGGGTACAATAAGGGACTTAGCATTCTGGATAGGTTCTTGGAAACTGTATACTGCAGGTCATTGAATAACGTTTCAATGTCATTTCCTTATAACGTTGATGAGGAAAAAACTGGTTTCATTATACGTCATTTTGCTTAGAATAGCAGTTTCCAAGAACTTAGCTATGGGGTTAAGTGAGGACTTACTGTAATTCTTTAAAGCAGGTCCCTGGTAAGTACTCAGGAACTATCATCATTATCATATTGGAATATTTTAGGACTTTTAAAGGATGTAAAGATACAAAAATAGGCATCCCCACTCTCATATCCTTTTCTTGTCCCACTTTGTAGAAACACCAAGGAAGTGCTACCAGGCTTGATGCTAGAGAAAATAATCTTGGAGTATATCCCTTTATTACTTTCCTGTGCTGAGTGGAATTGTGTAAAATGGAACACTGCCCACTGGGAATCTCAGTCTATACAAGTCTCCATTAAATGCCAGAGAAGCAAAATGTGTGAAAGCCCTGAAGCTGGTAAAGGTCATTTATGCATTCCTGGCTGAAAATTGAGAAAAGTGCAGGGGTTCTTGGATGAAGACTCCAACTCTTGCCTTGGGACCTGTAGACTCCACAGGCTTCATTCAATTTCATTTGCTCTGGGGTTTGCTTGACTCAAAGAACAGAATGCTGACTCTTGTAGTCTCCAGCATCCCTTTCTAGATACAGACTCATACCTTTGGCTGTCATTCTAACCCTGCTCTTCTTAGCTCAAAATGGAATGGTGATAGTCCAGATTTATTTTTCTAAGGACATATGTGATATACAATACTGGGTTTTAATTGAGAACTTCAGAAATTGACCCTATTGCTGTAGTGGAATTCCCATAAGTTTCTTTTTAACTCATTTTATAGGACAGGACATCATTTTTTTAATCAGTTGATGTGATCTTTGTACAAATAATATTGGCTTTATACACTTTTTCCATGGTGAGAATATTTATTCTCCCTATTAAAAAACATTGACTCAGTATTGTTTTGCCCCAGTCTTCTTAAGAGAAGCAGCAATTTATGATTTTGATTATGATTTATGATTTTTCATTTATTTAAGGCTGGAATTGTAATACAAATTTTTTATATAATGATAAACGATCCAAGAAAATTTACTACCAAGACGTATAAAATGCTACAGTCAGATATTCAATTTAGGAATTTATAAAGACTCATTTTTATAGTTTTGTTTTATTTTTAATTGACAAATAATTGTATTTATTTAAGGAGTACAATGTGATGTTTCAAACATGGATACATTGTGGAATGATCAAATCAAGCTAATTAGCATATCTGTCACCTTAAATATTTATCATTTCTTTGTGGTGAGAACATTTAAAATCCTCTCTTTTAGCTATTTTGAAATATACAATATGTTAGTGTTAACTATAGTCACCTTGGTGTACAGTAGAATACCAGAACTTACTCCTCCTATCTAACTATAATTTTGTACCCATTGACCAACATAAGGACATATTTTTAATTGATCCATATTCTTTAAATACTGCAAAGTAAAATATTCTGATTGAATATTACCATGTTATACATTATATTAGTTTTATGTTGCTGTATAACAAATTACCACAAACTTGGTTACTTAAAACCACATACATTTATTATCTCAGTGCTTTCAGGGATCAGGGGTTAAAGAGCAGTTTAGTTGGGTCTTCTGCTCAGTATCTCAACAGGCTATAAGCAAGGTGTTGGCTGGTTTGGATTCTCCATGAACTCAATTCTGGAAAATCCACTCCCAAGATCATTCGTGTTACTGGCAGAATTCATTTCCTGTGGGTCTATGACTGAGGGCCTTGCCTTTATTCTCTCTGTTGGCTGCAGTCTACCTTCAGGACTTAGAGGCCACCCACATGTCCTAGGGGCCAAGGGCAGTTCCTAGATGCTGCACACTGTTCCTCACTATGGGCTTCCTCAGCCTGGCTGCTCACTTCATCAGACCAGCAAAGACAATCTCCTTAGTTCTTCCTAGCAATATGTACATGCAGATACATGTAGAGATATAGATATAGACATATGCATGTGTAGGTACCATAATCATGACCTTTACATGTATGTCTTCCATCACCTTTGCCATATTCTTTTGGTTAGAAGCTAGGTCCGTCCCAGAAGCACACAAGGTAGGGGAAGGAGGATTAAACAAAGATATGAACACTAGGAGACCAGGAGGTGTGAAATCATTGAAGGGTCACCTTAAGAGTTTGTTTCCCACGTATATAAGTAAATTTAGTAAAATACATCCTTCATATTCGCTAATTGAAACTGTTTTGGGAAGATTTTAAAGACAGTGTTGGCATTTTGAAATTCCAATAAATGCCTTATGATGGCATAGGTTATTAATATGTTATGCTTTATGTTGTACAGAGCATTATGTTCTTAAGTTGAAAACACATTGCAGTTTTGGTGTTTTTTCGTGCATTTGTTTGACTTGAAAAGAATGAATTCTAACACTTGATGGCAGTAGTAGCTCATTCAAGTCAGTCAGCAAAACATCCTTATGCAAAACAAACTGAGAACTAAACACCTCATTTTTATGTTTTATCACAAATTCCACTTTTAAACTATTCCAGATTGCCCATCTTAATTGCCCTTTATTCTGATGCAGTACAATTGGGTACATATATTAGATTTTAACCTTTTTCGATCGGCTTTTGTGAAGTGAACCTCAGCTGGTTAAACTGGTAAATAAAATTATTCAGAGAGAAGTTGGATATGCCTGATATGATCAGATAAATGAAATTCAACAAATATTTTTTAGATTCATCTGTGTAACTAATGCGGTGCTATAGGCTACCAAAAAGAAAGAACAAAAAACAATGCATGTTATGCACCGTCAAAGACTTGCCTTTTTGGACAAAGACATCTACATACAGGATTTTAAAACCAAAGAGGTCAGTGCCATCTTGTGGTCACAGAGTCTAAGTACAAAGTATTTAATATTAAGCCTTTTTAGCTTTTCAAAGGTGAAATAAAGAGATTCGAAATTACTCATCTCTTTGTCTTAATAATTCAAGAAGTTGTAGGATTAGCTTGAAAATTTGTGAGATATGTTGTGTATCATGGAATACAATTGCAACATTTGTCCATTTATGAATCCTCAAATCATTTTAAGCAAATTATGAAGAGGAAGTGAACTATGTGATAACGACAAAGACAATGGTTCTATAGATTTAAAGAGAAGCAAGAATGTCAATTTTACACTCGTAATAGTACTATGTGTAGGTATTATTTGCTATCACTTTTTGAAAATATTATTAATCCTATAGCACTCAAGATTTTCAGAGGATTAACACAACATATTGTAGTCATGATGTCTGAAAAACTTGTGTACTCAGTAATGCATATATAGGAATTGTTGACCTAGACATGTTTGCCTATAAATAATTTTAATGTACAATATATTATGGGGCAGTAGAATGCAGCATTTTTTTCTTGGCAAATAACCTGTAATATTTAGAGAAAAGTAAACATGAGTGGCTATTGAATAGGG
>CM052440.1:23215410-23234555 GCA_028533085.1 Varecia variegata | reverse complement strand
ACTGGAGTTAAGTGATATCTCATTGTGGTTTTGATTTGCATTTCCCTGAAGATTAGAGATGTTGAACATTTTTTCATATGTTTGTTAGCCATTCTTATATCAAATTAGAGCTGTCAATTAAGAATGTGGTGCATTTAAAATGGCCATTTAAATATGTTACAGTTAGCAGGATTGCTAAATTATCATCATCACATTTTCAGTTTTATAGTAGTAAGTCCTTTGTCCTAGAGTTCATGGTGAACTACATCTGAAAAGTAACCTTGTGAATAGACAGTCATTACACCTGTGAGAATGTCAATTAGCACCATGACATTTGCATAATAACACTCTTTTCATCCTACTATTTTACTGTTTTATTTTCTTTTATTTTAATTCATTCCTACAATGTCCCCTCCCCCTAGATTTTGTAATAATGATATACTGAGAAGGCTGTGAGAACAGAAAGATACTCTATGCCATTCATGGGGGGGATCTGATATCATCCATACTGTTCCTGCAGGCAAGGCCTCATTATGACTGTCATGGGCCCCTGTCTCCATTAAAAAAGTAGTAATAATAAAATAATATTATGTGGCTTGTTGCTGTAACAAAGAAAATAATCCATGTTAAGTTTATTATTGCATATTTATTATCATTATTATTACCATGTTCTGTTTTTATTTTAAAAGAAGTTAAACATTTTTATAGGTTCCAACAATTACTGTAGGCCCTAAGCCTACTGTGCCTAATGAGTAAATCATCACAGCCTGCCAGGAGTCTCCTTTTAACCCTATGGCCCTAAGGATCTCAATTCACCTTTCTGCTAATTTTCTGAAGGCCAGGTATTTGGAGGACTACTCCAGAAATTGTTCTTCCATTGTGACTTGAAAGAAGGCCCTTGGTCATTTGGAAGTCACTGTTGCATACAAAAAGACAATGCTGATCTTTGCGTTTCTGTCCAGCCTATCCACAATTTTCTTGCATTACAAAACAGGAAAAAGGCATGCCTGTGGTATTTGAGGCATAACAATGGAATAGAATAGCACAGGATATAGGAATCAGCTGGGCCTTGGGCAAGTTATTTAAGCTCTTTCCTCTGCTTTGTGAGTTGGAATAATTATTATTCCCAGCTCCTAGGATACTGTGAATTAATACATACTGAACACTTTAGTCGAGTGTGGGTCCTATAGTTTGTACCCAATAATTGGTTGCTATCATAACAATGGACTAACTTTAAGATAGCATTTAGTATGCTTCGAAGTTAATCTGGAGGCCTAAAAATGATTTTCTGACACTATCCACTGAAGTATACTCTCTTGTGGTCTCTTATATTTTACCATCTTCTGTTCTATAGCAATGATGTGGCATAGTTCTTATTATTTTAAATAACTTTGTGCAAAGTTGTAATAATAACTCTATGGACATTCTGGGAGCTACCGATTTGTCCACTGACAGTATTAATCGTTTAACCTAATTAAAGTGCATACACAGTAAGACAAAACAGGTGATTTTTCTTTTTCCCCTGTTAATTTTCTTCATATTTCCCACAAATGCCAACAAAAGTAACAATTGAAGATAGTGTTGTTTAAACATATGTCTATATGTTTAAAATAACTGAATTTTTTGAAGGATCAATGCAATTCTTTTTTTTGAACTGTAACAAATGAATCAAAACCAAATCATCCATTTGGCTGCCTCATTGCAGATCAGAACTGGAAAAATCAAGGGTATTCTTTGTCTGTTTCTTTGTCCACATGGACACATGACCAAAGAATAACTATTCCATGTCTAAGATATAACAGTAAAATGGCTTCATTAAATGTTACTAAGCTACCTTCACTATTTTCTATGTGTTTAAGGGTAGAGAAGAAAAGTCATCTACAGCCTTTGCTTAATACTATTAGGACATTTTTTTTTGTAGGCTGTGTTAGGCATTTATTTGTGTATATATATATATATATATATTTCTGAAATAAAAAAAAATACTATTAGGACTTGAGATTGTGATAGATAGAGTTTTAAAATGGCTGTGTGTGATTCCTGTCCTCTGATTATTCAAACATTCCTCTAAGTAGTACTGTCCTTAAAATTTTTTCAGATGTCATTAAAGTCACAAATCATGTGATCTTAAAATATGGTAGTTAATCAGGTTGGCCAGACCCTATCCAATGAGCACTTTAGAAGCAGAGAATTTTCTCTGGATAGCAGCAGAAGAGTAAATAGAGATTAAAAGCACAAAGGGTTTGACATGCCATTTGCTGGCTGTGAAAATGGAAGCGATTATATAATGAGGAATGTGGGCATCCTCCAGAAGATATGAGGGGCCCCTGATGAACAAGCAGGAATTGGGGACCTCAGTCCTAAAATCACAAGAAACAAATTCTTCCAACAAACTGAATCAGCTTGGAAGTGGATTATTTTCCATTACCTGTCAGGTAAGAGCCTAGCCAATAACACCTGGATTTTAGTCTTGTGAAATCTTAAGCAGAGGACCTAAGTGAGTCAGGTGTTGTTTAAGCTGCTAATTTGGGGGCAATTTTTTTCTGGCCTCAGGAGAAATTTAATGTAGATATACAACATTAGAATAAAATTTTGCTTTTAATCTGGTTCCCAGTCATGTAGTTATGAAGGACTATATCTAAAAAGTCAAAACAAAAACTCAACCAGTTTTTAAATGACACTGATTTGTGGCACTTGATGGTTGGATGGTTATTCTATTTTAAGCTTTTCAACTTTGGGAGATACAAACTCTGATTAAATGCTCCATAGGTCTCAAGCAAATTAACATATACTTTTTGTTATTAAAGACATATTAATATTTGCACTTTTAAATTGACCTAGGAAAATGCTTATGCATCTAACGTGCAGACATATTAGCACAATGCTCCCTAATTGTTATATTTTAGAAATTTTGGATTTTTCCATAGTATCTATGTATAATGGCATATAATAAATGGTGTGGAGCAATGAGAAAAAATTCAGATAATTTAGATGTAGAAATATATTTGATTGAAAGATATAATTGAAACATGTATATGTAGTATTTTTAAATATTGGAGGAAGTGTATTGCCAATTGTCTCATTTTTTAAAAAATATATTAATTCAGATATAGATTTAATAACAAACTTTTCATTTTCGTGAGGTTGTAGAGAATCATGTACTTTCCCACACTATTGGTGAAAGTGTAAGTGGGTATAATACCTTCAAAGGGCAATTTAGTAACATTTATTAAAATTTAAAATAGTATTTGATCCAGAATTCTACTTCTATGAAATTTATCCATAGATGTTCTTTCACATGTACACAAAGTTATTTATGTTCGAGCAAGGGTATTCTGGCTGGCATCTCCCTTCTCTTTCTTTGGGATGCCATGCCATCTGTCTCTTTCCCTTTCTTTGTCTCTCTCTTTCTCTCTGTCCTCCTAAAAGGATAAAATAAACTCTTTTACTTTCATATATTTTTTTTTAAAAAGCAAGTTTATACTGTGTAGTTTTCACATAAGTACAAATATCGTGCATCCATGTGACATGCTGATATGAGGTTTTCAGAATCAATAGAGCTCTACATGCTGATGTGGAAAGATCACCAAGAAATATTTTTAAGTGAAACAAGCAAGGTTCAGAATAATGATTATTGTTTGTACTTAAGAATGCATGTTTTTATGTATAGATACATAATGGTGAAATGTATACACGTGTAGCACATGCACATTTATATTTGTGTAAAAAAAGAAATTACATATATGTTAGTTTTTTTTTCTCATGGAAAACTACATAAAGGTATACAAGAAAACATTATTTCTGGGGAGTAGAACTTGGGCTCTTGCAGCTGGAAGGAAATTCACCTTTCATTGAATACTCTTTAGTCATTTAGTTTTTAACCATGTGCCTGTATTATGATTATACATTTTGGAAAGATCAACTCTTCTTAGAAGATATTCCTTAACACCTTCTCTAATGTAGTTATATCATCTTATATATTTTCTATTTTCTATATTTTATTTTATCTTTTGCAGGCACATAAATACACCAAGTAACAAATCAGTTTACTAGAGGTCTAAAAGGAGTTGATAGGTCTTTAAGATGATAAAATGTAATCATTCAAAAGGTGAAAATTATGTATATTATTGTTGTATATGGTTACTTGCATAGTGTGATTATAATGAATATTTTCCCACAAGGCCATTGTAATTTTCAAATACATTTATTCTGTTCTTCATGCTTTAATGAATTAGGAAAAAAAAACATGCTTTAGTGAAAAAAAGGAATACAAAAGTTTAATTAAAAACATCTAAATCTTGGCAAAATAGCTAAAGTGTTTTTAAACTTTATTACATACTTAATTTGAAATTATAGAGGATATGAACCCCTAAAATTTGCAAGTTATATATGATTTATAAGATTATCTGTGAAATATTTTGTAACACTTAGTTTTGTTCTTTCTGTACATCTTGTAGGTTTATTCCTAACCCATTTAATGTTTTCTTAAATTATTAAATTTTCATCATAATTTAACACTTTGAGTTGTATTAAATATTTTATGTAATCATTTCAATCTTTCAGAACACAATTTGAAAATATCATGCTGAGTTTTGTTTTTGAAGAAAGAAGTAAGAATTGTTTTGCTACAGTAGGCCTCATAATGCTAACCATTATCTGAAATTAGACAAGGCTCCCAATAGGCAAACGAGGTAGACACATGTATGCTTGAGGAGTTTTGCTGAGATTGATAGGGTTTCCATCCAATCGAATGTCCTCCAGTGCCTTACGAATATAAGTCAAATTTTTAACATTGCAGAAGGTATCTTCGTGCATCTCCAGAATGTTGTTATTCTAAAAAAGATGAAAATAAATTATGAAAAAACATATAACATATTCTTAGTACTGATTGATACTCTAGTTCATTTTGCTTCACTCTTGTTTTTATTCTTTTGTTCCTTCTTGCAATCAGAACTACATAATACATATGCCAAGCATTTCTAGGCAATGGAGATAAGTCCATTAAAAAAATAGACATGCTCTTGCCCTGATAGAGCTGACACTTCAGTAAGGGAAATATAAGATAAAGAGGTAATAAAATAAATTATTAAAAAAGTTATTTCCAAAAATGATGTGTTTTATGAAGAAAGGATGATGACTGTGAAAAATTATCTTAAGAGGTTGCAATTGAACTGAGAATGGAATGACAAGAAGACAGGGGCATGGAAAGACCCAAGGGAATAACATCCTAGGCAGAGAGAACATCAAGTTCAAAGTCCTGAGAAATTATCATGGAATATCGCTTCCTCAGCATTCGCTATTCAAGTCAATGTGGCTGAAGTGAAGTGAAGGAGGGAGGGGGAAAATATTAGAAAGATAAACAGGGCCCAGGGCTGGATTTTTAAATAGTTTTACTAAATATATTTCACATACCATGAAATTCACCCACTTAAATTGTTTAGTTCAATGATATTTAATATATCCAGAGTTGTGCAACCACCACCGCAATCTAATTTTAGAACATTTTCAACACTCCCCAGGGAAAAACCATACACATTCCCATCTCCCTAAACCCTGGCTACTGCTAGTCTGCTTTCTGTTTCTATGGATTTTCCTATTCTGAGCATTTCACATAAATAGAATCATATAATATATTATCTTTTGTGACTAAATTCTTTCACTTAGCATCATGTTTTCAAAGTTCATATGTGTTGTGGCATATGTTGGTATTTCATTCTTTTTTATTGTCCAATAGTATTCCGTTGTATAGATCTAACAAATTTGTTTATCCATTCATCAGTTAATGGAAATTTAGGTTATTTCTAAATCCAAATTTTGGCTCTTATGAATAATGCCTCTAGGGACATTTGTATACAAGTTTTGTGTGGACATATGTGTTCAGTTCTTTTTGTATACACCTGGACATTGAATTGCTGAGTGATATAACAAATCTATGTTTAACATTTTGAGGAACTGTTAAACTGTTTTCCAAAGTAGCTGTACCAATTTACACTTTCACCAACAATGTATGAAGGTTTTAATTTTCTCTGCATCCTAACCAACACTTGTAATTATCTATTTTAGCCAAGCAAGTAGGTGTAAATTAAAAACAGTTATATACTGGATGTTGGTGAGGTAGCCTCAACAGAAAAATATTTTAAAAGGTATGCTTAATGATTTTCAAAATTTAGAATGGGAATGTAAAGCCAATTACATTTAAAAAACCCATATTTCATATCCAGGAACATGTGTTTAAATATAACACCAGAGACCTGCTTGCTTTGTGGGACCAATATCATCCCAGAAAAAGAGTAATAAAAGTTAATTCATAATTGGAAAAAATTCCAAAATTTCTTTGAGGATTCCCTTGAAAATTCTCCCTCCAATCATAAACAAGGCAAGAAATATTCATATGCACAGGAATTTATTCCTAGAAAAAAAGAGGCAAAGAGAAAGCCATCTAGAAACATCATGAGGGCTTGAAAGGAAATATACATTAAGGAATAAATACAGTCAGAAAAACTTGCAAAAAAAATAGTTATCCAAGACTCAGGCAGATATACACAAAAATACACCAAAAAGTATGAAAAATATATTTTCATAGGAAGAAAAGAAAATACACAGAGGTGAATATTTACAGAATCCACAGGGAAAAACACAGGCATCAGAGACATGCTCTTACATGACAAAATCACTTCTTGTAGTGGTTTGTACTTTTTCTGCTAAAAATTTTTAATATTGGACTATGGCTCTTTCCTTGTGCATAAAATAATTGTGTTCTCTACATTTTATTCCATATAGCAGATGAAATTATTAGAGAAAGCTGATTACAGCTGTAGAACAAAAGTTACCCCATATGAAACAAGAAATAATTTATATTTCTGTTTTCAACAAAAATGTTTGTTTAATTGAACAATTTTTAATCACATGGATGAAAATTAAATATATTTAGAAACTATTAGATCATAACAATTTTGAAAAATGTGTTTTTACTCAATTACTTCAAAGATAAAATGTGGTGTGATAGGATTTAAAATAACTCAGACTTCCAAGTATGTTGGTTAAAAAAATAACAACTGCACTCTCTCTGTCCAGAGAGATGGAAGCTTGTCATGTCTCAGCACATAGGAATGCCTTAGGATTTAATTTAATTCAATACATAAAATCTAAAATCAAAACCTGAAATTGACATTTTTCCACCCTGAATGCTAGAAGTCAAATTAAATTTTTCTTTTGCCCTTTTCCCTTCTACTTTTAATCCCTACATATTTCTTCATCAGGTGAAGATTTTGATTTATTTCAAAAGAAGCTTTGTATACTACAAGTATGCATTTTGATTTAAAATGAATAAAAATAAAGACTAAGATTATCAGAAATAAGTCAAGAGAAATAAGGCTATGAATGTATAAATATCTTGCAGTCAGATTGAGAGAGAGAACGAATGAGAGAGATAGGAGAAAAAGAAGGAAAATTGCCATAGTATGTCAGCATGCCATTATGGAGAGATTTTTGTGTCCTGATGTCCTCTGTTTGGTTTTGTTTGCCCCAAAGCTTTTGGGGACACCTTATGAGTAGAACCCTACCTGGAGGTGAAGGGCCCGTAGGTTTTCTGGGAGGGGCAGAGGAATGTGGTCCAAGTTGTTATCAGTGAGGTATAGGTGATGGAGATCATACATATCCTGTAAACATTCCAAATGTAGGGATTTAATAAAAATTAGTGGTGCCACAGTTATATTTTCCATTCTTTCTCCATGCAAATATTTGTAAAATAACATGTGCCTGTCCAGGTCTTGCTTTATAAAGTTGAGGCAGATTAGTTTTTAAGTTACTAGACAATTCAAATGAGTTTTGGAAAAAATGGCCATCAGCAAATATTTCTTCATGAAAATGAAATGTGTTCTCAATCTCCAGGAAGAACCTTATTTTGTTCAGTTCTTTTCAATTCTAGCAAGGCAGTTTCTTCCAACGGAAGATGTTCTGCAGTGGAATTTTGAAGATTTTTGTGAGACATAGCAAGAATTTCTCTTATTTCATAAACAGAGAGAAATGAGAATTTCTCCCCAACAATAGCTTGGTAGCCCAAGTACCAGGAAAGGGGCAACCTACCAAGACAGAAAACATATAGACAATAATGGGTCTATTCTAGCCAAACACACCAGAATAAACTGTCACTCCCCACCACCCATGCCAATAGAGGTGGGGCGGACGGACTAGACTTTGACCCTTGCCAGGATATAATGACGTACCCTGAGCCACCATTGGTGGTGTCATAGGAGGCCTAGCAGAGAGACAGGATTTCACCATGAGGCCACACTAACTCCTGTGACCTCCCTGGGAATAATTCCATATCCCTTCAAAGAATATTTTAAAATTATTTGTTCAATGTATATTTAGAAGAGCAACTTGACTGCAGTAAGTATGGGTAAGAAAACCAGTTGGTTACTATTCTTAGACTCTATACTGTTGTTCCAAGCAAGTCCGCTAACCCCAAACCTGCTTCCTTCACTTAGAAAATAAAATCCCTAAGGTTGTCTGAATCTATCCCCTTTACAAGGTCTTTTAGGAACTTCTGTCCTCAGGATGTCACCTGCACCCTGCCCAAGTAATGATCCTTTTAACCACATAAAGTCCTATTCCTGAGTGGAGGGCTTGGTAAACAAAAATTCTTGGGCTTACACCACTTCCAGGTGCTCCTTGTAGACTGGTGCTCCAGGCAGACACCTACTTGTTATTCCAGTTGTACTTTCTGTTCTTGGTGCTTGACCAACCTCAGAATGTACCAGAATACGTTATTTCTCAAACGTATGATAGATATGGTTGTGGCATTTATTTTGTAAGTTAAAAGTCTCATTAAATTAAATCTCATAAAATTGAAATTTCTATAAATTTATTTATAGAAATAAAAAGGCTAGTGAATTAAATGGGAAGATGAAAGTCTTTCATATAAAATTTCAAACTTACTTTAAATGCCTCTTGCTTTATCCCTTTCCTTCCAAGTCTATTGTTGCTAATATCAATAAATGTCAAAGTGGTTGGCAATTCCGGGAGCTGCCGTATTTTGTTGTCACGCAGAACAAGCTCTCTAAGTTGAGGCAGCTTTCGGAATGCATCTTCATCAATCTCAGAGATTAAATTTGATGTCATATCAATCCTTCTTAAATCATCTAGAAGAAAAAAAAAGAATAAGTTAAATATTCTTGAATATGTTTGCTCACATAAAATATGAACATAAATGTCCCCACATACAGCAAATATAAATATGAATTTAATTGGCAATGGACAGTTAATGAAACAATTATCTTTCTAACTATTTTATGAAAGATCATTTCCCCCTAACACTATTCATATTTATGAACTTACAAAAACTGTAACTTTAGCAAAGAAATTGGCACATTATATTTAAAATAACTGGTCTTTTCTCCATATTCTTCATAAACTTTGGATTCTACTATTTAAAAATGTTTTTCTCAGTATTGAAAAAGTGTTGTATTTTCTAATAGTCAAAGATACAGGCATTTAAAAAAATCTTCAAATGATTAAACACTGTATGAAGACACGTACCAAAATTCTTCTCAGTTGGAAATAACTATAAAGTCAGAATTTCAGCTTGCATTCATTAATCACAGAGCAGTGATGCTTTAATGAAACCTTATTCAAAAAAGCCAACTCCTCGTAATTATATGACCATAACATTTAACTCTTAATGTCATTAACATGATAAAAAGTCCTAGAATATAAAATATAATTATTTATGATTTATATTTAATTTTTATCATTATTAAAGCAAACCCTCATATTTAAAGAAGAAAAAAATAATTGATTTATGAGCCATATTTTGGCATTCAAATTTCATGCTTAGTACCAACATTTTACACTGTAAAAATTTTAAAGAAGTCTGTAAAGAAGAGGCCATTAATGCTGTCATCCATACTTAAGCTTGCAAAGTCGTTTCTGTTGATCTTTTTGATTCTGTTAAAGCGGGAATAGAAATAAGCAGTATTTTTGGGCAGTGGAGGAATAGCATCAAGTTCATGGTCATCACAGTATACGGTGGTACTTATACAAGTACACAGAAGGCAGGTTGGAAAGTCTAAAAGACAGAGGTAAATAAAATTATATGTAAGTAACAAAAACAATTTCTAAGAGATAATGTAGTTAAGAATATTTGGTAAACAAGATTAGAGTGTCACGCAGACCACATTAGTATAATTTATATTTTCTTATAAAGTTTTCTGCAAATGCAACATTAAAATCAAATATATCAAAGTTTTCCCCATAATTAATATATTCTTTGTAACATTTCAAAAATGTATTGTAAACTACTGAGTGAATATAGCATGGTTGTTATCAATGACCAGAGGAAAGGAGGAAAAACAGGATAAGGCAATAATATGGAGGCCGAGTGGAGAGAGAATTTTAAGGAAATAATCAATAGCCTAAGGCTGCTGAGATGTCAGATCAGTTAACTGAAAAATGTGCTTGGATTAATTGTTACAATGATTATCAGACACCTTCCAAGATCTGTGGAGTGATGGGGTCGGAAGCTGGATAATAGTCAGCTAAGGGAGAAGTTGAAGGTCAGGGAATGATTACAGCAAATACAGAAGATGCTCTTGAGATAGTGGTGAAGCATGAGGAAAGAGAGATTGCTATAACTGCAAGAAGATGTGTTTGTGGTTTGTATGATGGGGGGGGTGATTAAAGTGGGAGGGATCCACAGGAGGAGAGTTGAGTATAAAAGGGACCATGAGATGGCAGTGGGAAATAGAACTCAAAGCACAGTGGAAGGGATACACATCCCACGTGTGGGAGGACAGACAGTGTCTCTGCACCTTAGGAGAAGAGGGAATTAAAGTGCATTGATCTAGATGGAGGTAGATTATATGTCTGGAAACACAAAGTCCCAGGAGCTGGTGACTGCGAGATTGCAGTTTCTCTGTGAAGTAGGACATTAGGTTATCTGATGAGCTGAGAGCTCTAGGGGAGAAGGTAGAGACGGGTAGTGAGATGAGAGATGAATGGAGAAAGTGAAATAGCCATGACAGAAATTAGAAGAGGAGATTGGTGGAATTTCGAAATGTCTTGGAATTGCTCGGTGATCAATTCATCTTGGTTGACCTGGGACTTTCCTGACTTTAGCATTGAAAGACACTCATTTCCCAAACTCCTCACACCCAGTCAAACCAAGACATTTTGTTACCCTTGTTAAAGAGTCTATTTGTGGTTCATAATCAAGAACTAATAATGCACCAACTAAGTTCTTATTGCTATCATTAAATAGCAAAATCATTTACAATAACAACTTCAGGAATGAAAACTATTTTAAGAATGAAAAGCCAGGACAAAAATTTTAAGGGGGAGCTGTAAAATATTTAATACTTGCTAATTTCTCCAATCATTATAAATTAATATTTTCTACTCATCATAAAAATTGTAAGAGGTAAGATATTTGATTCTTCTATCTATTCATGGTCTTGCTAATTTAGCAATAATTGTCTAGGGCAATTGATATATATTCACATTGGTTATAATTTAATTCTAGCTTTTCTACTCACAACTCAAGCCTACATTACATGGCTCTAAAATATCATTTTAGAAATTTCTATTAAAGGTAAAAATATTATATTTTGATTTTTAATGTTCTAAATATCTCAAAACTATTTAACTTTGATTAATTTATGCTTCCTCTCTGAAAATTAAATTATGAATAAGACTTTTAACTTCATTATTCACCCCTGGACTACTTTAGAGACAAAAATAAGAAGAAAAATTTCAGATTTTGTATTGTTTTAAAACTGACATTATTGAGTCATAACTTGATTAAAGCTTTTAAAACTATCGGGAATTATGCTTCTCTGCTATTCCTGGATCAGATGAAAGACCCCAGGTATTAATGCCAGATGGGTCAACTTTCGAAGGATGTAAAATTACTTAAAAGTAAGTAATGTTCTAGGGATTTTTAATTTTCCTATTTAGGGTGCTTTCTGCCAGATATTTACATTTCCTTCTCACTGTGTCTGTATATTCCTACCTCTTTTTGTGAAGACACTGATTTATGATGTGGTGATCTGTGTTTGCATTCCAGGACCACTAGGTACCACCTCCATGATCTTGGACAAATTTTATACTATGTTGGAGTTTTATTTTTCTTATTTATAAAATGGAGAAAACAGTACCTAGTATATAGTGTTGTTGTGACTCTCTTAAGAGAGTTAATGTACATAAAAAACTTTAAGTGACTGGCATATAAGAAGCATTTGATAAAAGGCAACTTTTTTTTAATAATATATATTTTATTGTGTTGTGATGTATCATTTTTTCTCTCGAATGCTTCTATGAGTGTTTTTTCTTTTTTTTTTATTTCAGCATATTATGGTGGTACAGAAGTTTAGGTTACGTATATTGCAAAAGGCAACTTTTAATATTACATATTAGTGAACAGTTAAAAACTCATAGAAGCAAAGAGTAGAATAGTGGTTACCAAGGGTTGTGGGGAAGGGGAAATGGAGAGTTGTTCAAGAAGTGAAAAGTTTCAGTTATGCAGGATGAATGAGGTGTAGAGATCCGCTATACAACATAGTGTTTATAGTTAACAATACTGTATTGTACACTGAAAAATTTAAGAGTAAAAAAATGGATAACCTCTATCAATAATAAGATCTTGATAATAACTAGCATTTATTATACCTACTGTACTCTAGGCACTATCTAGGCACTTGTCATTTAATTCTGACAACAACTTTGCAAAGTTCTATTATTTATTATCAACTTTTTTTTTAGATGAGGAAACTAAGGCACACAAAATATTGGACGCCTTGCTTAAGAGTGTACATCCAGCAAGCCGCAGAGCTGGGATTTAGATGCATATGATTTGGCTGTTCTGTCTCAGTTTTGACTCCTGTACTCTTATTCTTCCTTTTTTGCCTTATGTTATATTGCTCTTCCCTCTCTTTTGTCTCCCAATATGTTTTGTACAGACTTTTTGCAAAACACAGTATTGCCTCTAAATTTGTTTAGATGTTTCTCCCCTTGTACTAGACAGAAATATCCAAGAACAGTGGCCATTTAAAAATGTTTTGTATCTACAGAAAAATAAGTTCTAAGGTACTAGAACTTACCTTACCTAACAGCATTGGTGTCAGGATTAAATGAATAAATGTAATTCATGGCCCATAGTGAGTATAATAAATGTTAGTTATTATTAAGAGTCTATTATTGATAGAAGAGTTTATCCATTTTTGACTCAACAAATTTTCCTTATACAATACAGAGACATTCAATATTCACTAAATTTTTGCAATGAGAACCCACCTCATTTTTCTATACTCCCTTACTATGCTGTTTTCTGTGTATGTAAAAGTCCTCTTGAGGCTGACAGTGACAGATTCTAATAATAAATATAGACAAATCATAGAATCACATTTAGCACCAGGAATTCCTTCTCATTAACTAAAAGGCTCTGGTTTAGATCATCTTTAAGCCATGCAAAATGGTATCTGATGTTAGGGAATTATTTTCTCTTTTCCTTTCTCTGTTGTTTCCTAGGATTGAATGAGGAGGAGAAACCTATTTTTCCAATAAATACACAGACAAGAATCTGAATAGGCTTGCTTCAACCCAGTGTACTGATAGCTTTGTAATCTCTGGCAAGTTATAACCCTCTTTGAGTTATAGTTTTCTCAGTGATAATGAAAAGAATAATGCTAACATCCTCACAGGAAGGTTGTAATAGTCAAGTGACATAATGTGAAGTGCTGAGCATTAGGTCCACAGATAGTATGTGCTCAATGTAAAATATTGTTATGACAATTGCCACTATTATCATCATCATTCCTTCTCACCTTATCACTTTGAACTGCGCAGCCTGATTTCAGAGACATGGATTTCATCTTGCTCATAGAAAACCCTTTGTTCTAGAAATAAATGCATTCCACCCAAAAGTTTTGAGTAATGATGCCAAACAAATATTTCCACTCCAAATCTTTGGTTATTTGATCATTTCCATCAGGCCGAAACTGAATTATTAGAACTGCTTTATATTTGAATCTAAAATATGTGTGTAACTCCTGCTTCAAACCTAGCCTATTCCAAAAACTTCTCCTTGGGTCATGTGGGTTCCCTGTGGAGTTGGAGCTTGGCAGGTTTGAGGGATGATGAAGTGAACTCAATTATAATTCAGCTTTGATGTACAGACCTTCGTTGGTGTGCGGGCCCAGAACCCCTGTGAATTCGGGCTCCTGTGGGGAAGAGCCATCGATCAGCCTGGGGGTGGATTCCTCCTCCCCTTCCTCTTCCTGGGCCTCTTCAGGCTGTGGGGGTGGAGTGAGGAGCTCTCTGTTCCCTGAAGGCATCACTGTCGCTATTTCTATCTGAAAAAAGGCAAAATGTCATCAGGCAACCTTCTCAATCACCCTGGGTGGCAGTGACACAGATTTAAAATGTACCCACATTTGCCACAAGAGGTCAGTCCTGTTCTGAGGTTCAACAATGTGCCTGGCCTGTTTGCTTCAGGGAGCATACATGGTTCTAGTAACTGTTGTTGGTTTTAATTAATTCTGTTTCTGGAATCTGAGAAATTGTTTCTAATACCTTTTTTTTTTGTCTTCTTGGTCTTTTAACATCATACTATGTTTGTGCACTTCATAGGTTTAAAAGCCTTACATATTGTTTTCTAATACTACGTAGCATTACGATAATACATTATTGTTGTGAAAGATTCAAATTAATCCAGAAGTGTGCAGAGTAAAATCCAGAAGTCCCCTTCACTCTCCAGCCCTAATTTTACTCCCGTTGAAGATAATAACTAATAAGAAATTGATGTGTATTTTCCTGTCCTGTCAATCTTGATTTCCTAGATTCAAATATTCTGTTACCAACAACTTATACTTCCTCTAAAGGCATTTTATTAAAAAGTATCCTTTTTACTAAAAGAAAATTATAGTGTCATAAAAACTATATGATTTTATTATGATATGCCACTTCTCATATGTTATCAATATTATTTGAATAACAGATATTAGCAACAATATTTGGGTATGTTGATATGCTTGATTGACCTTTTGGCGAGGGTTGACACTAGGAAGCATTTATAAAATTGCAAAATTATTCAAAGATTTTTTTCAGAGATTATATTTTAGATTTCACCCTGTTTTCTCTCTTCTTATTTGCTCATTTTAAGTAATGAGTCGTTGCTTCTAAGAATACTTTTTGGATTTAGAACAAAGCCTTACTTTCATCTACCCTCCCTTGTCTCAATGTCTATTCCTTTGTATTACTTAGTAAAATGTCTACCTCCCTGATGACCTTGTAAGCTTGGGCTGGAAATTTGCTCTAGACAATTGGGGTGGTAACATCAGGAACCCACCCTTTGTGGTCCATGTCCTCACAGTATCCCCAGAAGTCCCAGGTTCTCCTTTGACCGCATCAATATTGCTTCTTGCTCCTTTCTACCCTTCTTTATTTGCTTTCATTAAAATTGCAAAGAAACTCACAAGTTACTTTCCAAATTACTTAATGCCATAATGATTTGCAAACTATTCATTTCTAAAATAAATGTATAATTAGACCAGATATTTTCTGGATGTTTCAGATAACTGTAAGATTTTAAAGATAGACTTATGATTATATAGTGTCGCTTTTGATAGATTTGAATACACTGCAAATCACAGATGAAAATTATCCTTTTTAAGAGACACTAAACTCTTATTTGTCAGTTGACATTTCTGAATTGCGCTTTCTTCTGTGCTTGCATAGAGTCTATTTCAGCTTTTCCTACACTCTATTGTATTGGTTGCATCAGTTTTGTGCCTATCCAAGCCTATTAGATGGTAAACTCTTGAGTTATATATTTTATCTGTGTACCTCTAGTCTGTAACATAATAGGCGATCAACAAGTACTACTGAAATATAATTTTTTTAAAAGTTTGCTTTCCAAAATATATCTAATTCACAGCCCTATGCTTAACTTCAGAGATTTTCTGAGAAGAATCAATGAATGTGCTAATGCTTACTTTAAATCATTTAAAGCATGAAATCACACCAAAAGCAGATTAAACTGAGTTGGGTACTTTAGAAGCCATACATGAAGATACTATAAAGCTTGGCCAGAAATCTCCAGCTGAGAAGATAGGGCACATTTCCTTAAACAGAAAGACATACGGTTTCCATCTGTAGGGTCAGAATGAGGCAGATTCAGAAGGAATGGATTTGCAAAGAGACCAAAAGGAGGCTCCAGGAAGAGCGGAAATTGAGACAGATGTTTCATGGAATGGAGGCAGCCTAAAGGGAGAAACAAATTCCAGACACATTGCCTTGAATCTTTAGCTTTGTAAGAAAAATGTTTGCACATACTTTTTACAGATAATTGTTTTTCCACTGATTTGGTGTGAAGCTGTAAGATCTCACTTGTCATCCAGTATAATGAGGCAAAAACGGTTTTTGTGTTTATCAGAAACTGTTTTGTTCATGCTTACTTGAAAATAAAATGTGAATGCTGAAACAACTTTGAAAACCAAGAAAAAGAAAAGCCTTTTCAGTTCTGCACAATTGCAGAACTGTAACCTCAAAGTACTGTGCCTGGAGAGCCTTTTGCTTTGTAGACACATTTATTCTCACTATTAAATAGAAGTGATTTAGGCTTCTGTCTTTTTCCCTCTTTTAACAATCTTCATACTGTGATATGAAGTTGTGAAGCAATGCATACAAAATAATGAGGCCAGGGAAACATAACCACCTGGCTGTCCGTGTGGCAGACTTTTATGCTTATGTTGCAGAAAACTAAATTTGAACGTAAACACAAATGGCCAGAAAATATCCCTGCCCCTTTTTCTCTAGCTACGATTGGCAATACTCAAAGGAAAATATAATGGAGACACTTATATAAATATTCATAAATTCTTCCAGAGTTTTCCTCCATTCTGTTTCCTTTACTTCCTTCTTTTACTGACTTCCTACTGAATGCACTTTGTAAATTGTTCATTATATTACCCTAAAATTTAATAACATAATACAAAAGTCACTACTACATATGACTTTGATCTTAATCATCACTGCACTTGCACATCGTCTTGACCTAGTACCAGCAGGGTACATCTTTGATTTGATTGGTTTGCGATACATTGTCTATTTCTGTTCTCTTGTTTTCCTGCCCTTAGAACTGTAGATAATTTATGTCATGGTAGACTGTGCTTAGAAGCACAATTGGTGTCCTGAAAGAGTAAATCTATACCAGAGATGACGAACGCATAGTCCAGACAGTGACCTGGGTAGAGTGATGTCTCAGCAGATGTCAGCCTGGAGAGATAATTGCCAAGAAAAAAAATCTTTACATCTGCCTCAGCCTCTGCACCCTGCACAGCCTTGGCTCCATGTGAAAAGCCCAGATCTCAATCCAATCTCAGGGTAAAGGGGTAGAATGACCCTGAAATGTCTCAGATTAAGTTTCTGCTCCCTGGAGAAATAAAGACTCTCAGTAGAAAATAATCTGCTTACATTTCTTGTATCAGATTGAACTGAAACTTTGGCTAGCAATATTTATGTTGTTAATAATACTGCAAAAAAATTTAAGACCTTCATTTTCCAGTAATCAGCATTGTTGTCTATAGAAGAATCTCTCTATAAAAGCACTCAGTACCATTTTAAATGACAGTAACATTTGGTTAAAAATAATTTTGATGAAATCCATTTGTCCCTTAGCAAAAAGCATATCTAAATTATCTGTATAACTATATTGCTACCATTAAGCCTCCTTAATTTATTTGTCTCAATTTCAGTATTAAATTATAAAGAATTGGTGTGTTCAGAAACAGCCATCATACTTCTTACTCATTGCTTCATGTGCCACTAAGTCCCTTTAGTACAGTCTTCTTGTTGAACATGCTAATTATACCTGTTTATGGTGATCACAAACCATTTGCTGCCATTCAGGATTGTGTTTGAATTAATAAAACTCAATCTGTTTTTTTTGTGATATTTTGATTTTTAAAAATCTCAGCACTCAACCTACAGCTAAGTTTCCAGTGAAGACCCCAATGAAAATGTAATATATGCATGATGGAAAAAGTGCTATGAAGGAATTTATGTTGACCAGATTTGATCCCTACCTTCATGAGTGAATAAAAGGATCACTGAGTAAATGGATGAATTTTTATATTTTAGAAAGTTTTCCAGTCTTTATAATTATCTAATCAACCAGACTGAATGTCTATGCCAGGCATTATGCTTAAGTTATGATCCACTGTCCATTTTATTAATACTTATGGATTTTTTTTCTAAATATCTCTCAATACCATTATTTTTGCCTCCTATCTACCACCATCACTGTAATCTAAATTACTATCCTCTCTTGCCTGGAATGTAGCAATAGTCTACTTACAGGAAATTGGAGTATCCTCCAGTATACATGAAGTGATAATGAACTCTTTTTTTAGCACCTTTATTGAGATATAATTCACATATCATGCAATTCACCCATTTGAAGTCTACAAGCCAATGGTTTTTTAGTATATTCACAGTTAGGCAACCATCAACACAATCAATGTTAGAGCATTTTCATTACCCAAGACAGAAATTCCATAACCGTTAGCAGTCATTCCCAAATTCTCTCCCCAGTGTCTCTCCCCCTCCTTACCCCCTGGCCCCAGGCAATCACTTATCAATTTTCTGTCTCTGTATATTTGCCTATTCTCTCTATATTCACCTATTCTAGGCTTTCCCCCCTCCTGTATAACTGTAATTTTATATCCTTTGATCAACATCTCCCCATCCCCTTTTTCTCCCTAACCACCTAATCCCCTTGTAACCACCATTCTAGTCTGTCCTTCCATGAGATCAGCTTTTAGATTCCACATATGAAGGAGATTATGCAGTATTTGTCTTTCTGCATCTGGCTTATGTCACTTAAGGTAATGTTCTCCATGTTCATCCATGTTCTCCCAAATGACAGGATTTCATTCTTTTTTATGGCTAAATAGTACTCCATGTGTAGACATTCCAAATTTTCTTCATCCATTCATCCAGTGATAGATGGCTTATAGGTTGACTCTCTATCTTGCCTATTTTGAATAATGCTGCAATAAACACAGGGATGCAGATATCTCTTTGACATACTGATTTTATTTCCTTTGAATGTATACCCAGTAGTGAGATTGCTGGATCATAAGGTAGTTCAACTTTTAATTAAAAAAAAA
>CM052440.1:23193643-23214910 GCA_028533085.1 Varecia variegata | reverse complement strand
AAAAAAAAATATTTTTTTCTTAATGGCTAAGTTACATTCCCACAACAGCGTGTAAGGGTTCCCTTTTCTCCACATTCTCATCAACACTTGTTATCTTTTGTCTTTTTGATGATAGCCTTTCTAACAGGTGTGAGGTGATATCTCATTGTAGTTTTACTTTGCATTTCCCTGATGATTAGTGAAGAATAAACTTCTAAAAAGACAACCTGATCATGTCAACCATGCTTAAATTTCTTCGATGACTTTTTATTGTTGGTAACAGCCACAAGAACAATGGCTTTGCAGAAACACTATAGCATATTGGTTAAGCAGAAAGATTCTTGCTAGATGACTTTGAATCTAACCTCACCGTGAGACCTTAGACAAGTTACTTTACCTCCTTGACCCTAAGTTTCTCTGTTTGTAAAATCCTGGTATAAATAGTTCAGCTGTGTTAGGATTAAAATATAAAACATTTAGAATAATGACGGGTACACAGTAAGTACCATAAAAGTGTTGGTTAGATAGTTAGATAAAATGAACAATATTTGATAGTATAAGAAAGTGATGATAATCAATGATAAGTTAGGTTATTAACTAAAGGAGTAGAATTGGAATGTTCCTAATACAAATAAATGACAAATGTCTAAGGTGATGGATACCCCAGTTACCCTGATTTGATTAATAAACATTGTATGCCTGTATCAAAACATCACATGTACCCTATAAATATACATAACTATTATGTACCCATAACAATTAAAAATAAAAAATTAAAGAATCGAAAAAATGTGTTTCAAATGTGTCCATCCCCTAGACAGTGCACATTGCACTCTGACTCGGGGGGGGGGGTGGTGGGGCAAGGGCAATATACGTAACCTAAACTTTTGTACCCCCACAATATGCTGAAATAAGGATAAAAAAAGTGTTTGTTATTATTTTTAGAACAAGTTTAAAAATCTTTGACTTATAGGACACAGTTTGGCCTTTCTAAGTGTCCTCATCCTCCATCACATATCTCACTGTGCTCTTTTGCTGTCTACTTAAGCTGTACTGGATGTCTTTAGTTTCTTATGCTCTCAATGCTCCTTCTATAGGACATTTGCATGCACTAATCTTTCTGCCTGGAATTCTCTCCTCTCTGCTTTTCTAATTAACTGCCTATTTGTTATTTCTATTGAGTTCTAGTGTCACTTCCTCAGGGAAACTTCTCATGATCTCACTGACTCAGACAAATGTGTTTGGTGGCTCTCACAGCATTGTATACTTCCTGTTGGCATATCAACCATTGCATTTGTGGCAGATTTTTAAAAATTATTGTAGTTATTCCCTTCCTTGGATCCATGCCTTTTTGCAATATGACTTTTCAACTGTAACCACAGGGTAGAGCCTAATTTCTCATACCTTGAAGTTTAAGTTTAGACCAGCACTCTAATTTGTTTTAGTCAATAGTATGTGCTCACGTTATGTCAATTTTGAGGATTTTTCCTCCAGAAACATTGAAAATTTCCATTTGCTTTCTAGGAACCCTGCCTAGTCATCATAAACAGAGTGTGGTCAGTCTCTTGGAAGGTGAGAGAGCACATGGTGGAGAGGAAACCATCTCAGCTGAGGCCAACCTAGTCCAGCCAGCCCTGAACCAACCCAGTGGCTGATCACAGGTATCTGAGTGAACCTGGTCCAAACCAGAAGCACAGCAGAGCCCAATGGCAGAACTAAAAAACCGTGAGTTAAATAAATGGTTGTTTTAAGTTACAAAAATTTAGGATTATCTGTTACAGAGCAAAAATTGATATAGATTTTATGTTGTACATGTGAATATTTTATTAATATCTATCTCCCCATGAGGGTAAATACTATATATCTCTTTTCTTTTTCACCATTATATTCCCAGCTCCTGCCCCAGTGTGCCTAGCTGTTAGTAGGCCTGCTGATAAATATCATTGAATCGGTACAGGTAAACAGTGGCAATTTTTGACACATTAGAGTATTGTTTTGTACATCAGAGTAAGAAAAGAAAAAGAAAATATTGTAACAGGGTTAAAGGTACATGAGAGAGCAGGTGTGAAAATCAATTAGTTATGGCTCAGACAGGTCCTGCCAATGGACCTTCCTTGTAGGGGCAAACATTTTGTGAAAGGAAATTAAGGATGTGTGCTTTGACTTCCTTTGATGGAACTGGCTTCAAATCTATTGCTGATTTAAGAATGTGAGTTAGGTACGTTCTCTATTTGAGGGAAAGATGGAATTATACTCCCAGAGGTAGAGCCACTCTATTGCACAACTTCGAGAGGCACTATTCATGTGATATTCTATGTGAATGGTGTTCCCTGGATGTGTACCAGGTGATATCCCTGCTGAGCACATATTAACTCTAAATCATCAGTTAACCAGTCTTAGTGCCTAGGTTTTTCTTTCTTTTTTTTTTCTTTATATGCTCTTTATCTCAGCCACATTCTTTACAATTTTGACTTCACGCCCCAACTTAGGCAGAGGTGGAAATGTTTTATTGATATTTCCTTTGCTCTTATGTGCAATTGGGAAATAAGGACAGTCCAGAAAATTCCTGGAAAAAGAGAAAGTAAAAGCATGTATATACACTGAGATCATTGTTGATTCATTGATACTCATTGTAGAATGAAGATATAATTGTTCCTATAGGAAGAATAATGCATATTTTAGTATAGATACACCTAGGACCAGGGATAGTGTCACTTTGAGATCCCCACCCCAAGAAATTGAAGTTACTTTTGGTTGTTTTCATGATGGAAAAGTGATATTAATACACAATGAAAGAAAATTATTCCTCCCAAGCCCTTGGAAGCAGCTTCTTGACTTTTTAGTTGTGATGATAATTCAGCTAAAAGGCAAAAAAGGAAAATGAAAAGAATGGAAGCCTAGAAAATTTAGGCTCCCAAAAGAGTAGTTCGTTATTGTGGCCAACACTGTCTGGAGGAGAGAAATAGTAAATTTGTTGAATATGAACAATACAGTCCCTAAGGAGATTATTTCTGACATGGAGAAGAAATGTTTCATTGGATCTCATCATGGGCTAGATGAAAATTATGGAAATAACTGGCATGGATTCTGTACTCATCCAAATAAACTTCTGAATAATCCAGCTTCTTATTTTCCTTATCTGAGTACGAGAGTCTCTGAATAAGAAAAGTTAGCATTATCATCGCTGGGAAATGCCTATTCACATTATAAATTCATAAGTCGACTTTCTTGTTCATGTTTTAAGCCTCATATGATTTTTGCTTGGCATCATTCATCAACCTAGAATCTAATCTGATCATGACTGACTATGTTTACAAAATTCAGGTACTGAACCAAAGGCCATGCCAAGGCCTGTTGGCCGTATGGGAGTACTTGGCACTCAGTTAATCCTTCCCTCAAACTGACAATCATGAAAAATCTCATTTGACATTGATGTAGGAGAATTGTGAAATACAATCAGCATTTATTATGATTCTCTCTTACTTTTATGAGAAATAATTATTGTGTCAGAACAGCCTGCTTCTACAGGATGGGTGAGACAATCTCATGTATGTACTTGTTTCCTTTTCCTTCTGAACATTCAGCTAAAATACATTCTCTGCTTTCTTGGAATCTAAGTTGGGTCACATGGCTGGTTCTAGCCAGCTGAGGGGGAGACGAAGTGATGTGCCACATTCGGTCCAAGTCAGTGAAGAGCAAGTGCACTTTCTCCACATTCCTTCTCTTCCTTTAATCTGTCAGTGTAAGATACCAGTGGACCTTGAAGTCTCAGGTTGAAGATGATGAAGTTCTAGCATGAAAGAATTTTCTTTCAATCTCTGAGTAACTAACTACAAGGAGGAAAGTAGTACAAAGTAGTACCCTTTGACCTGTACTGGACAGTTGTGCCAGCAAGATATAAACTTTTATTGTGTTAAGTCACTGGGACTTTGGAATTATTTGTTACATCTACTAGTATAACTTGCCCCAATATTTTTGATTTTCAATTTTTGATTTTTTATCCATTTCCTAATTCTATGGAGAGAGCAATTTTTATTTTATAGGTTGATTTATCTAGCACATAGCATTGACATTAGAAAAAATACTTGCACATTTTTTTGTCTCTATCCTCTCTGATTTCTTTTTTACAAACAACTGTTATATGATCTTGGTTATTTTGTATAGTACTTACTGAAATATCCACAAATTTGAGTACATTTATCATTATTTCAGTATATTTATTTTTAAATCTCAGTATTTTACTAACTTAAGCCAAAATGAATAGCTATTAATGAATAAATATTTGCAAGTTGAATATCAAAATTAGTTAATGGCTTTTTGTTTATATCACATAGGATAAAATTATTATAATTGATGTTGACTTGCTAGGATATCATGAATTTAGAACATGTAAATGCTTTCTTAGTTGTTTTTTTCCACTCTATCCCAGTGTATGGTTATTCTTCATAAATTCATAACTCTAAAAGGTAATGCTTCTTTTCATTCAATGTAATGTTTAAGTCAAAAATTTAATGCAAAAGAGACAAGAGGTGATTTAATAGTTTCACTTATTCATACCCTCTAGTCTTTGGGGTCTTTTTTGTTTGTTTTGAGACATCAGTATTATTTTCTTTGCTCACATCTTTATTTTCTAATTTCCATTTCTTATTGTCAGAAAATGGCAATATTCCATTTTTAGTTGCCAGAAAGAGTTTCTACTTCAGCTTTATCCCAGTTTATTCAGGACTCCATTCACCATCATCTCCTTAGGCTCAAGAAACTTAATAGGCTTCTTATTATATTATCTAATTCTAATTAAATGTCTCCAAATAATGTTGGTAGGGAAATTTGGCAAAGACTTTAGAAACATTATCTAATAGCAAAGTCAGTTCATGTTCCCTTTTCCCTTACTGCCCTTGTTCTCCACGTAAGGATGCCAGAAGGACAATTTAGATAATTTAGTGTAGGCTGAAATCAGTAATCTCATGAGGATGGGGGCGGGGGAGTCAGTCACAGTAATTGAAAACAAAGACATTGGACTGAAAACCAAGATATTTGGAATCTTGCAAACTCTAACTCTTTATTGGTGGTGGAGTAATTTGGTTGTTTCTTTTTTTTTCTTTTTCTTTTTTTTACATTTCAATATTTTTCATCGCAACACAAAACAAATTGTTTCTTCTAACACAGCCTTTAGCGAGGCACAAAGTATAATAAGCCATGCATTTCAATTTGTAGAACTTCTTTGTATAAAACTACTGTTTACTCATGAGGGAGAAGATGATAGTGATAATGACTATATTATCACAGGGTAACTATAGACATTTGGAATAGGAAAAAATGTGCATTTACAGAGGATGCCCCAGGGAGGAGCAGCTAACAGTGAATTGCCTTTGCAAGGGATAATTATTACATTTAAATTTTTCTACTGTCCAATATCAGTGGCAAATTCTTGCAAAGCTTTACAAATTTAGAAAGCTAACTTTATCTCTGAGGGGCAGAATTATTTTAAACAAGTTCAAAAGACTGCATGAAACCAGAATGCCCACCTGAATCCTCTTACTGCCATCAACACATTCTGCATAGGTAGTCCCACTTGGGAAGCTAATTATAATCAAAAGAGTGTTGATGACCATAGAACCAGTACAAAGAACTCTAGATAAATCAGCTCTATAATAGCATAAGGCAAAAGAAGGGCTGTTTCCCAAGAGATCAAAATCTTTACATTTGGTAATGATCATAAGTTTTTGCAGTCATTAGCATAGCAGAAATCATCCTGCCAGTAAAAGAAGACCGCTGAATAGAATTTTATTGGCTTGACAAAGTAGCCTCTGGGATGTTCTTTTTTTTTTTTCTTTGCTACCAAAATTTACTATCCTCTTCAATTTCCAATTTCTCTTTATATATCTTAAAAATTCAATATAGTTATAGAAGAATTTTTATCTTAAAATTTCTTAGATATGATTTCTTTCATTTCTATGTCTTTAATCAGAGTTTTTGATATCAAAACTAAAAGAGAACACACGTGAAAAGATTTGATCAAGCATCAATATTTTTATATATATCTTCTCTGTTCATCTTTTCAAATGTGTCAAGGAATATAGTATAAAATTATATATTTGCATACATGCCATTTAACACTTTGAAGCTCACATTGAAAGTTAGCAAGGAGATTGGCATGTTGTCTTCATGATTATCTTTTATAGCTCACATATCTGCATTTTACATTGGCTGCATTGGCATCACAAACCAATAATTATACAACAATATTCACAATAATCACAATTCAATCATCACAGTAATTGATGATGGATAACAACCTCACCAAGCAACAATTCTTGGATTATTTCAATGCCTGTGTGTATATGAGTACCTTAAAAAACACAGGGTAAATCTCTCTGTCCCTAGAAAATTCAAGGCAGAGTTTACCAGAACTTGCCCTAGGGGTGCAAGAATGAGAAATTTGTGCAATTAGGGAAGATCCAGTGAAAATCAGGCATTTTAATGGAGAGTTAGGACAATAATATGTCAACTCCAATTCTGGCTTAGAAATTAATCCAATGGGAAAACATATCCAGGTAGGATTATCCAACTCAGAAATTTGAAGATTTCCAAATTTTCTTTTGAATAGCATTACTTTTGGCAGCCTCACAACTTACTGATTTTATATCTGTTACTGTGGAAGGTGCCACAAGACAAAATCTAGAGGACTATGTTAGAAAAACAAAACTGTGAACCAGAATGAAAATATCAAATAACTAAAAAAAAGGGAAGGCTCTCTTTCTACAGCATGCAGTCTAAAGAACTAATGAGACCAAATTAAGAAGCATATTAAAATGACTTTTTTTAAAGAAAAGCACTGAGTGACACTGCCAGGATAGCTGAGGGAAGTCAAACATCAATCTGGGTCTTACCCACAAATATTCTTATTTCAGTGGTCTGGGGTGTCTTAGGAACTGGGATTTTTAAACATTCTACAGGTGATTCAAGTATGTGGCCAAGGCTGAGAATCATTGCACCAGAGAAGTGACTTACTCTGCAGAGTAAGATACAGGAAGGAGATGTTGAAATGTTGAGCAAAGTCTTGATGAGAATGTGGTGATGAGGGATTGTTTTTTACTAGGCCCCCAGTGGAAAAGACTTCAAAAATATCAACAGCAGCTTTAGTTCAGGAATCTGCTGCAGTTTATGCTCCAGCTGAAAGAAAAAATGGGGAATAGAGAAAACTCTCTGGGCAGCAGACTCTTGAATTCCATAGCAAGAGGCAAGGGAAGAAGCCACTGCACACATAGCATCAAGACTAGAGAAACCCCCAGCTGAAAATTCTTGCTCACAAGAGAGTCTGTCACCTGACAGAACATGCATGCAATGCAGCATCATGTGCCAGAAACACAGGGCTTAGCAGAAAAATGGTCATTCAAAGGCTTCAAGGTAAGACCTGGTGACTGAGACCCCACTATTGTATATTTACAAACTGTGCCATAGAACCTGAAGATCTCAAGTGTTACTCAGGGAAGAGACATTAGGTTCAGGGTTTTGTTTGTTTGTTTGTTTATTTGTTTGTTTGTTTCCCTGGTTTGGTGCTTCTCAAACTATTGAATCATTGGTAAGACCTGGAGGGCTTGTTAAATAACTGGTCATTGGGCCCCTCCAGAGAGTTTCTGATTCCTTAGGTCTGGGATGGTACCTGAGTTTTTGTATTCCTCTCAAGTGATGCTGTTACTGCCAGATCAGGGACCACATTTTGAGAAGAGCTGCTCTAATATTGGTAAAACCTGTGTTATAATTTAACTTCTAGTGAGAGAGTTGTCAAAACTGTCTCTGAGTACATAGGTAGCAGACCAGAGGCAATGAACATGAACTGACAAACATCTCGAAGAGACTAAACCAAGATGTTTCCATCTTATGACTTTCCTCGGGTACCATCAATTCTCTTCTCAAGTCTCTGACAATAATATATATTATTTTTAGGGAATACACTTTTGCCTACAATAACTCTTTTAGGGACTCAGGATTAACTTTTTCTTTAAATTTGGTGAGGGTAGGGCCAGTGTTGTGATAATGTTGTGTGTACATTAATGCTTCATTCTTGTTAAATATGAAGGTCAGGGGATACTTGGGAATGAACTAATATACCTGTGTGACATTGAAATCCACTCAGGTTGTAGTTACTGAAAGAATCCAGCTTGACCCAGGCACTAAGAATCCATCTAGTTGATATGAAGCAAAAGGAATTAGGGAAGGGGAATTTTGTACTTCAAACTGTTTGGACTTTTAAATCATAAGGCAAGAAATTCTGATTTTGTGCTCCTATCCCTTTGGATTTAAAAAACTTTAGACTATAATTTGCAAGAGGTGTTAATCTATAGTCTAAATTTTCCATAAAAACTTCATAGAGGTAGGGGAATTATATACAAACTTGTGGCATCTCCATGTTTCTGGAATTTTATTATTGGAGTATGCTCAGCATTTGATTTCAATGTAGAACCTCTCATAAACTCTATTGGATAATGTCACTTGGTATAATTTGAGGTAGAACAGAGAACTGAGAGAGAAATTTCAATCTCAGATACAGAGAGGCCTTTGGTAGAAATTCATTGATGTGCTTTTTGACCATTTCAGAGCTTTCTGGGGCAAAATCTATACACCAAAGAATGGTAGTTGGCATGGGCCTAGGTTACATGAAGATGAAAGCGTGACTGTCCTAAAAATGGGCTGACTTAATGGCTGAGCCTAATGGCCTGGAAGGACACCATGCCAAGGAGTGGGACATCCTCTGTTGATCCCTTTACTCACCACTCCTGAGGGAGGAAGAATGACTAGGGGAATTGATGAATGAGAAAAGGAACTGGGCCTGGGTGGTTCACCTTCCCTTTTGGGGGGAATCACCTGTCTGTCAAGAGCATACGTTCTGTCTTACCCCTCCATGCATGCTGGGTAGGCTCTGTCCTGAGGCCTGTGGTTGGCCAGCATTGCCTGTGACTGATGGCATAGTTTAGATCTGGAGTTTTATATTAGGAAGCCCTTAGTGGCGTCATACCTAAGTCCTATATTTCAACCTAGACTTTATCAGTATTGAAGGAGCCATTTTGAGCTCCATTTTTCTGTCTCTCAGCTGATCTTGAATTTAGATAGAGCATCGACAAAGCAAGTATAGGGGGTCCCTTAAAACCTAACACTATTTCCCAGAAAAACTTTAATATTATATGTAACCATATGGGTTATAATACAAAATGGTATGTAGTTTGATGTATGTACCTGACTCCTGGCTTTGTATTGTGTTCCCAACTTTTATTTTTCCTTTGCCTTACTTTATTAATTAATTTATTTTTGTCATCTCATAATATAATATAACATAATTAATAATATATATATCTTATGATAGTGTAGAGAATATAATGTAATATAGCCTATATTGTATATATTTTATATATTAATTTTTGAGCTAAAACTTGAATACAAATTTATATGTCTAAAGTTTTATCTTTATATATTTATTTGTGTATGCATCATAGCATTTATTCATGTAGCACCTTAAGTACTGTTCAGAAAAGGTAGTGGATAAACACACAGGTAAAATACTTTATATCTCAGATCGGCTGTCAGATCTATGACTAATGATAGATTCAAGGACATAGCAAACTCATAGAAACTTATATTCCAATAGATAACTATAAATCTTGTATACATATATTTTATATGTATCTTTTTGCACTTTATTTTGTTGAAATTGTCTATATATAAGTGCAGTAGACTGGGAGTGTCAAAGGATAGGGAAGGAGTTGATCTAATTTACCTGCTTCAGTATTTGGTTCTCAGCAAAAGATTGGTAAGTGGACCCAATGTGAGCCCAAGCATAATAGAAGTTAGCCTTTATTATAGCTCAAATCTCATCCCTTCCCTTAGGCGTTTGTGATCAACAGCACATACACTTCAGCAGCTGTTAATTGAATGAGTGATTTTATGGGAAGGTTACTCATATTTATTAAACATTTGATATGCACAAGGCTCTATATCGAATAGTTAATACGTTTATCTTATTTAATCCTCAAAAAGTATCTTATAAACAGGAAGCTGAGGCTCAGAGGAGTTGTATGACTTGTCCAAGGTTATACAGTGGGAAAGACTTGGCAGTGGGAAAGACTTGGCAGTCCCATCTAGGAAGTCTGACTCCTGGGACTGTGTTACTCAGCACTATGACAAACTACCTCCCAACAATGAAACGGATGTATACAGGAATCATACCTAAAGCCGGTGGTTTCTCTCACTGTTCTCTGTAGTGTGTGTGTTAATGGTTACGTGCCCAGGCAAAGAGAGATTGGGAAGCAAATATCCTCACCTATTTATTCACTTAGTTTAGGATACCCATTTACCAGTCAATTCCTAACCAGTAAGCCCTGGCCTTCAACAGATAATATTTAAATTATAGGTCTGTCTTCTATTTTTTTTAAGTATTTGAAATCCAGAACGTTATTTGGATTTTTAATCAAGCACAAACTAAGGTTTTTATTAAAGAAAATGGAATTTTGTATTTGTTTCTGAAATTGTTTTACACAGTTGAATAAATAAGTCTTGAAGCTATCCCTCATTGTGACCATTATGTCAAAAATTGACTTCCAAAGGTGTTAAAAAGTTCTGAGTTGTTCAGCCATGGTTACTAAGGATATGTTCTTATCGGTTTAACATACAGGCATGTAGATGTGTTCACCACGCTAGAATTCTGCTTTAAACATGAGCCTGGTGCTCAAATTTATTTAAGTGATCCATATTAATTATCTAAAAGAATGTGACTATGAACACCTGGCAATGAAAGCTGTATCTTATTTTTCTATTTTATCTTGAAAGGGATGAGGAAGAAATGTATTTGGCAAAGACTGCTCAATCTCCATATTTCTGACAAAGCAGCTTTCAGTTCAAAAGGATCATTTTACCTCTTGCTCCCTTAAATACTTTGACAGCTTAAAGAGATGTTTGGATACTGTGTTAATTGTAATCATTGGAAAATTTTTGTTTTTCCGATTCCTAATAATCAAATTACTTAATTTCAGAAAAAAGAATCCTCAATATTGGACATGGATAAAAGAAGTAAAGATTAAAGAGAAGTAGCAGAAAAATAATGGAGGCTTTTAGTGCCAAAGACTCTGCTTTGGCATTAAAAGAGTCTGGTTTAAATTTTACTCTGAAACCTACTAGCTGAATAACCTTGAACAAAATAATTCTGATCCTCAGTTATTTTTATTAAATGGCTATAATAATATCTTCTTTCCAAGGATAATTGTTTGAATAAACTTTTGTTTGTGGTCTCATAAATAATGTATAATACAAACACAAAGATGTCACTGGCAAAGACTATTAGTATTTTTTTCCCCAATGAACCTCCATGGTTGTATATTTTTTGTTGCTTAATTTTTTAAGGTTTTATTAAAAAATGCTGTAGCTTAAAATAAGGATCAATGGTTAAACACTGTTTTTAAAAGAATCATGGAAAATAGATCAGACAACCATATTAAAAGCTCATCAGCAAAATTCTTTCCGCCCTTCCTCCAGAGAATCTTCAGTGAAGAGGGAGATTAGCTTTTATTCCTTTCCCATATCCTGAAAAGAATATTTACTTCAGGCTGATAGAGTTAAAGTCTCTTCTTCCAATATGAGGTTTTTGATGTGCAAACCATATGTTTGAAACTTGAAAGTATACTGTATAAATTGGCCAAAGTGAGGTATAATTTCAAATATAAAGATAAACGTATTGCATATCTTTTGTTACAACAGTAAAGAAATAGTCAAAATATTACTACTTTAAATATTTTTTGTTCAGAAAGCACAGAGATAATTTTTGAGACAAACTACCCTTTAACATTAACAAAGTTCTATACCAATTTATTATATTTAGAAAACCTAATGCTAAGATCCTTTTTATATATCATCATCTAAAGTGGACATTGGTTCCTATAAATTATCCAGAGTTAGCTTCATTCTTTTAAAGCAATTTCTGGTTACTGGGCATCAACATATATCCTAAAGTTATTTTGCCTGGCACCATATTATATTGATGACAATAGAAAAGAAACCTTTTCTCAATCATTAATTGATACAACTGCCTTCATTGAGTTTTCTCCCATTGCTACAACTTTGCTAAATTTAATTTTTATTACTTTGATGAACCTTTAGCTTCTTCACATTGAAAAGCTATCTTTTTCAAGCTGAATTAATTTGTTTCAATGGTGACTTTTTAGTAAGGATAACCTTAAACAATCTAGCCATTTGTATTCTTTATGAACAAGAAAAATTGGCCTCAATTTTAAGATCAATGGAGAGTCAGAGCAAGGAAAGCATCCCTTTTGCAAGAAGATTTCTGTGGTAAATTTTTACTGATATTCCTTTATGCATTGTTCTTGTTATTAATATTTACTTAGGAATGCATACACTGTCTCATTCCAGAAAGGACACGAGACAATTTTAAAACAATGTATAGTAATACTTAAAAAAATCTACATGAGGAGTTATGGTGACAGGAAAATAAAGCTAGGGGAAGTTATATAAAACCAGGGAAGAATGACACAAAAATTGGGCTCCAGGTTTTTGAGCAGGCAAGACAAAGTCACAAGCACAATGAGTTACACAATATAGAACCTAGAAAATAAGCAAATTCCTTCCTAAAACTTGCAACCCATTCTGACACGGAGGACTGAGAGAAATTTCTCCTACACGTCCTCGTAAAGATCATTGCATAGTATCATTGTGAGTCCTTCATACCATCCCACAGCAAATACAATTAACAGCTCCATAGTGTTCTGTAGTATAACAATTCTTGATGTTTATCTAATACATAGGGCCACTGCAGGTAAAATTAAACAAAAGTAATTATATAAGGCTAAATTAATTAATGTAGTTAGTGTAGGCAAGAATAAGTCTAATTACCTGGATGAAGCCAAGGAAATTTTACTGGAAGAATGGAAGTTGACATCATTCTGTAGAGCCTTCTTAAATACTAATATTGCTACTGAGAACTTTGCTGGAAAGAGACATTACTCATGGACAGAGCAATGTTTTTCTTAGAAAACAAGTTGAAGCCCCCTTCAACTGAAGGGAAATGGAATAGCAATAACCCTAAACTATGCTATGAAAATGGAAACTTCAAATAACCACCTTCATCAAAAAGACAATATCAATTTAAGCCACTCAAAGAATACCAACCTTAGAACAATGTAGTTTTCTGATGATTACTTTAAGGCAAATAAAAAAAATTCTTTCACTAGACTACTAAATATGTGATACATATAAAATTAGGTTCTTGTCCAGAACTTAGATATGTATTGAAGAACGCATATCCACAATTATTCTTTGAAGTAGTCTTAAGCCATTTTTTTGGAATGATTAGATAATGGAATGAGTTATGTATAAAAATAACTTCTAGTTCACATTATCCACCCATAGAAGAATGCTGTTCTTTCTCTTTTAGGAATGTTAGGGCACCTGGCATCTAGTTCACCTAAAACCAATATCAAGTTAAAAGGGCATTTGGAATAGGATGGAAAATGGAGGAAGGATAATACATCTTTTATTACCCTGCTGGAATTTGTTTTCTGATATGAGAAGATAGCATCAATATGATTATATGTTATTACTGTTTAGTCTTAGTCAAATTATTTAATTAACTATTCTTTTCTAGATATCCTCATCTATTGAATGGGAAAAACAATAGCAATTCATAGTTTTGTTGTGAGCAATAGATGAGGTGATACATGTAATATGACTAGAATATAGTACTTGGCACATAAAAATTGCTCACTTAGGGTTAGCTATTATTTATCAGAAAGGAAAAAAGGTCTATACTTTGGTCATACAGCCTATAACCAATTCCTGTTCATACCATTAAAGTAAAATGAAAGCTCAGTAAAAACTATGACCATTTCATACCAACAAATTTATCTACAGGGCAATATATAGCCCTTTGATGGAATTGTTGGGTCTAAAACCTCTCCTAACATAGAATCTGGAGGATCCTAGATATTCTATTATAGATCATTAGAAATTAGTAACTCATTAGTCTGGAATTCTATTACTGTATATAGTTTTCAAAAATAGAAATACTTTAGTGACCCTTTCTCAATCACTGAAGAGGCAATGAACATACCAACACCAGTAGAAATCAACAAATCTCAATTGAGATTCTAACACTGGGTTTTGGGGTGGTTTATCTTATTAAGTAGCTAAATCACTGGACTCACAAGTGCCAGATTTGCAGCAGCAGTTTATTTCAAATCTGGTTTTCAGAAATAAAAAGTTTCAATTGTTACATGTTGTATTAATTTTCTATTGTTGCATAACAAATTGCCATAAAGTTAGCAACTTAAAACTATACCCATTTTTTAGTTCACAGTTTCTGTGGCTCAAAAATCCTGGGATGGCCTTACTGGGTTCTCTGCTCAGCATCTCATGAGACCCAGATCCAGGGGATAGCCAGTGCTGTGATCTTATGTGGAGCTCAGGTTTCCTCATCTATAGGACTGAGGTTCACTTCTGGTAATCGTCAAATCTCTTTGCTCCTATGGAGTATTTTTTGGGAGAAATGACAAATAATTTTGAACTAAAATATTTAATTTGGCAGATAAATTCAGTTATGGCCTAAAACTTTTTAAAAATATATATTTGTGCAAGATGGAAAAAGAGCAAGATGATGGAACTTTTTAAAAAATATATTTATGCAAGATGGAAAAGAGCAGATGAGTTACCCACTGGGCAAATTTCATCTTAAACTCTACATTGATGCATTAGGTTGGAGACACAGAAGTCATGTAGAGCAAGATTGGTGTTAATGACCCTAAGTTCCCAACAGAAAATCCCCTTATCATAACAGAAGCCATAGAGTGGAATGAATCAAACAGTAAATATTAGTAAAGACTTAGAAAATAGAGTCACAATCAAATGTGCAGAAGAAAAGTGACCTGTTGTGGAGCCTAAAACTTTATTAAAGAGAAGGAAAGGGAGAGGGAGAGATAGAGTTGGGGGGAGGAGGAAGGGGATGAGGGCAGAGGAGAGCAAGAGGGAGAGAGAGAGAGAAAGAGGCAAAGGACAGGGAGAGAGAAAGAGGAGAGGGGAGAAGACTTGTGAAAACTATCGTTATTGTGAAAATCTGACTCTTGTATTTCATAAGGCAACAAACAATAATGAAAATTTTTACTATCTTCTTAATAAAGATATATTTAAGTTTATTGCAAGTTAAATATATGATTTTTTCTGAATATTTCATATTCCTGGTTAACAAAAGTAGTTATTCCAGGAAGATGCATACTTGAAAGTCTGCCCAAAATATGTTATGATCCTTTAAAGGTGACATAATTTTTTTGTTGTTTATTTATTTAGTCTTTGTCAATGTTGCACATTAGTTAACACTGTAGCATTTCAAGATCTGTTTGCTTTCTTATTCATAAAAATTAGTCTGTATCCTTTAGTTATGTAAAAAGCCTACCATTTGATTAGGAACACGTCATATCAGATTTATGTAATGGGCTACAACTTTGCCAATTTCTACATTAGTGTCTGAGAGATGATCAGTCACTCAGGGAAGCACATTCACTCTTGGGACACACTGGAGTTCCCGCCCATTGTCCTTTCTCTATATTCTTTTTTATTTTCTGCTAATTCATTTTAATCTTACATCTTTCTCCTTTGGCCCAAACTTTCCTTATCGTGGCATGCATATCATTTTAACTCTTCCTCACTGTTTGCCTTTTCCTATAATTTTCTTTGTTTTAGCTTGATAGACATTCATTTTTGTCTTCAATTTGGTGAAGAAATTTGAAGGAAATAATATAAACTCTAAGAATCAAAAGACTGACCTAGTATTAACCTCCAAAAGATTGAACATGTTCTAAAGAGAAGAAGTTTTATTAAGATAAAACCTTTCAACTTATAAATAAGCAAAAAAACTATTTGAAGAAAATAAACCCCAATCATCCTTCAGGCCATGCTTTCAAAAGTCTCAAGGGTGGAAGGGATCAATTACCTCTGCTTGATCAATAGGGATGTTTTCATAGTTGTATAAGTTATCCAGGTCTTCCAAGGTGGCATCATAGGTTTCTGAGTCATAGTTGATGGGCACTAGAGTTGGTGCAGCCACAGCAGCATCCAAGATGACAAGGCCCAGAACAAGTCTTGCTAATGTCTTCATTTTTAAAACTTTCCTAATCATAAAATATTAAAATGCATAAATATTTAAGTGATAATAATTTATGAATAGTTTTGACTAAATAGAAATGATAAATGAATGTCAACCTCGAGGAATTCAAGCTGGTGGCTTTCCTTACATGGATAATTAATTTACAAACAACACACAAGAAATTACATGGCTTCTGAGGCCATTGCTACCAGATGTCCAAATTAATTCACACACTAATCCATGTTTTTACAGTGGATATTTTAATTACAGTGAAACTGATTTTATTTTATAGAGAAAAATGGAGAAAATGGAATGCAGAAAAATTGTGATACACTTATTCACAGACACCTCTTGATTATCTAAGAGTTTTACCATTTAATAAGCATTAATATTCTTACATCAACTCTGGGATATAGAGTTCATGTTCATGATGGCTACAACTGCCACATCATTTTACAGTTGAGGAAACTGAGACAAAGTTGGCTAATGATACCACTAGGACTCATGACTGTTTCTTATACACAGAAGCCTAAGGCTTTCTCCAGAACAAAATAATGAATTTTATTTTTTTCTGCTACTTCTTTGTTGCCTCTGAATATCAGAATACATACATAATTTGATATGTACATAAGTTAATATCTCATGCAATATTTTTCAAAATGTTCATAACTAACTAGAAGAGAAAACACAATTATTTTTTCCTTTAGTTCTTAGTATTTTGTTTTAATTCTTAACAGCTATCTAAGATTTGAACTCAGAATCAATAGAAATACACATTAAAAAGCACTAGTTGCCAAGATTCCCTTTCAGGAGGATCTGCACGCACATGGTATTAGAGCAGTTGTTTGTTTTGTAATTATTTAACAAACATAATTTTTATTTTCCATTATATCGTATATTTTGGGGGGTTCAGTAAAGATCTTATAATTTTAATTATTTTAGTTCTGTATATACTCCAATGAATACATTCACTTTAGGGAAAAAAAAACCCTCAAATTTAATTTTAAACAGTTAAGTTGGTCCTATCAAAAAATATTACCTAGTGATCATTTATTGAGTAGGCAAAGTATCATAAAATTTTTTATCAAGCATGTGTAATTTTAGAAGGTTTTGTATTTTGGATATGCTTCTTGGGTTTACTTTAAGAACGGTAGGTATGGTGTTGGTACCTATGCACACATATAAAAGGGAATTCATGATAAATATTACTTTTAAACTTGAATGCACTGGCAGACACACTGACCTTCAGCTACTTGAAAGAAGGTCTTTATGAAGCAGGTTTAGGCAGAAGGATATGAATTCCTCTGAGAATAAGAGGCAGTACAAGGAGCTCCTTTTTATTCCCTCCTATGCTTTCTTCAAATAAAATTTCTTATTCACACTGGATAAACTAAGCCTCTATTTTACTTGCTTTTGCAGAAGTCTTTGCAGGATTGCAGATTTGGAACTGTTCTAGGCAATTACCAACAAAGTCCTTCTTAATAAAACAGTGTGATTTGCAAATCTTCCAGAAACCATCCTTCCATATTCCAGTGGGAAGCAGGGGCCACTACCAACCTAAAAAAATATTTTCCTTGTATATTTCTGGCAACTTCTATTGTTTCAAGAAATCATGTACTTGCTGATACTTTGTCTTACTTCATACTCTATATTTGATTACAAATGACTACATATCGGAGTTTACTTGCATTTGGCATGTTTTCTAATGCTGTCAGCAATAAGGCAGTCTATGAACATTACAATAGTGAGAAACATCTATGTTTAGTTAAAAAAATTATGTTCCATCCTTCAAGCAATGATACCAGTACTTAATATAGTTTATTAGTTGAAACTTTGAATTTTTGTCCTCTTGATACCATTTCATAATATTTTGAAAATGTATGTTTACTGAAAACTTTAACATACATAGCCCCAAAAGACATTCTAAATGCATAATGTAATGATCATTGGGATATTTTGAAACACCTGAAATTTCAGTATTTTCTCCCTTTGCATAATATTTCATTCAATATTAATCAATAGTGGCTGTCTATACTGGCAAAGGATGTGGTCTGTGTCAGGGCACTTGATTTAAGGCATATATTGGAAACTACAATAATTTTATTGGCATCTGTCATGACCTGACTATTGAGATCAACTACTTTGCAGAATGTTATTAATTCCTAAACTAATTGAGAATTTTGGATTTTCCAAGAATAATATAAACTCAATAGCAAAATTAAACCATAACCATTAAATCAAAGTTCACCAGGAGATATTAAAGCAAGTTGAATTATTTTTTAAAGGTTGTTATAGTAGGGAAAAAGGTCTCTAACCCAAGAAGAAAGCAAGTATAAAAACTTACCTTTGGCTCCGACTTGGTGAAATGGCACAAAGTGACTGAGGACGCAGAGCCAGTGGTATTTGCCCCTGACCAATGGATGTGAATTCTGGTCTGTGGGAGGTGGAATTTATAACACTCAACTTTCTGTTTGGAAAAGCTAACCTTGAGAAATACTTCTCAGTCTCTAAAAACCCCAAATTATTTTATAGTCACCCAAACTAGGCAGTAGAATCCAAATTACATAGTATATAAAACTCTTAAAATTATGTTAATGGACTTACAATTGCCAATGTGTCACCTTAAAAATTTTAAATTAAAAAGTTAGTTGTCACATATCTGTAAGAAATTCACCAATTAAGAAAAGATGTTAATGTATACAGTGATACTATAGATGAATATTTCAGAAATGTTCTAATAAGAAAAAATTTCCCCAAATCTTGCACGTCTTGAATTGCTTTCTTTACTTTTCACTAATGTTAACTGAAATTTAGTAAATGTCGCAAAAACCTGACCTGTTTAATGTTGAGTAAGTGAAAAAAGATATCCAAATTATTTCGATAGCTTGGAATGCTTTGATAGCAATGAACAATGAACCTTTTGCATAAAATTTCTTGAAAAAATATGTCCAGAAATAATGCATAAATATGATCTTAGTGTTTTGAAGGAAAGGGGCTTTTTTTTTTTGTTGTTCTTTTATCTGTCAGAGTCAAACAAATCCAGTTACATAAAAATATTTTTCCCCTAGAATATAAGATTTATTTTAGGTACCCAGCATGGTTTGTAAAACTGACTTTTATTACGGGTATGGAGAAAAAATATGTATTAAATTTCCATTCCTTTATTTTGCACTATAAAAGTTCTAGAGAAAGATGAAACTTGCATCATGTATTCTAATTTGCTTTATAGAAATCTAGGAGTCTGGTTCTCACTTGTGCATCAGGAATCTTTCATCCATGACTAGAAGTGAATAGCTGCATCAAACTTGAAAAGCAGGTTGGGTCCTGGGCAAAGTAATGGACGAGAAGGTCTGTCTTCAGAATTCTCTCACTCCTCTTTTTGTCTCCTCCACCTTTCCTCTGCAATAAATGTTTTTGCCCATCTAGTTTATTCAGGGCAGCCTCATTCATCATCTTCATCTTCACCTGCTTGCAAACAATTTGTTCTCACAGTGCATTATTTTTCATGAGACCAATTTTATTTGGAACAGAAGCAGCAGTGATAGTGGGTAAGGTATGAAGTCTACTAAGACCTAAGTAGAGAGGCCATCTTGGAGGTAGGGACTTCTTGGCGTGTCTGAAGTCGCCCCTCATCATACAGAGGCTCCTTTCAGATGCCGTGCTGGAAAGAGGTCTGAATCTGTCTGCAATTCCTAAGCTGGCTCTGGTTAGCAGTACGGTCCTATACTGGGTAGTAGGTGATTTCATATATTATTGTTAATTATCTCAACACATTCTTAAGCAGAGTGGTTGTCACTATTCACAGGAAAAATGAGACTCAGATGTTAAATGATCCAGAATCACATGTGACACCCACACACAAAAAAACAGGAAATCAAATTGGATTTTCTCTGGTTCAGGTCTCCAAACATTACTGAGCCCATCTGAGCCTGTTTCCCTGTCAGACTTTGAAAGAGAATGTAAGGAACCAAGACCTCCTATTGCCTTTTTATGTCCACCCATAGTTTGAGACATTGTTCAGATGTTTTTAGAAGAAAAATAGACTAATAGAATATCCATGAAAATATCTAGCATTTCTTCCTCTTCCCTCATTATTTAATCTAGTACTCTGCACACTTTGTCAGGTGACAGAGAGGTGGCATCTACCTGGTCCCTTGCTTTCTGGAAGGCTCTGGCTAAATCTGTAAGACTATTTTCAGAAATAATATTCTCACACTATCCTTTGTAGAACTGTTGGTGTTTAAATGATATCTTCCTCAGGCTTCAGGACACTATCTACTAATGCATTTGAAATCCATTTTTTGCGACAATTTAAAAGCCAAACTAATTGTCTTAGTATAGGATTGAAAGCATAAATTACCATTCGGGAACTTTTTCTCCTCCAAATAAATAAGACTTTCTCCTTTCCTTATAGTAATTGACGATTTCTTAAATAATTTCTCTTGGTCTTATTTGAACCTTCTTCAATATTCCAAAATCTATTTTAAAGTGTAAGAGCTCAAGTTTGTAACAATCCCATGAGGACCTAATCACCACTGAGCAGTGAGGAAGGATTAATTGCCAGTTCCAGCCTCTCTTATCGTTGGCAAATATCTTCTAGTCTCATGATAATTTTCTTAATAGAGCCCAAGCTGGGTTATTAGAAACCCTCAGGGGATCAGTTATTATGACTTCTTGGGTTATCTAGTAACTGAAGCTTTGTGGCTTTATCCCCATAAGCCCCCAGACACTTTACGAAACTTTTTGGCTACTACTCTTTGCAAAATTAATTAAACACTGTCCTGCTTGCTTACACAGAATTACTTTTTTTTTTTTTTTTTTTTTTTTTTTTTATTTCAGCTTATTATGGGGGTACAAAAGTTCTGCATAGATATATTGCCCATGTCCCTCCCAATCACCCGAGTCCGAGCCTCAAGCGTGTCCATAAACAAAGCACAGTCTTCTCCTAATGATTGCTTTCTCTCTGTTCTGTGGCAGTGGTGGGCAGAGAGTGGCAGGCACTCTGAGGATAGCCCATAGCGGCCGGCCCTTGCCCCGGCCACGAAAGGCTGCCACGTCATTAAGAGAAGCAGGAGGGTATAGATGCCCCACCCCACTGATTATAAGGAATAAAACCATGTCCTGCAATGATTAGCTACCTTCCTATTAATATA
>CM052440.1:23148528-23193543 GCA_028533085.1 Varecia variegata | reverse complement strand
GTTCTGCATAGATTTATTGCCCATGTCCCTCCCAATCCCCCGAGTCCGAGCCTCAAGCGTGTCCATTCCCCAGACAGTGCACATCGCACTCCTCCTGTAGGTATACACCCATCCCCGCCCCCACCCCCATCCCCCCCAAGTCAGAACTTCAAGCGTGCCCATTCCCCAGACAGTGCACATTGCACTCATCATATAGGTAAACTTTTTGATTACATGACAGTTTGAGTCAATGTTATAAGTGTGCCCATCACCCAGATAGTGTGCATTGTACACATTAGGTGAGAATTTACTCATCCCCTCCTCCCCTCGCCCACCTACTTGATTTCCAATGAGGTTTATTTGTGTCCCCTAATCTTATCCAATCTTTTTCTCCAAGAATATTTCAAGCCTGATCTGCAATCTACAAACTCACCTTTGTTCTCAGTTTCTTTTCGAAAATGTTCCTTTAATTCCTTTGCCTTAAAAGAATCTGGGTGTCTCTGACAAAGGTCTTCCTCTGCAGTCCTTTGGAAGTGCTGTGTGATTGTTTCTTTTTAGTCAGATAATTCAAGGATGGAGGGGTTTTTCTTGCTCTACATTTTCTCTCCCAAATGATTTCTTCTCTCTATTTTTTCAAAAGCTTCATTCATCCTGTAACTCATGTCATTCGACTTAGTGACCCACAACCTTTTCCCTGTCGTCGGCAGCTTGATCTGCTCACCATGCCCTCCTGTAGTTGATGATCTTTGTCTCTGGTCACTGATTCCATCCGCACATGACCCTGTCATCATTCCCACTGATGTGAACCTCCATGTGCATGATCCATCTATTTAGTGGCCTGGTAGTTGCTTTATCTTCTCATGTTTACTAATGTTACTATATTCCTACCTGGCTGCCCACCATCATTGTTGAACCCAACAGCTTGTTATTACCAGGCATTACATAACCTACTGCTAGGGCACTGTAACCATTTGTCTTGGCCTCATGAGACCTTCATTGCATAGACCTCACCATATTTTTTACTACCCATTAAATCTCCTATGTTTACTTCCTCCTTATCCTTTAATCCCATGGGCCATTACTATAATTATTCCCTTTCAAACACTTTTGCTTTGTTTCTTCTTTTCCCTTCTATCATACTCACCTGGGAAAACCTCAACTCTGGTTGAGCACAACTCCCAACTCTCTCCCCTCCTGCATGTGAAAAGCTGTATATTACTAGTGAAAATCACACACAGTGGCAATTGGTTTCACTTCAAATTCTGGAAGATAAGGTTCAACCCTACCTGGCAGATCTAGGAAGTTTCAGATGAGGATTCCCTTCCCCCAAGACTGAGGTGACTATTTTATAATGTAGCCTCTGTCTTCAAACATCTTATATTCTTTTTCTCTTCACTTAAAAGGTAGAAATCATCAGAGAAATGCTCAATTAACTTTCCACCATCAAATCCACCTGCACTTACATGCATCTTCTTCGACTTCCCTTCTGTGACAGAGCAAGAAGTTAAAAGAGTATTCCCCAAATGAAACCAAAGATTTTATGCCCTTCTCTCTTCTCAATGTCTATATTTATTCAGTTGTCTCCTCCTTCTCAGTATCTCCCCCTCTACTAGATCAATGCCATATATATACACACATCCTCTGGGCACAGGGTCAGGCAGGTATTCTATTAATATATAAACCATGTGAGCTCAATGAAAGCCAACAGAAGCAGCAACTTAGAGAGCACATGCTTAGTCTAAAGCAATGCAAAATCAAATTATTTTAAAATATTGTATAATCCAAAAATGCATCTGTAACTTTGATTTAGTCTGTAAATCCTTCAATTTTGGCTTCTTCAATTATGCTCCATTTAAAAAAAATAATGGCCCTCAGACACCACATTTTCATTCTACTACTGTCCCATTTCTGTCCCCTTTTACAGAAAAAAATATCCCATATAAATGGTATGCATTGGCTATTTCTGCTTGCTATGTTCCCATTCACTCTTCATTTCACTGCTCTATATGGGCTCTATATGGGTGGTTTTCTGGCTTAGTCTTAATTTATGTTTCAACATCCTACATTGGCTTTGATGTGGTTTTTCTCCATTGGCTATGCCTTCTCCTTTTTTTGTTTTCTTTCTTTTTCTCTATCCAGTCTCTAAATTTTGGAGTGCCTCAGGTTTTATTCTTATGATTCATCTTTTCTCTATTTATTCTTTTCCTTGGGTGACCTCATCTGCTTCCATGCTATAATTACAACAAAATCAATAATAATGTTAACAGTAACTAACATTTTGAATACTTACTCTAAGCCTGGCATTGCTTACTACCCTCATTATGGAAGAGGAAACTAAGATTCAGGGAGCATAAGTGACTTCAAGGAGTAAGAGGCAAAGCCAAAGTCAAAGCTGAAGCTGTCTGACAGCAGAGCCCGTGTTCTTAACCACGTCTCTGAACTACCATTTTGTGGGTAAACCTTTCAGCTTTACATCCACAGGCCCCACGTTTCATTCTGACCTAAAGATTGTTATGTGCCATTGACCATTTACATACTGGCATCTTCACTTGGATATCTAATTAGAAAAATTATTAATAAAATATGTCTGATAGAATTACTGTTGATTTCTTCTATTTCCCTAATGTTTCCCCTGTATCAAATATATCAAAAGAAGTCAGTTCCACTTCAAATGTATCTCATTTCACCATCCTCTCTCATCTGTACTTCCACGAAAGCATACTACAGGGTCTTCCTGCTTCCTCTTCTGGGTTTTTATCATTCACTCTCCAAACACCAGCCAGAGAGGTCATGAAAACGTAAATACGTAAAACTCCACATTTTTTTTTCTTTGAAAAGTTTCAATAGCTTCATACTCCTCTTTCTCTTTGAGTAAAATTAAAATTTCTAAGCCATGGCCTGCAAAGCTCGCCATCAGCTAGATCCTGCCTACTTACCTAAACTTAAAGCAAGCGCTTTGCCCTCAGTCACTCTGCTGCAGTCATATGGGTGATCTTTCTATTCTGCAATCATGCCAAATCATTGTTTCTGCAGTGTTACATCAAATAATTGCTCCCGTGTTTTAGAATGGCCATCTCACTTCTTAAACTATATAAATTTCTGCATAAATACTACCTCAAAGATACTTTCCCTAACCCTTGCCACATCAGAGTAGACCCTCTTATTTCCCCTTATACTCTACAAGTTCACCACATTTGTTTTTTCATAGTACTTGCCACAATCTGTTATTATGTTTTTCTATTCTTATATGTTATTTAATATATGCCTATGCAAGGTGAATATAAACTCCATAATATATAAACTTTACTGGTTAGGACTGTTACAGCCTCAGTGTCTAAAATAGTCTTTGGCCTACAATTTCTGCTCAGTGTTTTCTGAATAAATCAAATAATTAAGGATTGACTGAATTAATGAATTAGTAAATTATCTAATAACTGCTATGAGTTGCTTGAGCTAGTCTAATATATATGGGGTTACTGGCATTTCTGATGATAACTGGTTCTTGACTAACATGCTAGATGAATTCTTTCTTCTGTTTTATTTTATTACTTTTTTCTGTGTTAACCACCTGCCAAGCTGTCTAGTGACACTGTCCAAGCTGCTGCCCATGGGCCTCTTGAAGTGAGGTTTTACTTTTACTTGCTGCTAGAACCTTCTTATGTCACATAGAAAGATATATGGTATACACTTTTGATGAGAATCTGAGAGAGTTTCTGTCCCATTTGAGACTCCTTCTGGCTAGAAGTATAGAAAACCAAAAATTTTATTGTTTTAGGAAAAAAGAAATTCACCTACCCAAGTAACTGAAAAGTTCAAGTTTCCCTTTTTCCAGAGAGCGTCCTTTGGTTAGTGTCATTCTCAGATGGGCTTCCAAATGGAGGAGATGGCTATAACTGCTCCACATCTTGCATTTTTTCAGGTTAAAATCCAGAGAAGCAGAGAGGAATTCTTCATTCTAGAAACCCCCCAAATATTTGATTTGTGTCATTGGTTCTGAACAAACCACATAGTCATCATTCAAAGAAAAAGAAAAAAATGGAGTTGGGAGTATTTAGTGTCCTAAATTGGCTGAATCCTCATCTCATTCAAAGCTCTGCTCAAACGTCACTTCCTCAGTTGCTCCTTCCCTGATGATTCCATTTAAAATAGGACCAACTTCTTTATAATACTTAAAGTTTTGACATTGCTGCATAAGTTATTACTTTATTTATTTCCTCAACCAGAATTTTATCTCCATGAAAACATGGTTTACCTGTTTTGTTTACTGCTATTATTCCAGCCCATAACACATAGTAGGTATTCAGTAAATATTTGTCAAATAAATAAGTGAACTGACTTAGGCCCTTAGGCCAAATGCTTTTATCCCCCAGTCTTCAGTAGACTGAAAAGGCAGTGAAGAGTGGTTTCCAGCAGAGACTAGTAAAAGAAAACCAAATGGATCATAAGTAGCAGAAGTCTTTGAATCTTAGCGCATGGGCCTTCTGAAACTTGTTTTTGCTGAGCTGAAGCCCCTTTTGCTAAATTTCTGATTCTTATATGTCTTCTAAATGAATTGGATATAAGATACCAACAATATCGTTGATAAGCAAAATGTTATGGTAATATAATTAAATTTATACTTTATGTATCACTTAAGGAACCCCATATTTTCCAGATCACTTTTCACATTACTCACACTTTATCAGTAATATTTAAAATAACAAATGTAGTCAATTACCATTAACACTCATTTTATCACAGTAATTTGGACTTTGTTCTTTTTTATTTGGCTTTTTAATATTATATTTTTTAAAGCTTATTGTTTTGGTATAAATCACACATATTTATCCTGTAAAAATTCAAGGATTATAATTGTTTTGAGAAAAACTAAAAATAATTACCCAAATGTTTACCACCTCAAATATTATTATCTCTTCATACCTACAGATGAAAAAGAGGTAATATAGATAGCTAGATATTATATTTGTATGTAATAGCCAGATATTATTACCTGTAAATATTATAAAATATTAAAAATATGATATTTTATTTAAAATATTTAACTCTACTTATGTTTAATATGAGAAAATTTTAATTGAAAGAATTGGTGAAAGTCAAATGTTTCATCATAAGAAATATTAGCTCAAAAATTATTCATCTGAAGGTTGATAATTATGAAAAATATTAAGAGTATAAGCATTTAAAAATATTTCCATGTTAGATGAACTTATTTATATTAACAGTTCAGCCCACTTTCCAATTCTCATGTTTTTACTTTTAGAGATTGATATCAATTTTTCCTGTCTAAAATGCACACTGCTTGCTTTAGCTAATATATTTTGAAGGGTTCTAATGTTTCCTTCACTTTTATTTACATATTAAATCATTTCTAATCATTACAACACCTGTTAAATTGTTGCCATTATTAATCTGCCTAAGAAGATATGACTAAAAGTGTCAGAACTGAAATTATTAGAATCTGGATCCAGACCATTCTTTCTGTCCCATTATACAATACTGTATTTTTTATCTTAGATATATATACACTGATGTTAGATCTTAGATATATACACAATGTATATTTAATACTAATGATCTATTCTTTTTCGCATATCTCCCTCATCAGTTTTGAAATGCCCAATTTTGATTCAAGTCCATTTTATAGCTATATTCATTTCATATTTTCTTTCCCAAAGTCTCATATTTGCTATGTTTCCTGAGTTCCAGCATGTTTGAAAATGGCTGTAAACTTTTTACTCTAAGGACAAAATTTTTGGTAGGATATTTTGGGGTCACATTTTTCTTAGAATATTAAGTCATTATTTCATTGTCTTCTGGCACGGCAGGTTGCAGTGGAAAAATATGAAACCAGCCTAATTATCTTTCACTGTTTAGGTCACTTACTTTTCCTCTCTGGAGGCTCGTAAGATGTTTTCTAGACCTCAAACTGGTAACATCGCCAAATGATGACTTGGCCTTCATGTGTTCATACAAATATTTCTTGGAGAAGAAGATACATACATTTTTATTTTCAGATTAATTATTATTCTTACTTTTAGTAAAAATCTATTCTACACCTTTGAATTATTATTTCTATTTAATTCATTGTGATCTATTTTCTGAAATAATAATGTGTTGAAACTCATTTTGCTTTTATTCATCACTAACATTGTTTACTCCAGTCAACTTTATTTTATTCTTTTTTTGTATATTTCCTTAATCCTGCTATTCTCCTACTGTTTTTAGTGAATATTTTGAATTATGCCCAAAGAAAAAGTAACAAAGTCCTGCCTCTATGGGAATCACCTCTAAAAGAGCCAAATATTTTATGGAAAATGGTCAATCAGCCAACTCCAAAGGCTTCCAGCCTTGATCTCTCAGATAAAGGAAGGAAAAACAAAGGGAGTTAAGAATTGCTTCTGAAGGTCATAGCCCAGGGACTCAGGTCCATTGAAATCTAAGATTTAATCATATGAATATAGAATGTTACCCTCCTTAACACTTTACCACCACATCAACAGGACTTCAGTATAAAAACAATGGATGAGCTTCTCTGTGTCTAAGAGAGCTTCAAGACACAGACTATTTAATATGGAGTTCTTAGGGAAACCTATCTCTGTCCAAATAACATAAAACTTCAAACTAAAATCCTGATTACTTCAGTACCTATTATCCAATACATCATGCCAAGTTTTCAACAAAAAAATTACATGGCATGATAAAAGACAAGAAAAAAAAAACAGTTTGAAGAGGCAAGGCAAGCATCAGAACATGACTTAGACGTGATGCAGATCTTGGACTTATCAGACAGAGAATTTAAAACAATTATGACTAACCTATTAAAAACTGTAATGAATAAGTATACAAAATCCAAGAATAGATGGGTAATTTAAGCAGAAAGATGGAAACTATGAGAAAGAATCAATAGGAAATTCTAGAAATCAAAAGATACTGTAATATAAATAAAAAATGTTTTTGATTCTCTCATCAGTAGACCATCATGGCCAAGGAAAGAAACAGTGAGCTTGAAGGTAAGTCAATGGAAACTTCCAAAAGTGAAATATAATGAGAAAAAATTTTTAAGAAGATAACAGAATATTTAAGAAATGAGATAATTACAATAGATGTAATATATGTATAATGGAAATCCCAGAAGTATAAGAAAGAAAGGAACAGAAAAAATATCTGAAATAATAATAACAGTATTTTCCAAAATTAATGACAGCAAACTGCAGATCCAGGAAACTCAGAACACTAAGTAGAATAAATATGAAAAATCTACACCTAGGCATATTGTATGCCCACTGCAGGAAACCAGAGAGAGAAAATCTTGAAAGAATCCAGGCTGAGCAGGAAAGCCTTATCTTTAGAAGAATAAGAAAAAGAATTTGATATTATCTTTTAAAAGTGATGGAGAAATAAAGACTCATTCAGACAGACATAAACTGGGGGAATTTTTCAACAGTAAATCTGCCTTGCAAGAAATGTTAAAAGTTCTTCAGAGAGTAGGAGAATGATATAGGTCAGAAACTTAGATATACACAAACAAAAATAAGGGCACAGAGAAAGCATAAATGAAGATAAAACAAAATCTTGTATTTCTCCTTTTCTTAATTTATCTAGTAAGTAATGATTTGTTCAAAATAATAATAGTAACAATGTATTGGGGAATTATAGCATATGGACGAGTGAAATGCATGGCGACAATGTTATAAGACAGGGGAGGGAGGAATGGTGAATACTGTTTACAGCAGTTTTATTCATAATTGGCAAACACTGGAAGCAATTAAGATATTTTTCAATAGATGAATGGATAAACAAGGAGTAGTATATCCATATAATGGCATATTTTATTAAATTCAGAAATTTAATAAAACTGAGCTATTAAGCCACAAAATACTTAGAGGGAAATTTAATACACATTGCTAAATGAAAGAAGCCAATCTGAAAAGTCTACAGGTTGGATGATTTCAACCATATGACATTCTGGAAAAGGCAAAATTATAGAGATAATAAAAGGATCAATGTTTGCCAGGGGTTCAGAAGACATGGGTAGAGAGGACTAGGTAAAGCACAGGGGATTTGTAGGGCAGTGAAACTGTTCTGTATAGTACTGTAATGGTGGATCCATAACATGGATTTAGCTATACAATAAAAGTAATGAACTTTAATATAAACTATGGACCTTACTCAGTAATAAAGTATTGATCATGGGTTCATTAATTATAACAAATGTCCCACTAATGCAAGATATCAACAATAGGGGAAGTATATGCAACAGGGGGGAGGATATTGTGGGAATCTCTGTACTACCTACTCAATTTTTTGGTAAATCTAAAACTATTCTAAAAAATCAGTATTTTCATTGCATACCAATAACAAAGATTAATATATTCATTTGTTTACTAATTTGCCTTAATTTTAAGTACCCATAATATCACAGACACTGTACTTGGGGCCCAAGACCTTATGAAATTTTAATGGTATAGTAAGACTATAGACTAAATATAGAATATCAGACTGGATTAAGGATCGACTAACTCTTAAAATGAAGTAATTTTTCTTAGGTGTACTATCACTCTTACTGTTACTACTTCTAGTTATGGATGAGTCCTTGCATTAGTCTGCAAGGGTAACGGCACACTATATACATTATACATAGACTCAATAAATTTTGTCTCCTTTAGCAAATACTTTTTGCTAAGGAAAACATTTGAAATAAAAAGAGGCTTTTACCAGAGCAGGAAACTGTATCACCAGAACATTTACAGTGTTCTTACTGCAGAATATTCTCTGACTTCTAACTTTTAAAGTCTGCACATGCATATAAATGTCAGCAGTCTTAACACTTAGCTCCCAAGTTTTCTAACTCTGATGTTTATTGGCTCTGTTATGATTCTTCTCTTGGCTGAAGTTTCTTTATGTTGTCTAACTTAGTTAAATCACTTGTTCTGAATTAAATAAGTTAATTCATGTACTTGTTTACAAAATGATATATTTTCCATCTTGGCTTTCACAGCTGGTATAGGTGAATTGGCTGTTTGCTCTAAGTTTGATTCTGATCCCAAAACATCATCCAACTTTCACTCTTTCTACACCTCAACTATTAATTTTAACCTGTGTTTCAGCTTAAGAGCATTTAAGACAGTTATTACATTTTGCTAGTAAGTTTTTCTTCTCTTTATCTCATAAGTTTGTTCTACTGTAGTAATTTTTCAAGCTTCAGTTTAAAAAATATTATTGTCATCATTGCTAACAAAAGAATACTTAGATAATGAAAAAAAATATATATAAGAGTTTAAAATGAGATTTTAGTGGCTTTATAAATATTTACCTAAATGTTTGAAAATGTGACTATATGGTGGTCGGTAACATAGACACCAAGTAAACATGTCAAAAAATCAGAAATGCTTCTGTTAGGAATATTTAGAAGTTCTGTTTGTCCAGAGAAATTTTCCATGTAAAATTTTCCATGTAATTCTGTAAAAGATTACAGAATTTTATATTTCTACTTAAGGCATTGGGTCTGGTCTTAGCTTCTTTAAGTAGTCTACAGTGTATCATTTTATACTATTGTTATTAAAAAACTAAGTCCTCTATTGACATTGTTGTTGCTTATTTATAACAAAGCAATGAGTCATTTACAACAAAGCAATGAGTCTATCATGTGCTTAGAATTAAACAGAAATTCCTGAAAATAGCTTAAAATGTGTTTTCTGATATGGCCTCCTACCTTTCCAACCTCATCTTACCCTGTCACTCACCTCACATTCCATATGTTGCGTCACACTAGTCTTTTACTCCCTTCAATAAACCAGTTCTTTCCCACTTTAGGTTCTTCATCTATGTTGTTCCCTTTGTTGTGTATGTGTTTTTTTCTAATTCTTGCAAAATACCATCAGCAATCCTTTATGTCTCAGAGAGCCCTTCAATGCTTCTTTCTATGTTTCCTGTTATTATCCTTCATAGTATCCTGATTTGTTTTTCCCTATATCGTATTGAATATTTTATGTTTAATTATTATCTAGTTTAATTTCCATAAAACTGGAATTCTATGGGGACAAAAATCATGTTTTATTTTCCCACCTTTGAGTACCCAATGTCTAGCTCTGTCTGTGGTACAGAGAAGGACTCAAATCAATGTTTGTTGAATGAAGAATTTATAGGTTCAATTCAGTTTCATTGAGTGGAATTAGTAAAGAAATACATCAGCTCTGAATAAAATTCAGAAAGGCCACTAGGATCACTGTGTCCTCATATGTTTGAAACATCTATAACGAAAACAATACTTGGTCCTGGTGATTATTTGGTACATCTTACTGAGCACTTACTTTGGTTGTATGAAGTAACATTCTAGCCACTCAGTGAGTAATTACTTTGAGTTTCCCTAACTTTTCTCCTACTCGTCATTTTATAACTGTTCTTACTTTATTCCTTTAAGAAGTTTTTATTGAATGCTGACATGGCAGTCACTAATAGGTATTAGCGATCAAAAATGAATGAACATGGTAAGCTTCAGAGCTAGAAAGAAAGGCTGACAGGAGGCAGAAGAGAGAATATAATACTAATTCTTCATTTTAAATATGTATATCTGTATCCCACTCTGTAAATGTACATACATATACACATGAACAGACACACACACACGACAGGAAGAAATATACCTAGATGTTAATAGTGTTTGTATGTTTTACAATTACAAGTAATACCATTTTTCTTTATTTTTATACAATTTCCAGTTTTCAAAGTTTTGAGTATGTATAAAAAAAGTGTTATCTACCATCAGCCATCTCTAGATCTGAGTAAATTATCTATTGAACTGTGCCACCTGGAAAAACTAAAGCTCTTTAAATCAGTTTTTATGATTATTATTTATAATAGTATTCATAGCAGTACTAAAGTCAAAACTCTCTGGCAAATATTAATCTTTATTCGATATTATTAATTATCATATCAATAGCAAATGTAATATTTTACTCTCCTATTTGATTTACTTTCTAATTGTATTTTTCAGTTACTAACAAGTGTTGCTAGGTTTAGCAAAAAAAATACAGCATACCCAGTGAAATTTGATTTTCAAATAGATGACAATTTTTATTGTAAGTATGTTGCATATGATATTACTCATTACTTACCTGAAATTCAAATTAATTGAACATCCCGCATTTTACTGTTGACTCTAATTAGTTCAGAACTTGAACAGGAAAGAGGAAGAATGAATCTCCTCATGCCCCAACAAATCATTACAAAGATTGATCATAGAATCTAGGAAATCTTGGATATCTAGAGTGGCATAGAATTTAAAGTTCATCTAGGAAATTAAAATATAAAATACTTCAGGAGAATTTGGAGGTATATGTTGTAGAGCCTTGGGACAGTGGGAGTGGGCCAGGGGAGGTTAATTTATCCTTTGAAATCTAAGGTGATACCCTTCAAGTTGCCTGAAATCTAAAACCCTAGCAGCAGTCCCCAACCTTTTCGGCACCAGGGACTGTTTTCATGGAAGACAATTTTTCCATGGACCAGGGTGGGTGGAGGGATGGTTTCAGGATGATTCAAGGGCATTACATTTATTATGCACTTTATTTATATTATTATTATTATATTGTAATATATAATGAAATCATTATACAACTCACCATAGTTTGGGGATCCCTGCCTTAAAGGCAAGTGTAGTTTCAAAACATAGCAGAGATCAGCATTTCTGAAAAGTGTGGGTGAAGAATTTTCTTTAGTTTACAGTGACCAGCATGAGTCACAGTATGTAACATAAGAAGACATTTGTGGGTTCTGTTATAACAAAATCTATTTATTTGTTTATTTATTATAGCTTATTATGGGGGTACAACAGTTCTGGTTAAATATATTGCCCATGCCCCTCCCCACCCCCTGAGACTGAGCTTCTAACAAAATCTATTTTAAGCAGATTTGTGACAAATACCCTGCTGTAAGAATTAGCTAAGTACATGATATAACTCAGGGTAAGTATGAATGCCTCCTGTATCAATCAGGTTGTCTAAAGAAACAAAACTAACAGAATATATGTATATATCCTATAGAAATTTGTTTGAAGGAATTAGCTTACACTGTTGTGGAGGCTGGCAAGTTCCAAATTCCTAGGGCAGGCCATTAACTGGAAACTCAGGCAGAATTTTGTATTACAGTGTTGACACAGAATTCCTCCTTCATTAGCAAACTTCAGATTTTTCTTTTAAGGCCTTCAACTGATTATATAAACCCCATCTACATTATCGAGAATAATCTTTTTTATGTAAAGCCAACTGATTGTAGAATTTCAGCATGTCTACAAAATACCTTCACAGCAACATCTACGGTTTGATCGAACTACAGAGCACCCTAGTCTAGCCTATCTGACACCTAAAATTAACTGTTACACCCCAGCTAGATACCAAGGAATGCTGACATTCTGCCTGGACCCCTATTCCTCTTCTCAGTAGGTTTTCTAAGGGACTTCCACATACAAGGAACATCAAGAAGTAAGAAATTAAATACAACTTTATTACTAACTGGTCTACTTCCTGAAATCTTTGGTAAGCCTTTTGAGTAATCCCAGACATTATCCTGAAATGTGACCATTAGGTAAATAATTCATCCTTTGAGAGGGAAAGTAAGGAGGTATAGAAGAATAGAAGAAAATGTGGGAGAAGTTTCAAATGCATGCCTTTAGCTGAGGTGTCTGAGAGCAAAAGGACATTGTAAATGATAAATTAAGCAAAGAGGTTGTATCAGTTAAGGGTATATTATATGTGAAAAAAAAATTTCTATTCAAGCTATAGTCACAAAGTTGCCCTCCATCTCTAACTTTCTATCCATTTTACAAGCAGAAAGAAGATGGAAGCAACCAAACAATGGATGTAGTGCCTACATCAGTAAATCTAGACCTACTCTGAAATCTCCTGTAGTCTTCAATTTGCATCTTACTTGGCAGATTTATCCCATGAGTAGTAGACATTGCAGTATTGAAAGCCAGGAAATGTAGTTGTGTGCTTGTGTGTGCACATACATATGTATGTGTTGGGGGTATGTTTAGGCTAGGACATTGCTACACCGAAGAAAACAGATTCTATTTGAACAGAAGGAGATAATAGATACTGGAGAAGGATTTAATGTGGCCTCATAGGTTAGGTTAATGACTGAAATTTGCAACAAGAATGTCCCTAGTGGCTGAGTACGGTGGCTCACGCCTGTAATCCTAGCACTCTGGAAGGCCGAGGCGGGTGGATCCTTTGAGCTCAGGAGTTCAAGACCAGCCTGAGCAAGAGCGAGACCCCATCTCTACTAAAAATAGAAAGAAATTGTATGGACAACTAAAAATATATAGAGAAAAAAATTAGCTGGGCATGGTGGCGCATGCGTGTAGTCCCAGCTACTTGGGAGGCTGAGGCAGGAGGATCGCTTGAGCCTAGGAGTTTGAGGTTGCTGTGAGCTAGGCTGACACCACGGCGCTCTAGCCTGGGCAACAGAGTGAGACTCTGTCTCAAAATAAATAAATACATACATACATAAATAAAAAGAAGGTCCCTGGTGATACTGGTAAATATCAGTTTTGGTAATATGGTAGGACTAGGAGTCAAATTAGAGTTACTGAAGGTAAAGTGAAGTGAAGTGTAAAAAGTGTATGAGGACAAAATTTTCATGAAATCTGAATCTTAAAAAAAGAGTAGCTACAGAGAACCTGAGAACAGGGTGAATTTTAAGCAACACACAGTTATATAGATAAACAATGTTTTATTTTTATTAGTTTTCTTTAAGTTTATAAAGTTTCAAATTAAAATTTGTTCTAAATTTTCAAAAATATATATGTCCCCATATGAACATGTATATGAATATGAATGTATATATGCGTAGACATTCCTGACTTGAGTTGCAAGGTCTTTTGTTCCTTAAACTGCAAAATCAGGCAAGAATTTCATAAAATGAAATGAAGTAGAAGATCAAAGTTTAGGCAAAAATAAATTTATCACCAATATTACCTTTAAAAATGTCAATACAGCAAATGGATTCTGGGCTATCTGTTGATTTAAAGCCATGTGGTCTACTCAGAAATAATTTTTTATTTCTCATTTGTGGAAGATAATTATATGTAACTCCTAGACGAGTACTTTCCAGGTATTACATCTAAGACACCTGTGATGAATGTGGCACTGCTGCTGTTTTAAAGGAGTTGTATTGAACATGCCAAACTTAAAAACATTGTAGGGAAAGTTTGTAGTGACAGTTTGATTCTTCTGTTGCTATTTCCCACTAAAGATAAGGGCTGTGGAACGTTTCAGACATGTGGAGTAAGATTGAGAAGTAGGGTGAACTTTTTATGAACTTTAGGAAAAAATTGTGTTTACACACGTGTTTATGATTAGCGAGTAAATCAGTCCAACCATAACTTTTATTGTGAGGAATGCATGCAGAATACTTAGTTGAGGAAAAAGAATTTCCTTTTAATTTTACTGAGAAATTCAGAATTATTGAATATTTAATTTAGAATTTAGATTTCAAAGATAAGCATTTCCTAGGTTTAGAGATAGAAAGGAAGGAATGGAACATTTGTTCTGTTGTTTTTTGTTTTGTTTTCTGAATGGAATATTACTTTTTATATGGCTTGGCATTCAAATTGTTTATGTCCCAAGTGTTTTGCTGAAAATACTCAAAAAGATAGCAATCATAATTGTGTCCAGTTGGCATCCTATTTTTTATTCAAACCAGTCAAATAAATATTGTGTTTTTTCTCCTTATTTAATTTTTATATGTATTTTTCTTCTACTATGAGATGGTGCTCAGTACTATGTTTAAGATATTTATGTTCCCAATAAATATTAGCTGATATAATTTAAATATTGACATATTTGTCTTTGAACACTAAAAGATGTAGTTATAAAGACATTCAGAACTTAAATGTGCATTGGAATTTAGTAAAAATAATATAACAATCATTCTGGATTGAATTAGTTGTATCCCTTTCCATGACTAAGTGGTCAGTTTTGCATAAACATTATCTTTGGTTTCAATAAAGCTTTATAATTCTGGAATTGTTTACTTTTATAAAATGAATCACAGTCAACCCAGGGCTTGAATAGTTCCTCTTTAAGAGACAACTTGCTGGTTACGACTGTCTTCTTACCTCTCTAGTCTCCCTGAATATTTATATTAAGCCTAATCAAATAGAACTATATGGCATATTGTTATATTTATAAAAATGCCAATGTATTATAGTTGTATTTATATTGAGTTAAGACAACAATTTATAAACCTACTATATATAAATTAAAAGAAATACGATACATTTGGAGTTTATAAAAGAAATATAACCAATTGACTTTCCATATCTGAAATAATGGTTACTTAACTAGGCATGACAATTATGATACCTGCCAAGCCCAGAATCACTTATAAGGGAAACATTTCCACTCAGGGATTTTATTATAGGAATTCCCTCTACACCTAGTTTTGTACAGTGTGATCCTCATAAGCACCTATAAGACTATGAACTGAAACCTGCATTTGAGAAAAGTGTATCCATGCCAGACTATCGATGGTGCCCAGCGGAAAATGATCTGAACAGCAACTTAATCATTGTCAGAGTCTGAACTAGGAACTACAGAGTATGGTTCTCTTCTTTTCTTTCTGTTGATGTCCAATAATTCTTCCCACATTTCTCCTAGGAATAGAATGATCTCATTTATAAGAAACCTATTGGATATAGTTCAGGACCACCTGACACTGTCTCTGCCCCCATTGCCACATATCTGAAATAAAGATGGGCACATAATATAAATTATGTCAGGTAGAGTCCATCAAAATTCTCCAGTGGGAGATATTATGTTGGTACAATTGGAATATACATTTTCTTCCAACTAGGCATTAAGATAAAATATAACTCTAGGACTGGTAGTGTCAACATGGCCCATCACATGGAACAAGCTGGTCTGAGACAGAGAGAGAGGGAGGGAGCAAGAGAGAGAGAGTTTAAGCCCCTACAACCACCATTCCCAGATTCAATGGTAAACTTTTACTTATCAGTTCTGCACACCAATAAATTATGGTTTCTGTTCATGCTAATTTGCTTTAGATTTCTCTTAATTGTAGTTGAAAGTATCCAAATAGGCAAAAATGATCTGAAGATTAAAAGAAACAGAGATGGAGGCCATCCACAAGGCAGAAAAAAACATGATGAATCATAAGAAAAGCAAAGTTAGGAGGAAACAGAAGCTATTCAGGAAATAGATTTGTTTTGGGAAAAGAATGAATAGCAAATGTTTAGAGATAGTAACAAGGCATTAAAGACTGATCAGTACTGAGTCCTCTAGAGCTGCTTAGAATCTAGTTCCAGTCTTTATGATGCTAAGTACTACTATGATTTCCTTTATTCTTCAGACCTGGTTGCATGCCTTAATTTCACACTTCCCCATATGCACTTGTATCCTTACAATAAGTTTCCTCCCTCCATTGTTTGGTGATAACTTGAATGAACATGTTTTCTATGCATCCACCAGGGAGGGACTAAGTAAAACAAATTCTTTTAAGCTTAAAAAGCTTAAATGAAATACTAAGATTTTCCACACTCTTCACCACTATAGATTAGTGTCAGTTATAGAAACATTTGAAATAGGGAAATTGTCTATTTTATCTGAAAAACTTTATTTGATGGCAATATATAAAAAGTAAATTGTTATGTCAAAATTCTGTATCTTAGCAACTTAATTCAAATCAGCATCTACCTAATACACATTCGTTAGTCAAAAGGCTTTCAGATAAAAATATTTAAATCTGACTCAAATTTATAATTGCTAAGGTAGTATTATATAATTTACAACCCAGAGTTCAGAGGCAGGGCATGAACCTGACTCTGTGTGATATGATATATCACTCAATAGTATAATAACAGACTCAGGATATAGACAAATAAATTTCACAATAGTGTATAAAATAAACTAGTACTTACAAAATACAACTTTACTAAAGATAACCAGAAAAAAAAAGAAAGGAAAAAGAAAATCTGATGTGTCTAAGGTACTCTTCAGTTAGTACACAAGCTGGAATTTTTCTAGGTTGGGAAAAGTAAGAGAGAAATCCCAAAGGAGGGAATAACAGAGAGGAGAGTCTCAAATGTATACAGAAATTCCACTGAAGTCATTTTCTAACCACTGAGCTACACACATGCAGGGGAGACTTCAGAGTACTCAGTGAAAAGCAAGAGTTGGAAAACTGAGATATTACAGTAAAAGATAAGTCATTTTAAAAAGAAAAAAAGAGAAAAAGAAAAACAGATAAATGAATACTTTATCTCTCCACTTCAGGAGAGCCAGAATTTTGAATTTGAGTCAAACCAATTTAATTTCTACTAGACTAACAAAGAATAATCTTCAGAAAATATAGACTCTAGTCTCTCCAATGTGTTATTCACAATATCTACCATGCAATAAAAAGTAGTAGACAATGAGAAAAAACAAATTGTGACTCACAGTCAAGAGAAAAAGCAGTGAACAGAAACCAATGCTAAAATACCCTGAATATTGAAATTAGAATACAAGAACTTTAAGTGAATAATTATAAATAATTTTGGGAACTTGAAGTAAAACATGGTCATAATGAATAGACAGATAAGGAATCTCAGGAGAGAAATGGAAACTCTAGAAAATAACTCAATGGAAATTCTACAATTGAGAGAAATCATATGTAATATTAAAAATGTCTTCATGTGGTAGAATAAATGGTTACTAAGCTCGAGGATAGATGAATAGAAATACTATTTGAATAGAAAAGAGAGAGAAGAGAGGCAGAAAATAAATCAATGACTTCTCAGTGATCTGTAAGATTATATCATAGAGTCTAAGATATATGTGATTGAAGGTCAAAAAGAAAAGGAGAGAAAGAATTGGGAGAAAATATTTGGAGAATGTATTAGTCTCCTTGGACTGCAATATCACAATATTATAGATCAGGTGGCATAAACAAAATAAATTTATTTTCTCACAATTCTGGAGACTAGACATCTAAGATCAAGATGTTTTCAGGATTGGTTTCCAGTGAGGTCTCTTTTCCTAACTTGTAGATGGCTGTCTTTTCCTTATGTCTTCATATTGCCTCTTCTCTATGCACATGAGGAGAGAGAGGGATCTCTGGTGTCTCTTTTTCTTTTTATAAGGACACTAGTCCTATTGGATTAAGGCCCCATCCTTTGACCTAATTTAACCATATAGGCCCTATCTCCAAATTCACGCATATTGAAGGTCAGGGCTTCAACATATGAATTTTGGGGGAACACATTTTATTCCATAACAGAGAAAAAATGGCCAAATATTTTTCAAATGTGATGACAAATATCTACCAATAAACCCAAGATTCTCAGTGAACCTTAAGAAAGATAAATATAAAGAAAAACATAGCTAATTTTATCATGATAAAACTGTTGAAAATCAAAAATAAATAAAACATCCTAAAAGTAGGCAGAGAAAAACAATGTATTACCTAGAGAGGATTAACAATACAAATAACAGCTGACTCCCTATCAAAAGCAATGGAGGTCAAAAGACAGTGGAGTGACATCTTTAAAATGCTGAAAGGATGTCTACTATGAAATTTATATCCAGAAAAAACAATTCTTCAAAAATTAAGGTAAAATAAAACCATTTCCAATAAATAAAACATGTAAGTGTTTGAATAAGCAGAACTATACTACAAAAAGTGCTAAAAAAGTTTTTCAAGCATAAGGAAAACTTTGAAGCTAGAGGAAGAAGTATGGAACATGACAAATAATAAATATTAATATATAGATAAGCATAAAACAATTTTATTGTCTTTATTTAAAAATTGTATATGATCTTTTTTTTTTTTTTGAGACAGAGTCTCACTCTGTTGCCTGGGCTAGAGTGAGTGCCATGGCGTCCTCCTAGCTCACAGCAACCTCACACTCCTGGGCTCAAGCAATCCTACTGCCTCAGCCTCCCGAGTAGCTGGGACTACAGGCATGCGCCACCATGCCCGGCTAATTTTTTTTCTGTATATTTTTAGTTGGCCAGATAATTTCTTTCTATTTTTTTAGTAGAGACGGAATCTCGCTCTTGCTCAGGCTGGTCTCAAACTCCTGAGCTCAAACAATCCGCCCGCCTCAGCCTCCCAAGTGCTAGGATTACAGGCATGAGCCACCGTGCCTGGCCTAAAAATTGTATATGATCTTAAAACAAAAATCTCCATGGTTTTATATAAGAACAATAACATATGTAGATGTAATATATGTGATATTAATAACAGCACAAAGGATGGGAATATATGGAACTATATTCTTTGAAACAGAAATCTAGAGTTTAGATGTTATATTTCCCTTTGCTTCCCCCATCTCTTTGATTTTGTTTATGTTCTATCACTGCTTCTCTTTGTGGACTGAAAAGTTTCACCCTACTTTCAAGATTCAAGTCTTATGATTCTATCTGAAGCACCTTCTTGAGAATTTTCAGAGTAAATAAGTATTCTTGGCTTTACACCAATGATAGCATTGCTCCATTGTATTATAACTACCATATATGGCAATCATCTGCTAGACCCCTCAAGAGCAGGCAGTGTATGTTATTGTTCATTGTATATGCCTTAGCTTTCACCAATATATCTACCTCCTAGTAGACACTAGATGTTCATTGACTACATCATTAAATGAATGAAGGAATTATTGAAAGAATTCATTTGTTGAATAAAAAGGAAATCATCAAGAGTGAAGAGATTTCAGGGCATATGAAGTTTGTGGTGCTAAAGTAGCAATCAGGTCAAAATGTTATAAAAACTCTGAAATGTGGATTTGAATTATAAGAGAAAGGCAGGATTCATAGACATAGCTGGAGGTCATATATTGAGAGTAATCTCGTAGGAAAATAAAACACACACAAAAAAGCTCTTGGAATTCTCTCAAAATGTAACTTTATTTTTTGCTTTAACCTCTAGCAGTCTGAAACTTTACACAAAAATGTATGTGTTTAATCCTGTAAAAATGATTTTGACTATATAAACTATGGTTGTCAATGGAAAAATGCTTTAATATGTTACAGAAGGCTTATTGCCTAACCAGACTTGCACTGGCTCCTTATTTTCATAAGTTAACTTCCTACTTTTTAAAATGGAGCTTTCTCTCTCCGTAAGTTTTTTATCTTCTGCTCTCATGATTAACATCTGGCATCAATAATATGGTAGTTTTGGAAACAGTTTTAATCATAAGGTTTTCTTGAGGATCTGGTTTGTTTGGAATTGTATTTTTATTACTTACACATGGCATCATTCTTTCTCTTCTTTCTTTAAAATTCAAAATTAAACATTGACTAACTTTTTTCCAAGTCTTGAGATAATATTGCTTGTACTACATGGACCATCATGAGAATCTGTGAGCTTGCCCAATTACTTTAACAGATCATTTAATTTCTCCTGTGGAGAGAGTTTGTTTTAGCCATGCTCATTTATTCACTTTGCAGATGGTTTTCTAATATTGGAAAGGCATTCTATTTTCTATTTCATGAAAAAAAAAAAACATAAATGTGGCATTGAAGTTTTTTAAGCCTTGACAACAAAAGGAGTAAAATTATTGTAAACCTCATAAAATGTATTTAGCCAAAGACTCTTGAAACTTAAACATGGAAGAAGAGTTACTTTCATCAATGGTTCAAAATCACTGTTTTTCAAATGACTAAACTCTAAGGTCCGAACAGAGAAGCTATTTTATTTTGCTATCAGCTAGTGACAAGGCCAGGATGAGATAAAACTGAGGTCTCCTGGCCAAATTCTATACTCTTTCTACTACCAGGACAAATTTGCAATAATATATAAGCACATATTTTAACATGACATTTTCAAACTATGCCTACATCTGTAATTAGTCTTGGTGCAGTCATGTTCAGTTGCCCATTTTGCAGAGGAGAAAAACTGAATTGGTAAGAATGAGAGTAGTTATATATAAAAACCCCAGATTCTTCACTCCTCCCTGGATATTTCTGAGAGTTCTACGTGGTGTCTCAGGCCATCCCCATAGTGTTTGATCCCCAGTTTCCCACCATGGTCATTGTTCATTACCACATCTATTATTAGCTTGTCTTTCTTTTCTACCTAAATTACCCCTCAATTTATTCCTGGGATAACTTGCATTAACTATTCACACTCAAATCCTCATCTCAAAATCTATTTTATGAATAACTAAAATTAGGACAAAGGGAGAATTGGAAAGTGTTTAGCCTTTCCAGTCTCTATAGAGAAGTGGGAAATAGAATATGGGACTTGGGAATGGTTTGAGCATGGCCAATGAGTCATTTCTGCTATAGCATTTGTGTTGTTAATCACATTTAACAAATAATAAAACTGAAGTCTAGATACATTGTGAGTTGCTTGAAATCACACAAGAATTCAGTGGTGTGACTGACAAATATAATCTGTTATTTACTTGCTGCTACTCCCTGTAGGGAATGAGAGTATGTTCTCTGTGGCTGGAGTAAATCAAAAGTAGAAGAGGAATTAATTTCTTGTGCTTTCCTTGATTTTATAGTCTCTTTCCTCTGCTTTTCAGACTGAGAAATAACATATTTAATTTCTTATTTGTAATAATTTTGCTGGTTTATTTGTGTAGTTAAAACTTCTACTATTTACTGGCCAATATATATTAGATACATGTGTACTGATAAATGTTAGCTATACATTTTGCAATTTACTTTTGGTCATTTAAAAAAAGCAGCCACTTTTTTCTTAAATTTATTTTTCTTCCTAATCTCAGCCATAACCTCAATGACTGCATTATCCACTTAGACAATGGGCTAATTGATTATAGGAAACTGATTCTACTAGGACCTACAACTCTGGTAGGACTTCTCATTCTAGTTTCTGATTTGTTTCTCAATCTCATATAGACATAGCATAACATTTTTAATACATTATCTTCTGCTCAAATTAAACAAATTGCTTTCTTTGCTATCCCTGGCATGCTGATGGTTTTCTTTTTAGCCACTATATTTCATAGCCTTTCACACTCCCCTAGACAAAGTATATAGCTCAATAAATGCTTATTTAAAAATTGTGACTAAAGGCTGACTTTCTGCTTAGAAAAAAGGAATAGTGATCTCTGAATCTTTATTGCTATCCAAGGATACTGTTATATGTTACCCTACCAGAAATTAATACCACCACCACCACCACCACCACCACCACCCAAAAAAAGGGAAAAAAAAGAAAAAAAAAATATTTTAAAGAAGTTGCACTTTTTTGCAAAAGAGCTTTATGGGCTTGGAATTACACAGCTTTTGATGAATGATATTTTGTAATATGTACCATCTGGAATCAAAATACTTGCTATTTAATATAGGAGATAAAGAACGAATATTTGTGCATCTTTACAATATGATTGTAGAATAAGCAATCTTCTGACAATAAAGAAAGCTACATTGAAATAAATTGCACTTGCCAACTTTTTTTGGTATGCATAAAATATGAGAAATTAAATGTAAAACTAGTTTTCCTGTGAACTTTTCCTTTGGGTTTGCCAATAATAGAGATGATATAATTCTTTCCAGATTTGCATTGGTTCAATTTTGGTGTGTATGTGTGTGCTTGTGTGTCTGTGTAGGGGAACATGTTAAATGGGCTATCATTTTGGAATATTCATTCTCATTTACCACTGTTCACAATTTAAATTTAGTAGAATTACAACATACTTTTGGCATGAAGCCCCTGAACTAATTATGTGGTATTAAATTGCAAAGCTGATTGGCATATATTTACATGGCATCTGTAAAGATCATTTCAAATGACTGCGAGCTTATTATATTTTCTTGTGAACATGTTTAAATTCATAACTCCATTTCAGAAATAAAACTTTGAATATTAATTCATTGCCCTCAGGCTCCTCAGTCACAGCTGTTTCTTTTATAAACACAGAAGTTTTGATGTGGCAATTCTCATTTTATTCTATTGAGATCTTTCGCCAAACATTTGAAATTAGTCCTTAGGACAAAAATATTCTGTCAGATAACTTAGAAATTGTTGAACTCTCTTGGTCTTTATTATTGCTGAGAATTTGGACTGATCATCTATTCTTTGTGAAGTTTATTTGCTTAGATTCTCAAAGTCAAATCTTCCATTTTTATAAGCAATGTACTAGTTTCACACAACACTTCACTAATTAGTTGTATTTCTATCAGAAAGTATGTATGTTTATATTTAAAGTTTTACATATTTTATAGGGCTAATTACTGAGGGTTGAATCTAGCAGTGATTGGTGTGCTTTCCTTTCGCTGGGATGTCTTGCATTTAAGCCTTCTTAAAGAACCAATTGGATAAGCATTAAAGCTACAGCAACTTAATACTATCAGATTAGCCTCCACTAAAAACTCCTGGCATGAATTCTTGTGTATGTTAGTGAGTAGTAATGGTTGGTCTGCCAAAATGTGGAGAAAAAACCCACATACATTTACTATTTACTCACCAAAATAGTTAAGTAAGAAAAGGAAATATTATGTTTTCAGATGCTCTCTTTGTTTGTGTTGCTATAACAAAGTACTTAGACTGGGTGATTTACAAAGAGCAGGAATTTATTTCTCATAGTTTTAGAGGCTAGGAGTCCAAGATTGAGATGCCAACTGGTGAGGCCAGGTCTCACTGCTTCCATGATGACACCTTGTTGCTGCGTCCTCCAGAGGGGAGGAACGCTGTGTCCTCACATGTTGAAAGTTGGCAGAGCAAGAGACCAAGCACTGCATGAAGCCTCTTTCATAAGGGCCTTCCCACTCACAAGGGAGGAGCCCTCATGGCCAAATCACATTTTAAAGGCCCCACTCTTAATACTATTACATTGGTTATTAAATTTTAATGCCTGAATTTTAGAGAAGATACATTTAAATCTAGCACATGTGCACTGTTAGGGGATAAAGTGTGTGCCTTCAAAATTCATATGTTGAATCTCTAAACCCCCAGGACCTCAGAATATGACTGTATTTGGAGATAAGGTCTTTAAAGAGATTATTAAGTTAAAGCAAGGTCTTCAGGGTGGGTCCTAATCCAGTCTGTCCATTTAAAGAAGAGGACATTTGAACATGCTGAGAGACGCCAGGGATGGTCACACAGAGGAAAGACCATGGGAAGACATGCTGAAAGGGCAGCCATTTGCCAGCCAAGGAGAGAAGCCTCCGGAGAAATCAAACTTGACCCTGGATTTTCCAATTTCCAGAACTTTGAGAAAAAAAAAATTCAGTTATTTGAACCACTCCATCTGCAGCCCTAGCAAACTAATACACCTACCATATCAAAGAAATCCATACATTCTAATGTTTTCAAAAGAGACAGAGGTGTATTTAATGATACATTTGAAAAGCAGTGATAATCAAGTATCCATTGTTTAGAGTCACATAGATTTGAAGAAAAAAGAGCCGGCAACTACAAGATAATTTTTACTATTTAACTGAATGACAAAATCTTGTAATTAGAGGGAAGAGTGAAAAGAGAGTGAGAGTATAAGGAGAGAGGTTTGGAGGTGTTGTTGGATTATCCTTAGTGGAGCATTTGAACAAAGTTGCTTTTATAGACCAAGCGGAACAATGAGATATTACTGGAAGCATAAAAATAACATTCGCTGAAAGGCATTGGCCTCCCAAATGTGAAATGTGTACCTACCTCTACATATGCAAATCCAAATGTAGTCAAAGGTCATTTAGGTTTAGTCAGCTCTGTCAAGTGACCCAGGGGGACTGTGTATAACCCCTTTCCCTTGCTGCCATAGCTCCCCTCTTATGCTCTGTTCCATGCCCCTTTACCTCCCTGCTTCTTTACTCCCTGCTTCTTAACACTTTCCCACATGCTTCTTCCCTATCCAAGGACACATGTAGATACTTACTTCAGGTGGAAGATTTCAAACAGCTACATGATATTAAGTCTTTTAATGGGAGTAATAACAAAGAAAGAAGATGCCATCTGAGCATATTTGTCTCACATTCCTCCCAGAATCCCACTGAAATCATTGTGTAGAATTTCGAAAAGAAATAAATCCATTACTGCAAAGAGATTTGAGGAGAAGGTCAACTGTGAGTGACAGATTTCAGTATATCTTTGGATGGTAACAGAAACAAGGTGGAAAAGTGTTAACTGGTGGGTCACAGAGGACAAGGTTTTCAGTTCAATATTTGCTAAGGGATGGATGCAGAAAAGAGAGAGTCTGTCTCTTATTGAAACCCAGGGGAAAAACCAGTATTTATATACTCATTATGCTGCAAACTATCCTTTTTTTAACTTTAACATTTTAGAGTCAGTCTATAGGAAATGAATGACAAACACAGTTACTACTTTGACAGTATAAATTTGAACAACTTTGACCATTAAAAGTTCATTTGACATAAGATGATGTCAAAGTAGAGAGAATAATCAGAATGTTAATTACCTTATCTCACATACAGAAAAGTTGAGGTGGCCTTGCAGAGTTGTTGAAACTAGAAATAGAAATATAAGGGTTTTCTCCTAAAAGTTTATTAACTAAATTAATAAATATAAATAATAATATAGCTATCAAAATGTAGGAAGGAGGGAGTAATAAATATGTTAAATGGTCTTCCATAACAGAGTTAATATAGGTTGCTTAAATTTGCTAAATCAAGAAAGATAAAAACATATTATTAGCAGTATGGAGATAACAAAAAAAAAGTAAATACTATAAATGGCTGTTTCTAGAGTAGGATAGAAAGGGTAGGGTAGTAGTCATTGTTTTTACTGGAAGCTTTCTTAACTAATTTATTCTTACCATTTTCCACCACTTAGATACAAATTAAAAACTAAATGACCAATATTATACTCATTATATAGCACTAGGTTTTCAGTGCTATTCATTATTCATATTCATATGAATTCATATCACTGAAAAGATGTGTAAAATATGAATAAATTATTCAGGATGAAATGGTTATGCTGTAATGATAAATACCACACATTTCACTGGCTTAATACCAAAAAGAAAAAAAAAAAGTTACTCTCTCTCCTATGGTACCTGTTCCTATACAGTCAGAAGAGCAGCTCTGCCTCATATAATGCCCCCGAAGGCCAGACTGTTAGAATGGCAGACACTTTATCATCTGCAACCTGAAACATGCAGACTTTATCCCTCCCCACAGCAGTGGGAAGGAAAACAGAGTTGCACCTGAGCAACACAGGCCTGGCAGTGATATCTGTCACTTCCACTCATTGCACAGTGGCCAGAACTTGTCTTATGGCTTGTTTTCTTTCAAGGGGATGGGAAAGTTTAATCCTTCTATGTGCTCTGAAAGAGGGAAATGGTGTGGGTAAACACTGAACATCTCCATCAAAATAAAGAAATTTTCATTTAAAGATTTAATTAGGTACAGTATCATGATCAATATTTTAGAACCTCTACAAACCACTAGGCTATTATGAGGGGAAATAACTAATAAATTATCACATCTTTTTCTGCCTCTAGATATTTTTGCTAAAATTTTATTATAAAACTTTTCAAACAGCAAAATTGAAAGAATTTTACAGTATATACCTACATACCAAGTCCCTTGACTCTAACATTAACGTTTTACTATTCTTACTTTAGCTCATATTCCTTTCAGATGTATTACTGTCTATAACCTCTTTAGCACATATTTGCTGAAGAAGCTCAAATAATGATAATAACACCAATAATACTGATAATCTTATTTATCAAGCACCTACTATTCTAGGTATATTAACTACACTCTTCCTTATCTTAAGAGGAGTCTCATGTACACATTATTCTTTCCCTACTATAATTAAAGAACCAATGATTCAAGAATTTAAGTAACTTGCTCAGTTTCCCTGAGCAGATCTAGGATTAAAATTAATTTGTATCTGAGTCAACATCCTCTGTGCTCTTTCTAATACACCTCACTCTCCTTGATTTTAATACATTTGTTGTACTATCACTCAAATCATTTTCTATCCCTTTCCTCCCAACTATATAAAGACTGTATATTTTCTAAATTTGCAGAAGTAGCATATCTTGTGTAGAAATCATGTTTGCTCCATCTCTGTTTCTATTTCTTTGAAGGCAGTGTCTCTACTTCTCATTCTGAATAATGTGCTCAATTTATATTCCTGCTAACCAAGGGCTTTGTTGTGTCATTTTAATGCAAGCAAGAAGCCAGAGAATGGAATATACGGCAAGGCTCTTGCCCTCTTTGAAACAAACCCCGGCACCTTAACATACACAAAGAATAGCCTTTTCAGATGGCTTTTGCAAAATACAGTCCTGCTAGTCATTTTACTGTTCTGATCTTTTCCCAGGACAATTTTAACTTGTCTTCAGAAACCTTTAAGAACTCAGACAATGAGTCTTTTGCCACACTAAAACTTCATTTACTCAGCTGAATGTCACAAAGAAAGTGATATTTTTGCAAAGGTAGAAAAATAAATACAAATTTAGAGATAATAACTGTGATTGTGCAAATTACATTATATTTGCTTACCAGTTTGAGTTCTATAATGTGCCCATATATCATTTTCTTTTTGTTCCTGTATAGAAATATTCTCAGTAAGATATTTCTGAAATCTGACTCAGATGCATAAATAGCATAATTTTTTAAAGTTTTTGGTAAATATGACATTTCACTGCTTTGCTAAATGGCAAATCACCTTCGTTATATGCAATGCTTCAGATGTTGTGCAAACTATCATTCAATAGGACACAATAATTTTTAATCTGGTATTTTAATAATCAATTGCTGTAGGTATACATGTATTATCCTAGAATAATTTTGTTAATTTTTTTCAACTATAATGACATTTTAGCATTAGAAGTGGTATAACATAGTATTCAAAAGCAGGGGCTCGGAAGCCAGACTGCCTGGGTCTGAATCCTACATCTGCCACTCAGCAGCTATGTGCCACTGAACAAGATACTAGAACTATTAATATTTGTATTGTTCAAAAATTTCATTTTGTGCTGACTCTTCTCTCCAGGGTTCTCAAATAAACTGTAAGTACTTCCATCAGTGATGCTTACAAAATCATAGTTTCTTGATCTTTTGACCCTGGTACCTTTTACTTCCTCTTAATTTTGACAGTTCCTTCCTGTGGTCACACCCAGAACCTTCTCATCTCTCAGCATTATGCCACTTAAGATATCTTAAACTATGATCTTTGAGGCTCAGACCACTCTTTTTCTTGTGGCTCATCTATACACTAATTCCTCTCATATCTATGGTACATCCCTTTCAGTCTCAGTCTTTTTCCTCCCAATTATCTGTCCCCTCCTGATTTCATCTCTTTCACTACCCAATTTCAGCTCTATGGTTCACCAGCCCCATTCCATCTTCCTCAACATTACTTGTCTGTTTACCCTTCCATTGTACCAAAACATAAAACCCTTTAACTTTGCTTAGTTCAGCCACTCATTTTTCTCAATTCTTTATTTGTAAAATGGTCTGATTTGCATGGGAGAAATCCCATGCAATTGTGTGTATTAAAGTCCCTGCTAATGATAAAATTCTGATTTACCCTTTATTGAGTACTTTCTATGTATCAGGTGATAAAAAGTTTCACATCTGTTCTCTTTCTTAATTCTCACAGAAAATATGTGAGATAGATGATATTGATTTTTATGAGGATTCGATGCTTAGAAATGTTAAGACATTTGCTAAAGATGAAAGAGTTAGTAAATGACACAAGCTGGATTTGAAACTCGATCTTTTCTCTCCAAAGCAGAAGCTCTTAACCACTGTACTGTACAATTACCAATACATGTGGTTTCAAATGTTCTATTTTATTATATGCTTTCTACGTTTTTAAAAAATTATCTGTTCTTTTATTCTTTTGGGTCCTATAAATACTGTCTTTCTGTTTTTCTCTTGTATATTAGTTTGGCAATTATACATTCTCCACCTATATGTTGTAGTTAACTTTGGAAAAGTTAACTTCTTATATGACATACAATCTAACTGCAACCAATAAACTTTACACTTCTCCCAGGAAATGTATGGTTCTTAGAGCATTTTAAATTTTAAATATCTACATCTGTGCATCTATCTGTCAAATATCCATATTGTGATAAGAAATAACACACACACACACACACACACACACAGGTTTCTGATCCCCTATCCCTTATATATAGCTACTAAAATCCTTGTAGATGGGGAACTAGGGGAATATTTTGTTTTAATATTTGCTCTTTGACTACAGTTCCTAGCACACAGCTGCTAAATCCCTTGGAATTTCCTGGGTGATAGGAGCATCTTTTGTTCTAATGAGGCAACTCTTAGATTGCCTCTGGGTGAGGGCTGTTTGCTAGGGGAACAAAACTTATGTTTAGAGAGTTGAAAATCTACATAATAGAGCCTCCTTAAAACACCTAAAGGACAGAGCTTCTAGATAGCTGAACACACAGAGGTACCTCGAGGATGGTGCACCTGGAGAGAGAGGGCATGGAAGCTCTGTGCCCCTTCCCACATGCCTTGCCAGGTGCATCTCTTCCATCTGGCTGTTCATCTGTGTCCTTTGTAGTATCCTTTATAATAAACTATAAATGTAAGTAAAGAATTTATTTGAATCTGTGAGCTACTCTAGCAAATTATTTGATCCTAAAGATGGGTTTGTGGAAACTCCAATTTATAGCTGGTTGGTCAGAAGTGTAGGTGATGATCTACTACTTGTAATTGGTGTGGGGACCAGTATTGTGGGACTGAGCCCTCAACCTGTGGGAGCTGACACTATCTCCAGGTAGATAATGTCAGAATTAAATTGAATTATGGAACACCCAGCTGGTGTCTGCTAGAGAATTGGTTGTTGGTGGGGAGAAATCCCCACACATTTTGGAGGTAAAGCAATGTGTTGGGTGTGTGAGACTAGAGAAACACTTCCCCTCCTATCTCTTATACATGCACATGCATATGTGCACAAACATTTACACTCACTTGCTTTTAGGGTCTATTGGATTCTTTGACATTAGTTTTATCAAATATGTCATCTGGGAATTTTCTTCTATCATACCAGTTATTCTATCTAGTTTTTTTAAAGAGATTTGGGGAAATAAAAGAATTCTGTCATGGGGTTCTTACCACCAAAATTCTTTTTTTAAACATTAACATGTGCAAATAAATTGCTCATTCTATCATTGTATACCCCTTTTCTTTAATCTGTGCCCTTTTTTTCTTATCTAGGAATTAAGTTCATAATATTTATGTGGAGAGATATAGATAATATTTTAATTAGGCCCATAAAATGAGAGATTAAACATTTATTAAAATGACTTGAGCTTATCTCCTAGTTATTATTCTTGAAGTTTTTTAAATAGTCACATCGTATATAACATCAAGAAATAGAACAGCATATATTTAAAAACTTTAGGGAAACTCTATGTGCACATATCAAAAAAATAGAGAGTTATATGTAGAAAATTTATTCCATCCTTCATTTCTTTATTTGTCAATACTTGGAATAATGCCTGCATTCTCCTAATCTGTCCCCTGTCCCTAAACAGTCTTATCCCATGGGAGTATTAATATTTAACACATTGACTGCCATACTAGAAAAAAAAATTTTCCCTGAGACAACAGTATTTTATTACAAAAATAGAATAAAAACTTCAAAAACAAAATTATCCTTTCTAATTTAATGAAAAATTTGTTATTTTTTATTGTTTTCTGTGTATGAGTTATATACAACTCATGTGACACTAGAATCAGTTTTTACACTGCACACCAATTGAGTTGTCTGTGACTCGTGACATACTTATTGAATTTGTTTCGGAGCATTGAGTCTTCTTAATATGCTTCATGAGTCTCCGGGCTCAAAGCTAGTGTTAGTTAAATGCAACTCACATGGCAGTTGATATGTTAAATGCAGAATTCTTCCAAAATTATTGGATAGATTAACAAAATCTAGAAAATTTCACCTATATATTTATATATTCATCCAGACCTCTCCGTTTAACTCCAGGCCTCATTCGTTCAACAACTTACATGCCATCTCTTGGATGACCAAAGCACTTTCTACTATGTCTAAAAACAAATTCATGATCTTCTCTAAACATGTCTCTCTTAGAAAATGTACTGCCATCTATTCTCTTGGGCAACCCAGAAACCTTAACACCCTCCTTGTTTTCACTTCCCTCTATATAATTCATGACCAAATATTGACAATTTTACCTCCCAATGCTCTCATATTTGTCCTCCATTTCTTCCTGTTTCTACCACGACCACCAATGCCCTCATGCTCCAGACTACCTTTGTTTTCTTTCCTAACTTGTACTGTAAGACTGAAATTCCAACTGATCTCACATCCAGTCTTGGTTCCCTCCCAGCTGTTTTACTAACAGTGCCAAGAAGAACCACATACATGTATATAAAATAATATTTTAAATAGCACTTAGTACTTACCATATATCAGATGCTGTTCAAGGCACTTTACATATTCTTATTCATTTAATCCTCACCATAAGGTAGGTACTATTATTTGTCCCATTTTACAGATGAGGGAACACTGAAGCACAGGTAATTTAAATATTCTGCCCAGTACCACAGAGTAAGTTGTGAAGCTGGGATTTGAACTCAGCAATTTTAACTTCAGTGTTAATGTTCTTTACCACTGCATGATAGTACCCCTCAATGAACATAATCCTTTTTGATTTAAAACTCTTAGATGACTTTCAAATTGTTCCTAGGGACTTCAGGGTCTTTAAATTCTATCTGAAATGGTCTTCCCTTCCACCTTGTGCTGTTAAATATTTTTAATCTTTTACATGTTTCCTTAATTATTATTCCTTTAGGGAATCCTCCTATCAAATCACTGCTATTAATTCCTTTGCACTATGCAGCTCTGTTAATAATATTTATCATAGATAAAATTCTACGTATTTTTGTGATTATTCAATTAATTTGTATGTCACTCACTCTAGTATAAACTGTGAACAATATTATATCCCCTGGGTATAGTAATGGTACTCAATAAATACTTAAATAAATGAAAAAAGGAAGGAAAGAAAAAAAAGAAAGAAGGAAGGAAGGATGAGAAGGGGGGAAGTTCTTAGAGTTGAAAGGTCTAAGAGGACCATTTTAAAAGAATTTTATTTCCAGATTAGGAATCTTTTTTATATCTTTCTTCTTAAATCATCACCCATTCTCTGTTTGAACAATTGCAGAGATGAGTAACTCTACCTCAAGAAAAGTTGCTTCCAATGCTGGGTGACTCTAAACACCTATTATTAATAGAATGTTCTTCCTTAACTATAGCCAAAATATGACTCCTTATAAATAAATACAAATATCAGATTACCTCTATTTTATGAAATATTTTTATAAATGACATAATTTTCACAATTTTATTTATGTGCTTTGATGTCTTTTAAAATTTTTTTCTTTTTCTTAATGTCAATTAATTTAATATCTTGCATTCATCCAGGATTTTCAAAGTGTGTTGATTTTTTTTTCCCTCACTTCCAAATACATTTTGGTGTGAAAATAAGTAGGCAATACTGTACATTATATTCTCTTCTTAGGAATTCACATTATGTAATAGAATATTGAGTTTCTGAGAAGCTTTGGAGTAAAGTAACCTACTGGACTTTTTTAACCTAGTGTTTCACAGACATATAATCCTTTTTCTAGAGAAATATATCAAATTTATAGAATTTTTCAGAACACAGTTCAGAGAATATATATAAAGTATGTATTAATCTTTATAGAATATCGATTGCTTATAGCATATATCTTACAAAATCAGAAGGCTAAAGTAGACAGTACTTTATTACTTAATGAAATCCTGGATTATTTTTTAACATGACAATCAAGCATATTATGTTAAGTGATTAGAGTATAAATTTTTTCTTATGTTTACTGGAAGGAAAAAATCAAGGTGGGGGGAACATATTTGAATATATTTATGCTAAAAATAGAAATAACTTTTACTTTAAAAATTTGTATTAAAATATGTTTTTCAATGAAACTTGTGAATAACGTCTTTGAAATAAATATTTTACTTCTGTTTTGTTAGAAAGCACTCACTATTTTTATTTTTAAAAAATCCAAAAAACAATCAAATATAAGAGCTGAACAATTTGCAATTCAAGTGGATTTCAAGTGTTAAAACACTAAGATTCTGTGAGAAATGCATTATAATAAATGTAAATTTTAGGACTTGTATAATTACTAGAATATAGTGGATTATATCTAAAAAGAACAGCTACAAGAAATGGTAGTGAACTAGAAATAACTATTGCTTCTTCATTATTTGATATTAAATGACTAGAAATTTCTTGTTATAAAATATTTGATTCATTTCACACCCATTCTCAAGCTAAATACCAAACTTGTACCTCCAAAAGCTACTGGGCAATCTGCATTTATTTCATTATGATTATGATAAAGAAATATCTCATTTTAAATTTTCTTTAGAACTTCCTACCTCCTATATGATTACTGTATTTATTCTGTAAATATAGTATCTGCATAAGTAATTTTGAACATAATAAACAAATATGTCTCTTTTATTGCATAACAGTATAATTGCATTATTTGGTATTAATAAGCTGTGTAAAAGACAAAAAGAACTATCTTTGAGTTAAGCTATCTTAACTCTGTGTCTGTTTTATAATATTAATTAAAAGAAAAACAAATTAATACAGGCTGTACTGTTTTTGGTGAAAGCATCTTTGAATTGAAAAAAATAAGTTGCACAAATGAAAATGGTGGCCAAGAGAAATTGGAAATGTGAGTTTTGTCCTAAGCTTATGAATGGTAACCGAATTGCATGTCAGAAACAACAGCTTATTAGACCAATTTTAGATTTGTTGAGAATGCGTTTAAATAATGACAGCCTGAAGGAGCCTGAAGCAGGTCATTAAATCCATTGGGATTGGTGGCTTGATGTCATTCCCATCCAGACGGAGGTAGCGAAGGTGAGGTCCATAACCAAAGGAATCATGTTCTGCAGGCAGTGCGGAAGAGGTGGGACATATTACAGAGACGTTAACACCTGTGTAGACAAAGACAGCATGAATGATTGAATTGGAAGGCAAGGGGGACTAGAGGATGGGAGACCAAGAAACTATTGCAGTGGTCCTATGCATCAGGACTTAATGGCCTAATGCACAAATCTGTTAGATATACAAACAGTTTTTGTGTACATTAGAGACTGTGCATATTTGTTTTATAAAAGTAACCTTGAACAAATGCGCAATAAACGTATAACTGTCTTACTCCACGTTCTGCTATATTTAGCATAGAGCACTAGAAAGGAAATATTGTTAGGATCTGTGGTACGAAAAAAGTATATAAGACGTCACTTGTCTTCTAAGCTTGCAGGTGAGATAAGGCATGTTCAGATTACTACAGGGTGAGACAGGTAGTATTTAGGGCATTAGAGGTAGAGACAAAAGTTCAAATCTGGTACTGAAAGAATGTGTAAGTACATGAGTAGATGGATGGATGAGTAGGTAGAAAATCAGTCTAATATAAGAGAAAGTACTTGAAAATTAACTTAAAAGATGCAAAATAGTATATGATGCCATGTTTTAAAAAGTGCAATTAACATAACTTTACATACGTAATTCTTACAGAAAACTACCTTGAATCTTCATACTTAAGTATATTTAATTGGAAAGGAAACATTTGCCAAGATTTGACTTACAAAGAATTCAAGCCAGGAAATATCCCATCAGCCTTTTCACTTGGTTAGGATGGAGGAAATTGTGCACCTGCTTTGGATCAGAGCCTTTGGCACCAATGACTATATTGAGATTTAGGAACATCTAGCAGAGAGGGCCTGCTAAAGTGGCAAAATTCAGAGAAGTGTGTAACAGCTGATCTCAACCATGAATCCATATACTGCCTTTAAATCCCTTTCAAATCTATCTATTCTGTGCAAAATATCTTCCCTGATTAGACCCCCCTAACCTGGGCAATGCCCCTCCTCTGTGTCCTATTGTTGCATACAGATGCATACTGTATTGAATAATTTAATGCTTACAACAAGGTTGCTTTGCTCTAACCTTATGCTATTTTGTGAATTCTACTTGATAAAAATGATGACTCATATTTGTATGGCAGTTTTGTGATCATAAACATATTTTTTTCACAAATATCAGTACTTTATCATAATACATGCTTTATCAGGGAATATTATTATTCTTCCCCACCTGGGAATTATGGGAACAGTGATTCAGAGAGGTGAGGAAATGTACACAAGGTATTTCAGCAAGTAAGTAGCAGAGCCAAGGCCCAGCCTCCTCCTTTTCCTACTATACTGAAGAGGATGTGTCTCTTTCCATTTGCTATCCTCTGATCCTTATCACTGTTATGCCCCATAATCAATGCATGTCTGCATAAAAAATCTAAAAAACAAGTGTTCTAGATTTAATTATATTCTCATAAGTTAATTATGGTGTGTCTCAGAGAACTCTAGGAAGTAATGCATTTGAATAAATAACAATGTTTTTACCAAATTGTAAGTCCCTTAATGTATTCAGAAGAAATAAATAAGCCTTTCCATCATATTGCATAGGAAAGGTTCACTGTCCTATAAATTCTGAGGACTTTTCATATAAAAAGTGTGTTTCTTGGAAGCCACTTTATTAACAACTGCAGTAGAATATGTGGCAAGAAGAACTAAGTTCTTTAACAGTCATTTGAACAGAGCATGATATAATTGATAGCCAATAATCTAGCCAGGGAAATTCTTATTTCACATTTATTTTCTTGGAATATAGAAATGGCCACATTTGATATCTACATTAAGAAGGAAGTAATTCAATTTCTTTGTTGATGTTGCTGTTCTCATAGAATTTTTTTTCTAAATGCTTATATTCAAGAGATTGAAGAAAAGTGTTGTTATTATACTGTGAGTGGAAAAAACACTTAAAATGAAAAGCCCTAGGCCCAGGTCCTGGATATTGTATTTAGTCTTTGTCCTTGGGCTTCAGTTTCTCTTTATTCAGAAATTCCTAACAATATCACACAAGGATCTTTCTAGAAATAATTAGTGGTTCTTGAATCATGGGCCAGCAGCATCAATACTAACTGGGAACTAACTTATTAGGCCCCACCTCATTCCTACTGAGGCCAAAACTGTGGGGTTGGGGCCTAGCAACCTGTGTTTTACCAGCTCTTCAGGTGATTCTGATGCACGCTAAGTTATAAGAACAATTGAAAAATAAAAATGGATGAGATAATACTTAGGAAACAAACCCAAAGTGTAGATGAAGGAAGGATAGAGCCTTACACTTATTGACTGTGTTTTGAATGTAACTATCTCACTCTAAACATCCTCATTCACAAATTCTCAGAATGGAACCCCCAATTCACAAAAACAGCTCTCTGTGGAATCACTTGAAATTAACTTCCCACAATTGTCTGTGGGCTTTTATGTCAGACAAAGAATGTACCTGTAGAAGCACAGAACACTTATCAGGAAAAAACTGCATATTTAGGTCAATACTGGTTTTTGTGCTATTTGGTTCAGCTAAACAGATTCCTCTATTAATAAATGTTATTCTGTTGCATCTTTTGCTTTTGACTACAGGATTAAATAATATGTTTCATCACCATGGAAAAATAACTGCTGTGGAGGCAACCTGCCATTTAATTCTTGGATTTTGTGCCCGAGCACACTGTTATTAAAAAAAAAATCTTGAATAACTTGAGCAGTACCCAGTGGAAATATATTCTGTTCTTATAAATGGTATGTTTATGTGATTATTTGCTTAAAGGAAAGTTTAGTGAGTAACAATCAGGCAGGACAACTTCTTGACAATTATCTCTGTTCCTTTCTTACAAACCATTCCAACTGACTCTCACTTTAGGACTGCATTTTGTTAGGTTGTCAAGGAAAGTCTCCCCACAGTTATTTTTCGAAAGGGCTTTTATTGGGGTTGAAGATTCACAGGTAAGTGCCAGGCTGGACCAAGATACTGCTCACTTCTACCCCAGGTCCAACCTGGTCTCAGGCATATTGTGAACATGCTTAGTTTGTCTTTAATATCTCTAGCCTTTGCTTTCTATAAACTTCTTCTCTTAATGGCACCTCTGCCTCTAAAAACTTAGTCCTCACCTCTCACTTCCCTATCAGATCTATTTTCAGGAAAGGAGAGAATATTCTTTCCACTTTGCTGATTGCCAATAAGTGCCAAGGAGTTGCCAGCTCCCAAGGGCATTTGTTTCTATTTTAATTTAAGTAAAGTCTTAAACTACAGTAGTGGCTCTCAATATGTTGTTCCCAAAGCATCAGTATCAGCATCATCTGGGAACTTGTTAGAAATGAAAATTCTCCGGAGTTTCAGGTGTCCAACAGTTTTTAGGACATAAGTGCCTTCCTAATACCTTTTAAATAATATTCCCTCTATGACTATTCATGAGGTTGGTTGTGCTTGGTAGAGTTTCTTAAATAAGTTTATTCCGTGAGGTAGAACTATCAGAATCTCCTCGAGTAAAAGAAGATAGAGACATTTAGTTTCTCCAATAGATAATGGCTCTCTGTAGATTACTGAAGTCCACTTTTCAGTATGCAACTTGAAGATTTGGACTTCTTAGCCCATTAAGATTGTCTGTGCCTAGACAAAACTTAATACTGAAAATTGAAAATATACTAAAACTATCTAAGAGCATATGGGGGACAACATAATTTTTATTTCTAATGAAGATATAAAATAAATTTAATGACCATTGGCATTGTAGTTAAAGACACACCCTAATGGTTACTTACTTTGAATTTTGTTATGGTCAAGGTGAAGGTGCTGCAGATGAGGACTGATTCGGGGAACCTTTGTGAGTTGATTGTAAGACAGTTGAAGATCTAGAATTGATGATACATCAAAGCCACTTGATGGGAGACCTGCATCAGATAATTTGTTGTGGTTTAGTCTCAGAAAGGCCACTTTAGGAATCACATTAAAATAATTTTCTGGTATTACTTCAATGGAATTGTTGTCTAAAAACAGTTGCATTGTATTGGCTGGTAATCTTGGAGGCATATTCCTCAGGGCATTCTTGGCCATGTTTAGCTGCATGAGGTTCTTGAGTCCCTTAAAGGTGTCTCTTTGAAAGGCATTGTCTACTAGTTTATTGTGCTGTAGGTCAAGCAGGGTCAGGTTCTCCAGATTGCTGAAGGTCCCTTGAGGAATTCTGGACACCTTATTTCTAGCTAACTGTAATTGTTCTAAGCTCCTTGGCAATGGAGATGGTACTTCCTCTAGCTCATTATCTTCCAGAAATAAGAAAAGCAGCTTCTTTAGCTGGCTTAGGGCTCCTTTTTCAATTCCATAGTTGGTTATTTTATTCTTGTTTAGATTTATCCATCTCAGCTGGGTGGCATTCTCGAATGGCTTCTCGGGAATGGTTTCTATCAGGTTGTTTTCAAGATAAAGATACCAAATCCTTGAAGGAATAGCAGGAATTTCTTTGAGACCTCGATTTTCACAGTATAAAGCAGTAGGGAAACTGGGGGGACAGAAACACTCTCTGGGACAATCGAAGTCATGATGAACAGTCCAATCCTCTGGATCAGAGACCTGTCTCACACTTCGAGTCAGTACAGTATCTGTTACGAATAACACCCAGATGATGAAGGAGATTGTGGCTGCCATTATAGCACCTACAGTATAAGGGACATAACTGTTAGAGACATGAAGATCTTGAACATTAGATAATTGTATGCATCAAAATGATCAGTAGATATTGCTTCTTCAGTGGAGAGGTGAAGACACGTCAACATTTCTTAGAAAAACAACAATAAATATACATTTATTTAGTAGGCACCATAGGTAAAACATTTTGTAAACATTGAAACTAATTCATCAACTTGTAGCCTTCTGGTTTTAGCCCAATCAAAATGAAAGCTGAGGAATGGAAGGCAAATTTTAGCAGCTTTCAGTGTTTTTCCATTTCAAGCTATTTAATTGAAAGAATTGAACTGAAACCAGTAGTTGAATACAAGAGTACAAAAAAGTGATCTTTTAATAACTCAAATTGAGAGTCTGTGTTATTCCTAAGAGTAGGCATATGCTTTTACTTTCACTCCTAAATGAGCAGAACATCTGGATAGATTCCCCAGGCCTTCTGGCCCTGGAACCAAAGAAATGAAGAGATCAAAGAACACTTTAGCAGTTTATTATGAAAGAAGGTTCTAGGATCTGAAGAAAAGGGTGTGATTAATCTCTTGTTCTATAGCTCAACTTCTCAGGTAAGTTTTACTTTTGGGGGGAAAAGACTTCTATACTTATAAATACATAATCAATGTATTCAGGTAAGAAATTGAATTATAAACTCTATATATAAGTATGTATATATAAAGAGAAAGAGTTTATTGTGCAGAGTTGAAAACATTGTGATTTGTATCACAATTACATACGTAATGTACTCAACTATGGCATTATTATGGTTGATAAGAAACAAAACAAAACGAAAAAACCATATTTAGGATATATGTAGATAATTCCTTTATATTCATATTTCCAGCATGGATAATAAAGTATAGGTTAATATCTACTGATATTTGGTACATTTAAAACACACAAACCCTCCCACTGAATATCATCAAAGTTTATGGGTACAAAGAATTATTTTAACAGAAAATATATATATCATATACATTTAATCATATATTTATAGCACAAATATGCTACATGTATATAACAATAACCTTCTGACCAATGTACATTTAGTTAAATCACTTGATAATAAGGGTAGAACAAATTTTACTGATTCCTTAGGAAAAGATAAAATCAACTTTATTTATGAAATGCTGATCTTTCAATTTTGTCATTAAATTGCAGAAAATAACAAGTGCAGAGCTGCTTCCACAAGCTGTCAAATTTCCTAGGATTGCAGTATGCTGCTCTGGCCATTTTCCAACATAGACACATTAAATTTTTTTTTTTCAAAATAGGGATTTGCTTTAGTTTTGAAGTTGTAGCCCTGCATCTGATGAATCAGAATTCTGAATCCTTAACTTTAAGAGTTTTAAAAAGTACAAAATAGTTTACCTTGCCTTCCAGGAATGTACCGTTGAGTCCTGTGCCTGGGTCTGAAGTTTGCTAAAAATCACTTAAGAGGAAAAAAAAAAAAAAAACACTTTGACTAAACCAATTTGTTTTCACTTTATGCTGTCAAACCTCTTATGAGAAAAAGTAAAACCTACTCAGACCGGTCACCATGAACACCTTTTGATCTATTGTTTCCACTTTAACAGGGCTTCAGAAGAATGCTTACCTCAGCCTTCTTGGATCTTCTCCTTCCTTTTCTATTGGTCACTGCTTGTTCACAGTAATGGATTGTCCCAGGCTCCACTATCGTGTTTTTATGAATCCTCTGTAATATATATGCACTAGTGGTTCTGACTTTAACCCCTCCAACAACCATGCAATCTCTGCACCTAGGCAGCACAGCAAAGGAAAGTCTTACTTTAATCTCAAGAACCTATAACAAAATTTCAGGACAATTTTCACTCCTAATTCACAGCTCAAAAGATATTGTAATGTACTAATATCTAGACTGATTTACCAGCAGGCAACTGAAGGCAGCTTTAATTTTAAGTAGAACAAATGGAGATTTTAAAGCATTTTTCTCTAGATCTTTTTTTTTTTAAATGAATGCAAAATAATAACGGCCAATGTCCTCTGTGTATGTGAACATATTGTATTTGTTTCTGATAGAAAACAGATGCTGTAATATGTTTAAAGGAAAAAGAAATAGAAAAATATATTTGAAAGATTTAAAAATGATATCTGGGAAGTTATACCTGATTTTGGCACAAAACATGGTATTATGCTTTGTTTTTTAGAAATGATTTTTGTACTTCTATTTCCTATTCTATTTCTTTTAATAATTTATTCCAAGTAATTATGAAAATGGGGTGAATTTTACTCATTATAAATGTTTTGCATTTAGTCCCTTACAAGACATTCTATTACACTGCAATTTTGTTTTCTTTAACACACGTCTAAGATGTGTCTTCCATTTCTTATAGTTGAGAAAAAAATTGTTATGTTTCTTGAGGAAGGATGCAAACATAAAATATTTTGTTTTCAGACATTATTTTGTTGATTGATTATAATTCTTTTGTTTTTCAAAATCTCTCTCTCTTATTCTGGGGTCAGGAAATTGAATTTATATGACTCATTTAACACTGCTCACCTGAGTATTATCAAAGGTAGAGCATGGTGAAGACGAGAGAGAGCATTGGGTTCAAAGGACCTTTTCTAAACCACTTCATTCCTCCCTCCTAACCATAGGCAGGTCAAATGTCAAAGGGGGTTCAGTTTTGTCATCTGTAAAATAGCAATGGACTACTGGACAGGCTTAGCCTTAGTTTGTTGTAAATGATTATGGAAATGTTTGGTATTAGCGACACATAAATGGAAAATGCATTTATGTTTCACATCTTTTATAGACTAAGATCTGATTCAGACATGATCTCTTAGTAGCCCTACAGGTACCACTCATATCGTATTTTAAGAAAACAAATGTTATTTGCTTTCTCATAATTATCTCTTCTCTATATTGCATTTTTTTTCATTTTTTTCCTCTCTTCTCTTTTTCTATACACTAAAGATTTAGAAAACAGATGACCTTCAAATCTGTACAGCTCCTTCTAACTACTCTCTTATCTCTTAATTTTCTTTTGGTTTTGGTCAAGGTGATTTCTGTAGTTTCTTAATTTTATTACACAAATGTAGCCTCATGTTAATTGTAGGAAAATTAGAGTAGTCTACTGGCTGCCTTCAATCTATTTCCTGTTCACCATTCCACTAGCGATCCACCCACCAAAATGTGACTTCTATTTCTGTTTCCCTAAAATTGCTCTGACAAAAATCATCAACAATCTTCATATTGACTAATCTATTAAAGTCTTTTAGTGTTGAGGTTACTTGACCTATAAACTTTGCCAGTACTGACCCACCCCTTTTATTAAATGTTCCTCTTAGTTGTTCTTGCATCCTCTCCCAGTTCTTCCTCCCTTTCCTGGTATCTTCTCTCTATCTTTATCTCAAAGCTCTCTGGTTCCTCGTTCTAACATTTTTTAAGTGTTTCTAGCATTTAGAGCTCTTTTCGATTCTGTCCTCTGTTGCATGCTCTTCTTGCTCCATGCACATTTCCTGCATGAGTCCATAGTTCTCCAACCCAGCCTCTGGAATAAGACCTGCACTCCAATATGTGTGTGTATGTGTGTGTGTGTGTGTGAGTGTGTGCACGTGTGCCTTCTAGACATCTATCACATGTTTCAAGGGCACATATCTAAAATGAAATTCTCTGTCTTCTTATACTTCTAACTGCTCTTGTCATTGTATATTTTAGAGCAGCACTACCATCATATTCAGTCTCCCAAACCAGAAATCTGGAAATCATTCTTGACTCTCCCCTCTCATTTTGTGCACATATGATAATTATTACATTTTAAGGACTCTGGGAGACATGATACAAATGAAAATGACCATCTAAAGGGCTTGCCAGGTTTGGATATCATTGTTTCCAGACTAAAACCAGAAAATATTTTCCACTGTTAGGGTTATCTCTGTCTATCTGTATCTTGATGTTTCCTATAATAATCCAATCTACCTTTCTTTGATTATTGATTCCTGGAGAATGGAGACTTTAACTCTTCTATGGAATTGCTTAATTAAGTGGAAGTCGAACAAATTGAAATAATAAGATAGTGAGAATGTGTGAGTCATGTGAGCTGATGTAAGGATTAATAAAAGACTCTGTCCAGTTTTATCTGATTCAGCAAAGAGGAAGAAAGGAAGCCTAAAGTGTAATGATGTGGCTTTGGAACTATCTCTCTAGTGATGGCTTGATATTTCAGAAGTCCATGGGGCTTTGCACATAGGAGGTATTCAATAATATTTAATGAATTAATAGATGAACAGATAAACACATAAGACACATGTATCATTTTGATAGCCATGAGTTTTTTTGATCAGCATAACTGTGCAAGTAAGAACGTAGTGGACAGTGTTGGATATGTGACTAAAAAAAAAATGTGAGTTAGAGTTTTCCTTTTGCAACTAGTAGTTGTTTGAGCTTGCATGGGCCAATTAACTATCATGAGCATAAGTATACCCATAATGCATTTTCCCTGATAAATACCCAGTGTCTTTTGAAGCTCAAAGGAGATAATGAAGATGAACATGTAGGCAAATTTCATAGTGAAAGAGTTAAAGCTCAATGAGATCTTACAAATCATCTATTCAAACTCTCTTCTTTTACATATATGGAAATGAAGCCAGAAATTTCTTTCAGCAGAGAATGTGATAGTCAACATTTTTGCCTACCTGAGAGAAGTCTTTCCAGAAACTTGAGAGAGAGTAAAAGTGTTGTTGCTGTTGCTTTTTTAACTTTTTAACTTCCTTTCTTTTTTTTTGTAGCATTTTTTATTTCATATTTGCTTACATTGACATTTTAAAGGGCAGGAGAATGCATGAGGATAAAAGACAGGAAATTTCAACTTTGCTGGCACATGTGTCTGACACATGTATTTTAGTGATGGTTGTTTGGACTACTTAGGTGCCTCTGGGAGCTTTTTTGTGTATAATTGATTGATCTTTTGCTAAGGAAAATGATTTTCTCTCAGTAAATCAATTTCAACTTTGTTTGAATAAACTCTCTTAAATAATTTAAAAAATATAAAAGGAATCTACTAAACTACATAGCTAACACACGCACATATTTAAAATTTTTGCCAAAATAATACATTTAAAACACTGTAATGATACATTTAAAAGGTTAAGACTACCATGAAACTGATAAGGAAGGTAACAATTACCTACCCCATCCACTTCAACATAAGTCCTGCTCTAAAAAAAACATGATTTTCAACTTTTCTGTAGATTTCTTTAGTAGTTACTTGAATATTTCTGATTATATTATTTTTGTTCAATTTATAAATTTCAAACATCTGCTATTTTCTTATTAAATAAAAGTTTGGCATGCTTGTTCAGCCTCATTTCTTACTCCACCTACAACCATGATTCCCTTCAATAGCTACTAATAGATGCATATTGTAAACTTTAAGTAAATATTTAGTGCATAATTAATTATGCAATACCAATATTGCTTACTACTAAAATAAACAGTGCAAAATTATTATAATTCCTTCATTGTAGCACATCTGTTTGTTCTCTCTCTATATAACTACATAATACACTATATATACATACACAAATATTTCATTAATATTTTCTAAAATCTAAGATACAGTTATAAAACCATTTTGAAAAATTGTTTGCACTCAATGTGTAGAGACAACATGGTGTGGTGGTGAAAGCCAGACTTGCTTGGGTTTGAATACATCTCTGCTATTCACTAGCTGTGAGAACTTAGACAAATATTTCTCTCTGCCTTAGTCTCCTCCTCTGTAAATTAAGAAGAATAATGATAACAAAAATAATAATAGTAATAATACACACTTTATAGAGTTGTGAAGATTAAATGAGTCAATATTTTAAAAAGACTTAGAACATTATAAAAGTGGTGATAAATAAAATCAAACATATTAGGTTCATTTTTTTTTTCCTGGGGGATATTTATCCTGGAATGTCATATCCTCCTACTTCAATGTGGTTTGCTTTCTCTTGCAAGCAAAACTAAGTTAATTTAACAAATCATAGTCATTAAGTTCTTTATGGGACATTTTAGTTGCTTCATAGTTAATGAAGACTATAGGAATCTTCCCTTACAACATACATGGAGATGTTATGATTGATGAAAGTAATCAATCACATCTCACATTACATTTACTTGCAAGAGGCATTCAGATAATTTATGCAGTAGGTCTTCATTATAAGGTTTCTTCAAATGCAATCTAAGTATACCTAAGATATAGATTAAAACTATCATAAAATACATCACATTGCCTTTCTTGAAATACTGCCTTTTAAAGTTATTTATGGATATTACAACCCTTGCTCTCTTGGCTGCAGGATTGTTGTAGTCTTGGGCTTCCTTTCATCTATCTCCTGTGTTAGATCCCTTTTTACTTCCTCCATCTTATGTTCTTCTCTTTCTTAGTTAGCTCCATAATATTAGTGGAGCACATCCCCTGGTCACTTCCTGTTATCTGGAATTTTTTTTTTTT
>CM052440.1:23125123-23148028 GCA_028533085.1 Varecia variegata | reverse complement strand
TATAAACATTCGGGTGCAGGTGTCTTTATTATGTGCACATAAGTGTTCATCAGTTAATACCAATTTGATGGTGAGTACATGTGGTACTTGTTTTTCCATTCTTGTGATCTTCACTTAGTAGAATGGGCTCCAGCTCTATCCAGGATAATACAAGAGATGCTAGATCACCATTGTTTTTTGTGGCTGAGTAGAACTCCATGGTATACATACACCACATTTTATTAATCCACTCATGTATTAATGGGCACTAGGATTGTTTCTACATCTTTGCAATTGTGAATTGCACTGCTATAAACATTCTAGTGTAGATGTATTCTTCATAGAATGTCTTTTTTTCTTTTGGGTGGATGCCCAGTAATGTGATTGTTGGATAAAATGGTAGTTCTACTTGTAGCTCTTTGAGGTATCTCCATATTACTTTCCACAGAGGTTGTACTAGTTTGCAGTCCCACCAGCAGTGTATGAGTGTTCCTGTCTCTCCACATTCACGCCAACATTTATTGTTTTGGGTCTTTTTGAAAAAACTCATTTTCATTGGAGTTAAGTGATATCTCATTGTGGTTTGGTTTGCATTTCCCTGATGATTAGAGATGTTGAGCATTTTTTCATATGTTTGTTGGCCATTAGTCTGTATTCTTTTGAAAAGTTTATGTTCATGTCCTTTGCCCACTTTTCAAAGGGGTTGTTTGATTTTTTTCTAGCTGATTTTCCTGAATTCTATATAGATTCCAGTTGTCAGCCATTTATTGGATGTGTAGCATGGGAATATTTTCTCCCATTCTGTACACTGTCTGCTCTTGTGATAGTTTCCTTGGCTGTGCAAAAGCGTTTTAATTGATCAGTTCCCATTTATTCATTTTTGTTGTTGCTGTGATTGCCTTTGGGGTCTTCTTCATAAATTCTTTCCTTAGCCAATGTCTATAAGAGTTTTTCCACATTTTCTTCTAGAAATCTTATAGTTTCATGCCTTAGGTTTAAGTCTGTTATCCACCATGAATTTATTTTTGTGAGAGGTGAGAGGTACAGATCCTGTTTTAGTCTTCTACATGTAGCTATCCAATTTTCCCAGCACCATTTATTGAATAAGGATTCTTTTCCCCAGTGTATGTTTTTTTGTCTGCTTTGTCAAAGAGTAGGTGGCTGTATGATGAGAGTTTTACATCTGGGTTCTCAGTTCTGTTACATTGGTCTATGTCTCTGTTCTTGTGCCAGTACCATGCTGTTTTAGTTACTATAGCCTTGCAGTATAGGTCAAACTATCACTCTTTGCTGATGATATAATCTTATATCTAAAGAACCCCAAAGATTCTGCCATGAGGCTACTGGAGTTGACAAACAAATTCAGCAAAGTCTCAGGTTACAAAATCAATATGCAGAAATCAGTAGCATTCTTATACACAATAACAGTCAAACTGAGAACCAAATCAATGACTCAATACCCTTCACAAAAGCAACAAAGAAAATAAAATACCTAGGAATATATTTAACTATGGAGATGAAAGACCTCTACAGGGAGAACTGCGAAACACTGACCAAGGAAATAGGAGAGGACGTAACAAATAGAAAGCCATACCATGCTTGTGGATCGGCAGAATCAACATTGTTAAAATGTCTATACTACCCAAAGTGATCTACAGATTCAATGCAATCTCTATTAAAATACCAACATCAGTTTTTGCATATCTAGAAAAAATAATTCTATGCTTCGTATGGAACCAGAGAAGACCCCATTTAGCAAAAGTAATCTTAAGCAAAAAGAACAAATTGGGAGGCATCAACTTACCTAATATTTTGACTGGATAGAATTCTAATTTGAAATAATGTTTTCTGAAAATATTCAAAGAAGTCATTGTCTTACAGCTTTTGAAGTTTAGACTGTAACGGTCTATAAAATTGTGATTTTTAGTCTTTAGAATGTGACCTTTTTCCCTCTCTGAAGACTCTTAGGATTTTTTTTAATCTTCAGTTTCTGCAATTTTATAACAGTGTAACTTGAGAGCATGTATTTCACTCACTCACTGGGTACTCAAGGAGTCCTTTCTACATAGAAGTTTGTGCCATATAGTCCATCAATTTTTTTTTCTATTTTCTCTTTTTCTAAGTCTTAGTGACCCTTCTTTTTAGATTGTCTAATTCTATATGATCTTTTCTAATTCCCTTCTCAAAAATGATTTCTGACAGATTTCTTTAATTTTGTCCTCTGATTTTTAAAATTTTCTATATTATATATTTACTCTGGAAACTTGTTCTCCAGTTGTTCTTTTCCTAAAGCATTCCTTTGTTTCATGTACTTAGTATCATCTCTTATCTCACTCATGATATTAACTGTAGGGTTTTCGTGGCTTTGTAAGTTTTTTCTGCTTACTGAAATAATTTTATTTCCTTTGAGTTTTTTTTTTCTTCTTTGGATTTGACCTCTAGAGAACTTTCATGTTGGAGTCTTTCCTCACATGTCTAAATGTTGCTTTGCTGAAAATTGGTATTTAAAAAGAAAGCCCTTATGAAAATTGACAACACTTGTCAGCTTCATTCTAGAATGACCAGGCATGGACTTTGCTACTTCATTGGGAAGAATCAGTTCTCAACTCAGTATCTATATGTCTTTTTCTCTGTGACCATTCAATTTTCCTAGAAAGAATTTACTTCTCTCTGTCATGCACACTTAAATACATTATAAACCCACATATATGCGTGTGTGTTTATATACTGAGTATAAATTGACAAAGAGATGTCAATACTTGTGTTCTCAGTGCACTTTATAACTATGAGTTTTCATTAATACTGATAACAAGAATTTTTTCTGTCATTGTGAATAAATAGTAACTAAACTTCTGCTCATAGCTCAGCCTTTGTGTCTGAAGCATTTTGAGGCTATGCTAATTCTAAAACTGATATGAAACTATTTGTAAACCCTGTCACTTCTGAGCTACTTATATTTTGATTCAAATTTGATATTTATGACTCTTTCTCTCTGGTACCAGTTTCTTCAGGACCCTACAGGAAGTCTTTCATCACCTAATTAAACAATAAAAATAAATATAGCCTGTGATTCTTGGGAGAGCTCTGTTACCAGCTACCCAGACCACTCTGATCTAGAATCACTTTATTCCTATTTCTCAAGTCCTCTTCATTTCTACCAAGCTAGCCTTAGCACCTTTGGCCTGCAGGGGATATTAAGACAGCAGGAGGTAAGCAGCTTGGAAGCCAATCAGTTTAAAGCTCATCTCCAACACACTTTAAAAGAGGTCTCCTGCAAGACACCATGCCATCAGGATGCTGACAAAATACTACAAACTCACAATGTCTCCAGTAATCTTGAGGATAGTCCATTAAATCTTAGATGTATTCTTGTCATCCTTGGCCTCTTATGAAACTGCCCTCCAGGCCAGCTCAAATAGGAGCTATATTATTGCAACTGTCACTCTCAGTTAGTTCCTGTATATCATAAGATGTTGACTATCATCTGATAGTATTTATGCTCTTCTCAGTCAGCTGGTCATAGAAAAAGCCTCCATGAAGTTGTAAGTGTGATTTAACAGAGAGGTAGCAGTGCCACAGGACTAGGATTTATTTGGCCCCATTCCCATTTATTATATATCATATACTTGCTCAATACACACTACTGGGCAATTCAGATTAAGCAAGATAGATCACATAACACTGAGTTTATGGGCAGCTAACATCAAATTGTTTTTCAACCTCCCCTAGGGTCTAGTTTCTCAAAAAGATCATAATTATTTACTAAAGATAGCATTCTCTTGTTTTGGAAAGCTAGAATTTTAATTCTCCTATCATGGTTTACTGCTGGCTGCATATAGTGGCTTGACCTGCCATACACTCTTGGAGCATCATTTAATCAGATGACACGTATTGGGATCACTGTGTCCTCAACTCCCTGGAAAGCCTTTTCTTGCCATGGTATAAACTCAAAGCTTTTAGTTTCTCAGTAGTGGATGTACATGTGGTAATATGTGCCCTCCAAAATTCAGAGAGATTATCCATGTTCCTAGTGGTAATGAATACAGGGTTTGGCAAAATGTCTTCACTTTGAAGAGATATACCAACTTCCCTAGAACCATAAAACCCTTTTATAAATCAATGACTTGGCAGCCTGTGGTCTTCCATTATATTTATCTCCAATGTTCTAGCATTCAAGTGTCCAACCAAAGTATCTAGCTAATAAAGTTTACCCTCTAGATTGCATGACACAATGTCCTGTGAGATGGTATTTCTGAAGACTAAAATGTGGCACAAAGTCAAGAAATTAACACAATCCAGAAATAGTATGGCAAAATTATATTGTTGTTCTTATCTGGTGAAAGAAAACAGACTGCTTCTGGTCATTTTGTTTATTGGAATGGAAGGAACAGACATTATTCAGAGCATTTGCTTTATACAAGACACTAAGAGCTGTAATGATTTTAACCACATATGGAACAGCAGTTACAACAGGAGTTGCCATCTAATTAAACTTTGGAAAATTCATTTTTATCTTCTAAGACTATTCATCTACTCTACTGCCAAGCACTAGATTTAAATGGGAATCTGCTGGGAATCATTAACCCTGCATTTTTAAGTCTTTGAAGGTGGCACTGATACTTCTGATTTTTTTATTGAAGTTATTTTATTATTAACCTAATACTTTTGTACGACTGAGGATCTATGTAATCTTTGACTTGGTCTTTTCAGTAAGAGCAGTACTGCCTTCCTGAATTACACAGCCAGCGTGAGAAATCAATCACTTTCTGAGATCATCTGTTTTAACTATACATACAATTACTTGGGAAATAAATATGGAAAAGGTGTGACTTGAATAAGATAAATTCTTCAATTGTCATCTTAATACCGAAAATCCATCACTAGTGGACTGCAGAAGTAGCCGATGTCCCCAGGAACTAGTTTTGTTTCAAAGCCATGTTTTCTTTCTCGGGGCATAATTACTCTGGTAATGTCTCCTGGTTCTGTTATCGGAAACCAGTTTAAAAAATATAGTAGCATACACTTGTGATGTCACTGAAAGGTGCTTATTTAAGACAAGATGTTCTATCTTCCATTATGGTAATTCTAGATCCATGATTTGACGGAGGTTTAAAAATTCAATGAAGGGCAGAAAGTCTGCCTCACATATCATAATGACTCAATTCAGGGCTCTGATGAGCAGTTCTGGAAGGTTTTTGATTTTACAAAACAAATAGAACCATAGAGGATTTCACATCTCATTCATTCTCAGAAATCTAATTTTTATTAAGTTCTCTCATTCAAATGATTCTGATGTCATGCTGATCCTGATACCTACTAATAATGGCAAATGTATCTATCATACTCGTTAGCAGTTAAGTGACACTACTTTATCTACTTTATCTCTTCCACTCCAGATTTACCCTTCCTCACTGAAATCAGAGAATCAATTTTTATTACTCTGCCTTCCACCAGTGCTAGCATCTGAATATTTGTGTCCCCCTGAAATTCACATATTGAAATCTTACCCCACAAGCTGATAGTATTAGGAGGTTTGGCCTTTGGGAAATGATTAGGTAATAAAAGCAGAGCCCTCAGCAATGAGATTAATGCCCTTGTAAAAGAGGCCTCAGAGAGATCCCTCATCCTTTCTCCCATCCAAGGACATAACAAGATACTGTCTGGCTTATATCCATTTTGTATTAGCAGTTTAATGGACCCAGACAATCAGCAACCCATTAGCATCACTATTTTTTTTAATAATAAATGCTTGTACACCCATCCCTAATAGCTGTCTCAATGCTTGGTGAAGGTGGGCAGGTGAATTATACATGATAAATCCACTATAGAATTCCACTTTTTTGAAAATTTTGATTTTGTGCCTTTATAATCCATCTAGGGATCAACTTCATTTAATGTATGATTCCATCGAACTTCATTTTGTGATAAACAGTCTGGCAAACCATCAGGCTCTCATTTGCTTACACTGATATAATGAATCCATAATCTCTGGAAGCATGCTCATAACGAAATGCATCCTGTGGTAATGTTATCATTCTCCCTTCTGGGTTGAGTATCCTTAGAATCTATACACATTTCCTAATATGTAGCCAGCATAAGTTAGGAAATTCCTGTAATTCATTCAGAGTAATGTTTTATTCCCTAAATTTCACATTTTAATTGATACCCTATTGCTACTTCTCATAATGGGTTGAGAAACATTGAAGATTAAGCAGAACGGGGCATGAAAATAATGAAGTTCCTCTTAAAGTAAATGCTCTGAGTTGAAGAAGTAGCAGCATCTTCAAACAAGTAGGAATTGTTTTACAAGTCAAGGATAGTGGGGCTTTTTCAGCAACCAAAGGAAGTTCAGTGGGGGTGGGGATCCTAGGCACTCCAACTCATCTGGATTTTATTGTATAATCCCTATTCCAATTCTTGCGGGGGGGTGAGGGGCTCTTTGTTTCCAGATCAATGCTCTAACTTTTTATAAAGACAAAATGTCTCCCAATTCATAATGCACTTTTTGATTTTACCTCTCTTATCCTGCAATGGAAAGAAAGAAGAACTTTACATTTTTAAAATAATTATATAAAGCCCCTAGATGTCGAGTCCTAAACTTGAGCTGAGAATTTAGGGAGTTGAGTTTCCCATTCTCTCTTTTCCAGCTATTCCGTGGATCTTTAAGCATCTACCCCACCTATCAGTCCTTTTTCATGCCGTTCATGCTTTCTTATGACAATGAATATGTGGTCCCTCAAAACCTTACCTTCAGGAGTTGTGTCGTTTCAGGTAACAACAGGTGATATGTCTCATTTTTATGAGTCACTATCTTCCAGACTCTCATTCCTGAATAATTTCAGGGTTTTGACTGCCTTTTACCTAAGCTACACAGATAACCAATCTTGAGTTCCCCACATTGCCCAACAATCTGTTGTCAATAACCAATTTCTGGTGTTGATTAACAGGCTTCTAGGCTATAAACACCAGATGGTAACTCTGGGTGTTTCAGCAATAAAAAGGATTTCTTTGAAGATGTGTGGAATCACATAAATTAGAGGAGGCTTAAAGACTGGACTTGAAAAACAGGCAGGAGACAAGGAGGCTCTTGGCAAACAGAGAGAAATAATCTGTCCAGGCAGCCACTGCCATCCCTACTGAACATCACTGGGACCATAAGTTCCCAATTACAGAGCCTTCACTGGGGGTCATTGCAGACGGATTTTAAACCAAGAATAAGCATTTTTTTTGGCTAAGCTACCACAGTTCCACCCTGGCTTTACGAGGGTAAGGAGAGGAGAAATACTTGTGGGCTACTGAGCTCTACTAAGACTACAATCAAGGGCGGTTCTCTATATTTAGGAGAAGGCTTTGGAGTTGGGACAGATGAAGCAGTAACTGTCTTTTACCAAGGAATATATAAAGGTATAAAGGGCTAATTAAAATAATAAACTAGGCTTTTTTTTTTTTTTTTTTTTTTTTTTTTTTGGACCACAGGAAGCATCTCCATGATTTGTCCCTTGCTTATTCCTCCAGGACTCTTTCTTACCCTGCCTCCACAGGTCCCTTGTTGCAGAGCCTTAGCAAACTTTTTGCAGTTTTCTAAATTTACTGTTATATCCTCAGGTCCAAGCCTTGCTTGCAATGCTGCTTCAGCCAGAAACCCTCTCACCACCCATCTGTCCACAGAACACACATTCAAACAAAGCAACAAAGCACAGCTTCCTCCATGAAGGTTTCCAAGTTTTACTGCCCCCACCCACTTACAGAAATGAGTACATGCTCCTTTCAGAAACCACTGTTCTCCATGTTGACTCAAATAATTCCAACTAAAACAATGTGGAGTTTTTTCCACATACATATCTCCCCTTGCTTGCAAGTTCTTGGAGTCCTTTTCTTTTTTTTTTTTTTCAATGACTAGCACTGTGCTGGCATATCATACATGCTTATGTGATGAGGAAGATGAATTAAATTTGGTTAATAACCTTATAAGCAACCTTCATCCTCCAACAAATTAACTATGCTTCCTGTCCTCTTGAATTTTAAGTTTTTAATTCCTAACTCTTTTGCATACTGTGAGAATTGGTTATGAAAAAATACAATTATTTAATATTAATAATTAGCATATTTATCCTTTATTCCAATAGGAATTTTCAGTTCTACTGATTATAACTACTTTCTTTAGCTGAATATTCCAGTTGATTTCTTCTCTTGGATATTTTTTCCTTTTATTCTTTATTTCTTTTTGCTAGGTACTTCTCTTTATTAAAACTTTTAGGATGAACATCACTTCTGAATAGGGACTTTTTGTATTTCCCACAATAATTTAAAATATATGAGAGCAAAATAATTTAAAATAAAAATATTGCTGTACTAGTTTTCTCACCCAAGAGTAAGATTATTTAAAAAAAAAAGGACACCCAAAGATAAAATGTAATTAAATGTTTACCACTGACTTCAACTATACAGAATTTCAGTGGGAGCTGAAGTTTAAATTTTAGTCAGGGGTCCAGAGTCAGATGTCAGAGCATATCTACCTTGAAACCTTGGATGATTCACCCGCTCTTCTTCATTAGTGAAATAGAGGTAATGATGATGCCTACCTCATTGGGTTGTTTTGAAGATTATGTGTAATTCAATATTTAAAACATTTAGAACATAGGCAATCCTCAAAGATTAGCTTTTTTGTTTTTTATTACTACTATCAGAAGGAATAAGAGAGGCAGATTTCTGGCAGAAGAAAAATCTCTAACTGGAATTGGAATTAAAAGTTAGCTCATGAAATGTGCCTCAAAAAACACCTTCAGGATTTCATGTTTGTTTATCAGGCCAGACCTCCAGTACAAGGGATGATTGTGTTTCTTGTCCATACAAGGCCCTCCTTTTTTTTTATTGCCGTTTTGCATTTTTTACCATTCCCTTTCCTCATGCCTCTCCTCATGCACAATACTTTTCATGTAATTCACATTCACTTTTTGTTTGCATATGTTCCTATAAAATGTGTATTTTTATATGAATGAGTTTTTTAATTTATGTAAATATTATTGTTTATATCTCATTGCTTCTTGTTTTTCAACCAGAAATTTATTTTTATGATTCATCTTGCAATGTGTACATCTGGTCCATGACTTTTAATTGAGAAGCTTATTTTTCATGGGAGTATATTCTTTGAGAAACAGCTAGAATGTTGTCTAATAATTTTCTTCTTTTCATTTTCATGTGGGAATAGTCATTCATGTTCCTGGATAGAGATCACATCCATAATTTTCATATTCATAATTTGGGATAAGATATGATTTCTTCTTTAATTGAAGGAATAATAATCCTAATTGAGACTGTAAGAGAGAGAGAAGTCATCTATAAAAGTATGAGTAAAAGATGTTTGATGCTATTGTATCAAATAGTAATATGAATAACACAAAAACTAAATAAAGATGCTGAAGAAGTGTAACACAAACCTACTTTTCTTGTGTGTAATTCTTGAATAAAACCAAACAAAGTATGTGTTTGTTATTCTTTGTTTGGTGCCAGTGTATAATAATGGAGATTCCAGAAACCACTGTGAATTTCATTTATTGAATTTGAGAAAATAAATTGCACTTATCGTAATACAGCCAAGCTTTCTCCACCCTCTATCTGCTAAATTAGGGAAGCAGAAACAAAATAGTTGCAATTATCTTATGAATGCCTCAATCTGACACCTTTTTTTCTTTCTTCAAGTTTTTTAAAGACATTTGCTAGAAGTATGAAAGAAAAGTAATCAACTACTTTTTTCCATTAAAATAATCTCATCACAATTTTCACCGCTGTTAGGATAAAACTGATTTCTATAATTTTATATATAGTGTAATTTAGTTTTTCTTCCTGGTGAAAATACAAATGAATAAGTATATCAATAAACAAATGAAAAAAATTTTTAAAAACACTGTATGATTCAGATTTCAAAAGGGAGGGGTATATATATACACCTAATGGGTGAGGTGCGCATCATCTGGGGAATGGACACGCTTGAAGCTCTGACTCAGGTGGGGCAAAGGCAATGTAACCTAAACATTTGTACCCTCGTAATATGCTGAAATGAAAAGACTTTAAAAAAATATGTATATTTTTAATGCCAAGTACCCATCTGTGTTCAATGCTTCAGAAAGTTCAAGAAGGATAATAATTCTGAAATGGTCATTGTCTTTGGTCACTTATTTTGCTTGTAAGTCATTTAGAATTTGATGGTAATAGCTGATGGACTTAACATAAGTTATTTGGCAAAGAAAAATAATGAAATAGATTATGGTAATTTGAATAGTAAGAAATTTCGGGGAAATATTTTTATAATGTGGATACTGAAGCACATTTTTAAACAGAGAAATTTCACAATATTTCAGTTCTAGATCAATTATCAACTCAACAATCATTCACAAATAGCCACGATATACCTTAGTAATTGCTGTAAAATATATGGCAGTGTAGAAGAGATAGTTCACTGCACAGTTCATAAATTTCAGATAGGTGTCAAACTCCTTCTCCATCCATTCACCAGTTAATTCAATATCTCAAAGAATAACTTGTAATAAACTCACTCAAATCTCTGTGCATAATTTTCATTTAAGGCTATTATAAATTAATTGTATGCATAAGTGCACAATGTATGCTAGTGTATTAGATGAGCTTAGAATAAATTCTCTGAGACTGTCCTTATATTTTGCAACTTTAAAATGCCACACAATCAAACTTCCCCAGAAATTCAGTTCAAACAGTTGGATTTTCTTATATTTGAATGTTATACTCTGAAAGTTTCATGGAATGATATCTATCACATCATTTTAACTGTGTCTATTATTTCTGAAGATCTTATTTCTAGAATCCTTAACGTTTTAGTCTTTGTGTGTATGTGAGATTGATATTCCTAAAAATGAGTTTACCCTACTGAACCAGAAGCAAAAGACGAATATCAAATTAAAATTTTATACAAGCTTACTCCCTCTAATTCTGCTTTGGGAAACATGATCAGCTAGACCACATGAGATAGCACAGTGTCAAATGACATCTGAAGCCCCATGAAATAGACTTTGTACACTGAAATCAGCCTTAACAAACCTTAGCAAAAGAACTGCTAAACAGTCAATTTTCAAAATATATTTTTTTCTTGCTCCTAGAAACTACAAAATAGTTTCTTCATATCTTGCTGAACTTTTGTAGTGAGCTCAAGCATTTTGTTTATAAAAGGGTGTGTATCCAAAATGATAATGACTGTTATTTTCACCTTTATATATTTTTTGACTACAGTCAAAGTTATTCTTACATCTGTTTGGAATTTTACTAAAGAGAATTCAGTTACAGAAGAAAAGAAAAACAGGAGGAATTGAACAAGGACACATATTTTATAGAAAAGAATTCTTGTAAAGTAAAGCAAAGCTGTTGGAATCTAAAGTGACTTGGCCAAGAGTATGTGCCACTAAGCATTTTATTTTCCACATGTAGAGAACTGCAAATTTTATTTGAAGTATTAGAAATTTAGAAAGAACTGGCCACATAATGTACATTTCACAAATTTCTCCAAAGCCAACAACTTAATTCTAAATAATATTTTCAGCCCGAAGACAATAAATATTCTCAGTGTCAAATTCATTTTCAACTGCTGAAAAAGCCTTTAACCTGTTGGCTTCGTAAATTGAAAACTTACTCCCCACACTCATTCTAGGATTTCATCTCAACTCCATAAACTTTAAGCAAGAATAAGTGAATTCTTTGACTTTCTAAGTTTTTTAATAGCCAACTAATTGCATTATTTTGAACATATTCACTCTATGAATGTTGGGTAGAATTCCCCAAAGTAATTTTAAATATATACTTTACCCTTTTCTAAATTCTTAGAAGATGAGAATAAAAGTTAAAAAACCAATATTTTCCATAAATAATCCAAAAGATAAAAAGAAGCAATCTTTTAAATGAAGATTCTTTCTAGAATCTTTTGATATCCTTTCAATACCTTTACCTAAGGGACCCTTACAATTTAGAATCATCCAGGGAGCTTGTCAAAATTTCATATTGCTAAACCCTAATTTTAGAGGTTCTGACTTAGGTTTGGGAGGAAGCCCAGAAATCTGCGCTTTTATCATGACTCCAGTGTGATACTGACTCAGATTGGCCAAGAATAACACTCTCAGCAAATTTGCTGTTATGTGTTTTACTAAATTATTCTTGATCTCAACCGTTTTCTTTTCCCTCCTGCTTCTCAGGAGCATAGCCTAGGGAAGAAGTATTCAAAGCTGTTCTTTGTACTGCATTATAATCTGTTAGTAAGGAGTTACTTGAACTTGAGGTGAAGGGAAGGACATAGAATTTCACTCTGTCACCTCTGAAATATAGCCTTGTTGTCCTTTAAAATTTAGAAGTTTCCATAGCCTATGAGATGGGAAAGAAAAAAATAGAGAAACTCCAAATGTACACTGCTGCCAATTGGCTGCTATGCCAATGTGAGGACTGTAATGAAAAACCTGTGTCGTTTTCTTGCCATTTTCACCAGATGGAATCTATCGTAACAATCAATTTTTTAGAAAAGCCCTTTGGGCTGGGAGGGTGGGGTGTAGACAAACTGTCAGCTCCAGTGTTGACAGGATCCCTATTTCTGGGCATTGCATCTATCTCTTGGAATACTTATAAAGATTGTTGCAAAAGCTATTAATTAGCCTTTACTATTAATTCATTTTGCTCATTTTTGTGTTAGCATGAACTTATTCTGTGGGCATAGAGAAAGGAAACTTCACTCTTTTCCCAACTGGTCTAACACAACAGAGGGTTTGGCACATTTAGCAGACTTGAATTGCAGGTGAGAAGCCACTTTTTGTTCCCTAACCTAGCATACTTCTTCACAAATGTCTAATCCTCAGTAATCATTTGAATAAATTGGAGATAAACAGCTCTTCCATAAAACTAATATTTTAAATGGGTGGATAAGAGGTGTGGAAATGAACAACACAAATTACAAAGGGATATGTGGCATGAGACAGGTGTAAATGTCATAGGGTTCAGATAAAGAAAAGAAAAGAGAAGAGAAGATCAGGGAAAGAAAGGAAGAAAAGGAAAGGAAAGAGAAGAAACTCAGGGAAAGGTGATTTGATTTTATGATGTGTTACAATAATGATTTTATAGAAAAAGTAGCATTGAAATCTGCCTGAAACCACTGTGACAAGGGCCTGGGAAAGTGGGAAATATTAAGAATAGCCAATGGTCAGACTGGGTCTTTAAAGCAGTGTGGTTAGAATTATTGCTAATAAACACGTCACCAGACACTATATTTGGTTAATCAGTATGTAGTCAAGTAGATGTTCTCAAGGGCACAGAATAGGCTTTATTGGGCTGAAGGGAGCTAGGAAGCATTTAAAATAAAACAAAATAGAACAGAACAGTTTACACTGAGCACCTTGGGTGTTTGAAATAAAAGACAAGCCCCTCTTATTTTACCCACCTAACCATTTAGGACACCAAGTGACAAAGTTTGTTTTTTTATTCCACTCCCTAGTCAAAAACACAAAAAGTGAGCAAAGCTAATCTCAAAAAAAAAAAAAGACTTTTAAAAGAAATTTTGCAAGTGTTATATTTTACCTCTCTTTAGTTGTACTTCAGCTTTTGGGAAAAGGGCACGTATCTTGGCAAAATTGGCTTAAATTTACCACAACTTACTGATCCTATTGTGGTTCCTGTAAGAAAAGAAAATTACATAAGATCACCCAAAACAAAACAAAAAGAGTTTTGTGTCATTTTCTAGAATTCAGGCATATTTAATTTATACTAATGGTGAACTTTCTGTATTTCTTTTGATGGAGCTTCCTAGCATCCTTTTTCAATAATGCAAGAAAACACATGGAATAAAGAATCTGGCCTCCTTCACATTATTTCTGTTTATTGTAATTTCTAGACATTGGTTTTTTTCTCTTAACTTTTCAATTTTCTGTATCCAAGGAGAAAAAGATATTGAACAATGGCCATGAACAAGAGATCATGTCTCTATTTCATCCTACATTTCACTCCCCTTCTCCCCTCTAGGATCCTGGAGAATAAATGCACAGAAGTCAAGACCATACAAACACACATTTTTTTTGAGATTGTTTTTCCCCCAAATTCCTCAGTAACTATCTTAGTCCACAAAGGCAGCCTTACTTCTTTCCAAGGTCACACTCAAATATTAGTTTTCTTTTGCATATCATTAGGAAGATGAGAATAGTATGTCCTAGGTCTGGCAGGGAATATTTCACTCTGTACCTACTGATCTGTCAGCTTGTAAGAAGGCAAACTAACAAGCAAAAGCAGACTTGTACAAGAAAGAGAAAGAGAGACAGAGACAGAGAGACACAGAGAAGAAAGAAGAGATATAATAAGAAGACAGGAGGAGAGGGGAGAGAGAAGAGGAGGAATTCAGTGGGAGACTAAAAGTCCCGAGAGACAAACCATACCCAGCACCTTAGGCTCATGAATGTGCAGACATCACACAGATGTCTACTCTGTGACTTCTACCTGCCAGGAACTATTCTAGACCCTGCCGATATAACATTGAGAATAAAAGACTAAAATTTCTGCCTCCCTAGAACTTATATTCTATAAGGAGTAATATGATAATAATAAAATGTAAATAAGTAAAATATTTATGTTAGGTGGTGACAAGTGCAGGGGAGTGGGACTAGATGTGTGAGGGGGTTTCAAATTTTAGAAGAGAATAAGAGTAAGGTGATATTTATAAAGACATGAAGGAGGCAAACCATTCTAAAGCAATTTATTTATTTTTCTTTTGAGATACAACCAAAATCAATGCTAATTTAAACCTAGAAGGTGATTTATTAGAAAGATACTGGGAGTTACCTGCATAAGTAAGGAAGAGAAAACAAACAAGCAAACATATATCAAACAAAATAAAATCAAGAACAATCAAAAAAATCTTCAAAGTTTTACAAGGAAACCACCAAACACCCACAGACTTCCACTCCAGGAGTTGATGGGCTTAGCTCACTGCCTTGAGATGACCACATGCATCTCTGGTCTCCTATGAAGTTTTTATATTCTTAGAGGAGAGAATATTATTGACTCATCTCAGGTCTTAATAAAATCGACTTCAACCAAGGGAGTCAGAGGAAGTGAAGAGGGTGAATTGGGGTGAAGAGGCTCTGTAGGCATGAGGACATTGGCAAAGAGTCAGGATTATGGATTGGGCCTCAGAAATAAGGAAGAAGATACCGATTTGTATCGACATCACTGAATTACTTGTTTCTTTTTAAAACAATGAAAAGGAGCCATGAGAATTTTTCTGCCCAGGGTATCCCTCTTGATGTCCCTGAGCAACCTTCAGGTCGGATAAAGCTGCTAGAATTAGTGGGCAGTCTGGGAGCAATAGATTGTAGAGAGATGGCAAAAGGAGAGACATCCCAGGATGAGCCAGTATCTAACTCTGTGATCTTGAATAAGTTAAAGAGCACAGAATCATAGAGCCCAAGGGTCTCTAGGATCAGCTAGTACAGCTTTTCTGACTTATGGATGAGGAAACCAAAGTTCGGAGAGGGAATCATTTAATCACATATTTAGTGTCAGCCTCTTTATTCCCCTCTGAGTCCTCTTTCCATTGTATGAAACCACCCACTTGGCTAGGAAGCCCTGCTTCATTTTTTTTTTCCAAAAATTGCTATTACTGTCTATGGAATTGTTTATAGACTTTTGGATGTGACTTATCTGGGGTTTAAGTCTTAGTTGCAAAACTTACTATCTGTGTGAAATTTGGTTGGCTGATTTAACTCTTCTGAGCCTCAAAATCCTGGTTTGTAAATGGGGATGGGATCTACCTCATGGAACTCATGCGATTATTAAAGGAGATAATTATTATATATGAGGTTTTGAGTAAAGATGCTAATGACTAAAAAAATAACCAATTTAGGTTTTCTGGTATAAGTTGAATTATTTGTTTTATCAATGTTGTTTATGTTTATAGCCACAGCTTATAGTATGGGGTCCTTGGGGAAGAAAATGAAGGAGGAGAAGGAAGAGAAGGAGGAGGAGGAGGAGGGGGAGGAAAAGGAGAATAGAACAAAAATAAGAAGAGAAAGAAGCCAACACCACCAAAGCTCACACTTAAGATGAATAATCAAACTTTCAAACTTTGTCCTCACTCTAAACTTGAGATGGAAAAGTTAAAAGTGAGAGAGGATTCTTCTATCTTAAACTAAACATTCTCATCCTCTGGGAGGGAGACCTGGACTCATGCTATTGGAATTTGTGTATCAGATCAGCAGGTGCTGGATTGGTTTACTTGAGGAACAAAGAAAGCATTTAACTTCTACAGTAAAATAATTATTTGGAACCTGGTCTGCTGCCTGATATTTCATCTCTGAAAAGGAAATTAGATAGAGTTTAGGAAAAAAAATACGAATATGATAGACCTCTCCAATGCTAAGTGTAGAGGCAACTATCCTAGTTACAAATAACACTGAAGTATATCTCCAATAGCTTTTTCAAGGTCTACATGAAATATAATTCCATTAGCTTCTTATTTCTAGGAGAAGATAAAGAGAGGCTAGAGATAAAGGCAAACTTGAAACGGTTGTCCTGTTTGAAATTGAGAATATTTCAAAATATATCTATTGCATAAAGGTCAGCTAAAATTGCTTTAAAGTTACTTTCTGGTATTTGTTGGGCTTATTTTTAGCTACTTTTTTCATGTAATTACCTTTTAGCATAACAACTCAAATAGTGAAACTAGATAAATAGAAAAAACAGTGTAAAAGTGTTTTTTGATTTTTTTGTTTTTAGAGGTAAAGTACAATCCCAGAAATAGCTAAAAGAATGCTTAGCAATAGTTCAGAAAAATCTAGCCTTAGCAAGAACTCAGACATCAATGAAAATGGTCTTGAATGGGAGTCAAATGTAGTTTTTAAGATTGTAATCTCTAAGAAACTCTCCCTCAAGGGTCTTTTAAAATATATATCTGGAAAATAATACCAATGGGCACATCAACTTCTGAGAGTGTAGTGACTGATTTATATCTATGGCAATATTTTCTGTTAAAATTTTAAAAGTGTATTTACTGGGCAATATCCCTCACTCAGGTGTTCTAAATTGTGATATCTAAGCCATGACTAAAAAGTTTAGCAAATGGAATTTACTTTCCTGTTCTTTTAATTTAAAAAATATCCTTCTTTAAGCAAGTCTTGGCAAAGAACTTGGACAACGCCTTGGCACTTTCAAGGCTAAGGCTTCTAAACACCTCTTTATACATCCCAATAGCTATGAAGTCATAGTTCTTGTGGTTCCATCTTAGATAAATAAAGATTATTATTTTCTCAGAACAATAAAATTTTAATAATAAACCTAAAAGTAAGAGGACTGCACTTGGGACTCCAGGCCATTACAAAAAAGTGAAATAAAATGTTTATCCTAGCGTTTTTCTGGGAAAATGCCAAGGAATAAAAATAAGAAGACAAAAAGACTTTCTTTTTTGCCAGTGAGTTGACAAATCTAAAAAGTAACTTGCAAAATCTTGGAGAGCTTGAAGAGCAAATACACAATTTGTGTATTTGTTTGGAGGAACAGAAATACTCAAAAGAATCAACACTGCCCAAATGTAATTAGCAGAACATGTGATCTCTCCTTTCCTACCCCATTATCTATGAACAGTAACATTTATGACCAAACTGATATAGAACAGGAGGGTACATGACACCAAAAGGAGACTGAAATACCAGACAATTTGTCCATTTCAAGCCAGAGACTCTGTGAGGGACTTTAGAACAAAAGGTTCCTTGGGTATTACTCAACCCAAATCTTTCAGTTTTGTTAAGTGTTGGCCCATGAAGCAAAACAACTCACCCAAGATCTTGCTAAGCAACAGAGCTAACTCTGGAAATCTGATAAGGACAGTGTTGTTGTTGGCACCTGTGTGTGTGTGTCTTCAGCTCTTTCCTTCAAGGCACAGGGAGGGCATCTCTCTAATGAGGGTCATATGATGTGCTTTGGGGAAGATCAGTAAATTCTTATTAAGTTTTATGACCTATCTTGATGTGAAATAGTTTTTGAGAATAGTTTTCACATGTAAATGTTTTCAGTTTACTCTAGTGCTTCAAAGACAGTATACTATTATCTTCTCGCTTTCATTATTTTTAGTAGAAAAATCTGAATTCATTGTAACTGATGTTCCTTTGTAAGTAACTCTTCCTTCCTGCATTAATGGATTCATATTTTTACCAACTCTGAAAAATTCTCGGCTATTATCTCTTTAAATATTTTCTCTTCTGCATATTCTCAATTCTTTCTTTGTAGAGCTGCATTTAAATCTATATTTAAAATGCTTACTCTAACTTCCTATGTCCTAATCTCAATTTTTTATTAATTTTTTATTTCAAAATATTCAGGGCATACAAATGTTTTTGTTACATGGATAGTGTTTATGATGCTTTAGTCAGGGCTATAAGTGTGTCCATCACCTGAATACTGTTCATTGTACCTGTTAGGTAGATTTTTACCCCTCCCCTCCTCCCCTCTTACTGATTTCCAGTGATTTTTACTTCTTTCGGTGCCTATGTGTGCCCATCAATTAGTTCCAGATTATTAGAGAGTTCATGTGGTATTTCTTTCTCCATTCATGAGATACTGTACTTAAGAAAATGGTCTCCAATTCCATCCAGATTTCTGCAAAAGACATTAATTCATTTCTTTTTATGGTTGAGTAGCGCATATATATATATATATATATATATATACACACACATATATTAGTATATAGTAGTATAGTGTATATATAGTAGTGTGTATATATATACACATACACACACACACCACGTATTTTAATACACTCATGAATTAATTTATGGGCACTTGGGTTGATTCCACATCTTTGCAATTGTGAATTGTGTTGCAGTAAACATTTATGTACTGGTATCTTTTTGATAAAATAACTTCTTTACCTTTGGGTAGATACTCAATAGTGGGATTGATGGATCAAATGGTAGACTGACTTTTAGTCCTTTGAGAAATCTCCGCAGAGTTTTCCATAGAAGTTGTACAAATTTGCAGTTCCACCAACAGTATATAGGCAATTTTTTTCTTTTTGCATCCATGCTACATCTGCAGTTTTTGGACTTTTTAATAAGAGACATTCTAACAGGGGTAAGGTGTTATCTCATTGTGATTTTAATTTACGTTTCTCTGATTAGTGATGCTGAGCATTTTTTCATATGTTTGTTGGCCTTTGTCTAACTTCTTTTTGAAAGTTCATGTCTTCTGCAAACTTTTTAATGGGGTTGTTTGTATTTTTTTTTCTGATTTTTTTGAGTTCTTTGTAGATTCTGGGTATTATCCTTTTATCAGATACACAGTTTGCGAATATTTTCTCCCATTCTGTAGATTGTGCATTCTTTCTGTTGATTATTTCCTTTGCTGTGCAGAAGATTTATGATTTAATCAAGTTTCATTTATTTATTTTTGTTGTTGCTGTAATTACTGTTGGGGTCTTAGTCATAAATTCTTTGCCTAGATCGATACCTAGAAGAGTTTTTCCTAAATTTTCTTTTAGAATTTTTAGGGTATAGTGCCTTACATTTGAATCTTTCATCCATCTTGAATTAATTTTTGTGAATGATGAGAGTTAGGGGTCCTGTTTCCTTCTTCTTTATGTGACTATCCAATTTTCCCAGTACCATTTATTGAATAGGGGGCTTCTTTTCCCAACAATATGTTGTTATCTGCTTTGTTGAAGATCAGTTGTTTGTGGGTAGATGTTTTTATACCTGGGTTGTCTGTTCTGTTACATTGGTCTATGTCTCTATTTTTGTACCAATACCATGCTGTTTTGGTTACTATAGCCTTATAGTATAGTTTGAAATCTGGTAATGTGATGCATCTAGATTCGTTCTTTTTGATGAAGATCACTTTAGCTATTCAAGCTCTTTTTTTGTTTCCAAGCAAAGCATAGAATTATTTTTTCTATATCTGTGAAATATGATGTTGATATTTTTATGGGGATTGAATTGAATCTGTAAATCACTTTGGGCAGTATGGACATTTCAATGATGTTGATTCTACCAATTCTTGAGCATGATATGCTTTTCCATTTGTTTGTGTCATCTGAGATTTCTTTCCTCAGTGTTTCCTAGTTCCCTTTTTAGAGATCTTTCCCCTCTTTGGTTAAGTATATTCCTAGGTATTTTATTTTCTTTGTAGCTATAGTGAATGGTATTGAGTCTTTGATTTTACTCTCAGCTTGACTGTTATTGGTGTATAGGAATGCTACTGATTTGTGTGCATTGATTTTGTAACCTGAGACTTTGCTGAATTTATTTATCAATTCCAGGAGTGTCTTGGTGGAATCTTTGGGGTGTTGTAGAGATCATATCATCAGTGAAAACTGATCATTTAACCTTCTCTTTCTCAGTTTAGATACCTTTATTTCTTTCTCGTGTCTAATTGCTCTGGTTAGGACTTCCAGCATTGTGAGCACTATGAGCACTATGTTGAATAGAAGTGATGACAGTGGGCATCCCTCCCTTAGGAGGGATGCTTTCAACTTTTTCCCATTCAGTATGATGTTGGCTGTTTATTTGTCATAAATAACTTTTATAATTTTGAGGTATGTTCCTTCTACACCTAGTTTGCTGAGGGTTTTTATCATGAAAGGGTGTTGGATTTTGTTGAATGCTTTTTATGCACCTATTGAGATGATCATATGGTCTTTGTTTTTGCTTCTGTTTATGTGGTGAATCACATTTTTGATTTACATATATTGAATCACCCTTGCATCTCTGAAATGAAGCCGACTTCATCATGGTGGATTTTTTTTTATGTGCTGTTGAATTTGGCTAGTATTTTTTTGAGAATTTTTGTGTATATATTCATAAGGGATATCATTCTGTAGTTTTCTTTTTTGTTGTGTCCTTTCCTGGCTTTAGTATCAGGTTGATACTGGCTTCATAGAATGAGTTGCACCTAGGAATGAGCAGCACCTAGGAGGGCCAGTGGGCAGGCAGGTCACAGATTGAGCACCCGTTGGTCCACTGCAGGTCTTTCAGAGAAAAGGCGTGAGCCCTATTCTTTATGGAAACCTCAGTGTAGTAGACATGCTAACAGAAGGGAAACAGCTCCTTCTGAGAGTTTTGGCTCAATTGTATCTCTTGGGAGCCATGGGCTGGGGAGGGGCAAGGGAGGAAAAGAGTTTAAATAGAGGACAGCTAGCATTCTGGTCATCTCTGTCTCTTTTTCTGGAAGCAGTATGCCTATAATATCCAAGCTCAGGGCTCATGCAACTGCCCCAGGACCCACCAGCTCCTGTGCCTCCTACAGTCTGGACCAAAGTTGGGAAATATTTATGTGGCTACAAAAGAGAAAAAAGTGAGAGGCTAAAGTTCTCTGGGGAGGACAAAGGTGGAGAAGCAATATGGTAGCTGCCATCTCAGCTTGGATCTACAGTGATGGAAAGTGACCCTGAGGGGGCTGGCAACCTGGTGCTTTGTCCTCGAGAAGCTCCAAGTCACTGGCAGCAGCAGCTTTTGGGCTTGTGAAGGTAGAAAGGCCTTCGAGCAGTATGGGAGCCTGCTGACTTCTAGAGATGTAAGGGAGGGAGAAACAAAACTCCCACCTACCCTTTTTGCTAGGCTTCAAGCCTCTTGGGGGGTGACCTCTGCTGATATCTTGCCCCTTCTTGTTCTGCTCCACAACTTCTTCCTGTGGAATCTCTGGTATGTTGTGGCACTTTTCCCTTAGAATTACAGCCAATCTAGGCAGCTGATGTCTCTGGGCAGCGATCTTTCAGTTCCCCTCTCTTAATCCCACTTTTTTTCTATCTCTTCATCTCCTTTATCATTCTGCTGCATAACGGTTTTACTAATATATTTTGTAGATCATTAATTCTCTTTCTAACTGTATTTAATCTGCCCTTTACCTATTCATTGAATTTTTTTATCATGTGTATTTTTCATTGCTAAAGTTCTATTTTTTATTTCAATAATTATGTATTGCATTTCTAAAATTACCATGTTTCCTTTTTTCAAAATTTTTCTGTTCATTCCTAATAGTTTCATTTTTTACAACCACTTTATTGAGATACAATTCAAAAACAATAAAATTCACCCTTTTGAAATGTATATTCAATGATTTTTTTAAAAAAATGTATTTACAGAATTGTGCAAACATCACCGTTACTAATGTCAGGCAGTACAATTTTCTTCCACTTCGGGAAAGGAAAGGGAGGAATTCAAAAGACTTTGTTTTACAATGTGGGTACCTGCTCAGCCACAGTAAAATAAAGATACTCCTGAAGCCCCTGATTCTAGGCCTTAGTTCCTGGATGGCATTTCTGCACCCACCCTGGGCCAGAAGGAAACATATTGCCCTGAAGGGAAGGAGACAGTCTTTGGCAGGATTCACCACCTGCTGACTAAAGAGCCCTTGGGCTTTGAATAAACATCAGGGGTCACCACAGGCTTTGGGTGAGACTAGGCTAGCTTCAAGTGTGACTTGGCACACATGGCCACAAGGGGATGCCCTTGTCACTCCTCCTCCAACTCCAGCAGCCCAGCATAGAGAGTGAGGAAAGAGAATGAGAGACTTTGCTTGGTAATCCAGGGATTTCTCCTGTATCTTACTCAAGTCCACCAAGGCAATACCACCAGGAGTCTGCAAGAGTCACAGCATTACTGGGCTTGGGGAACCCCCAGTGCTGATACAGCTACAGTGACCAAAGATTTAGATCACAACAAGCAATTCCCTTTCAATATCTGGAAAGCCTTCTCAAGAAGGATGGTTTCAAACAAACCCAGACTGTGAAGATTAAAATAAATACCTAACTCTTCAATGCCCAGACATCAAAAAACATCTACAAGCATAAAGAACATCCCAGAAAACATCACCTAATCAAACAAACTAAACAATATACCAGTGATGAATCCTGGAGTAATGGAGATATGTGACATTTCAGACAAAGAA
>CM052440.1:23100765-23124623 GCA_028533085.1 Varecia variegata | reverse complement strand
GGTCAGGAGTTCAAGACCAGCCTGAGCAAGAGCGAGACCCCATCTCTACTAAAAATAGAAAGAAATTATCTGGCCAACTAAAATATATATAGAAAAAAAATTAGCCAGGCATGGTGGCGCATGCCTGTAGTCCCAGCTACTCGGGAGGCTGAGGCAGTAGGATCGCTTAAGCCCAGGAGTTTGGGGTTGCTGTGAGCTAGGCTGACGCCATGGCACTCACTCTAGCCCGGGCAACAGAGCAAGACTCTGTCTCAAAAAAAAAAAAAAAAAGTACTAGAAGAAAACATAAAGGAAAACCTTCTTGATATTAGTCTTGGCAAATATTTTTTGGGTATGACCCCAAAGGCACAGGCAACAAAAGCAAAAATAGATAAATGGGATTACATTAAACTAAAAAGCTTCTGCACAGCAAAGTCTACAATTAACATAGTGAAGAGACAACTTATGGAATGGGAGAAAATATTTGCAATATTTGATAAGTGGTAATATCCAAAATATATAACATCCAAAACAACTCAATAGCAAGAAAACAAATAACAATTAAAGAATAGGCAAAGGTCTTGAATAGATATTTCTCAAAAGAAGACATACAAATAGCCAAAAGATATATATATATATATATATATGTGTATATGTACACACATATACACACATACATAAGTATATATAAATGCTTAATATCACTAAACATCAGAGAAACTCAAAATAAAGTCACAATGTGACATCACCTCATATCTGTTAATGGCTATTGTCAAAAAGATGAAAGATAATTTTTGGCAAAGATGTAGAGAAAAGGGAACCCTTGCACACTTTCGGTGGGAATGTAAATTAGTATAACCATTGTGAAAAACAGTATGGAGTTTTCTTTAAAAATTAAAAATAGAACTACCATGTGATCATCAATCTCATTTCTGGGTATATACCCAAAGAAATTGAAGTCAGTATGTAAAAGATATAACTGCACTCTCATGTTCATTGGCACATTCTGCACAATAGATAAGACATGGAATCAATATAAGTGTTCACTTATGTATGAATGGATTTTTTAAAAGTGGCTTATAGATAGAAAGATAGGTAGTCCATGACTTATAATGGCTCAACTTAAGATTATTCAACTTGATGAAGGTGCAAAAGAGATACACATTCAGTAGAAACTGTGCTTCGAGTACCCATACAGTCACTCTGTTTTTCACTTTCAGTATGGTATTCAATAAATTACATGAGATATTTGACATTTTATTATAAAATAATCTCTATTTTAGATTATTTTGCCCAACTGTAGGCTAATGTAAGTATTCTAAGCACATATTTTAATATAAGGAAGGCTAGGTCAAGCTATGGTATTTGATAAAGTTTATTAAATGCATTTTTTGGCTTATGACATTTTCAACTCATGATGGGTTTGTCAGGTTGTAATCCTAGGGTAAGTCATGGAGCATCTGTACATTCAATGGAATACTATTTAACTTTCAAAAATAAGGAAATCTTACTATTTTTAATAACATGAATGAACTTGGAGGACATTCTGCTAAGTGAAATAAGTTAGGCATAGAAAAACAAATACTACCTGATGCCACTTTTATGTGGAATCTAAAAAAACAGAAGTAATGGAAGCATAGAGAGTAGAAGGGTGGTTGCTAGGGTCTGAAGATTGGGGTTTGGTGGATTGGAAGATGTTGGTCCAAGAGTACACAGTTGCATTTAGACAGGATAAATAAGCGCAGGAGTACTGCCATAGCATGGTGACTGCAGTTAATAATAATGTATTATATACTTGAAAATTGATAACAGAGTAGATCTTAAATGTTCTAACAACAGAAAATGATATGTGAGCTGATGAGTATATTAATTATTTAAACATTTTAAAATGTGTGTATATACATACCAAAGTATCATATTGTCCACTGTAAATATATACAATTTTTATTTGTCAAGTATACTTTAATTTAAAAAACAGATTTAATAGATTGAAGTGAGTGACACTGTGAATTAAAGTAATTGAAATGTTTTGTCTAAGGTTAAAGAGAGTAAAACAAAATAAATTTTATTAGAAGTTGATAAAAGAAGCGCAGCTCAAGATTGACCTTTGTAACTTGTCCTTCCCCACCAGTTTCATTCCAGTAATTCTATTCACAACCACATCTCTAGAACTTACAACCAGCCCCTGTGTTTTGTAAAGGCTGAGAAGAGGACATTTATAGGCATACACGTAAACACATCTAAACCCCCCTTAATGCCAAGGGAGCCTACTCTTGTTATACACTCTGAGAGCAGAGCTCTAGTCCCAAATAAGGGCTGTGACACTTAAAATGTCTCTGATCCTACATTCTGATTTTTTCTCCCTTCCTAAGTAGAAATGTACCTTATTGAGCTAAATTAGACTTAAAGAACATTTCCTGAATTAGCTAACATACCATGAAACCTAAATAAATGTCCAAATAAATGTTATTATGACAATTAAGTCTCTTCCCCAGTCTTTGCCTATCATCCAGTCAAAAATTGCCTCTCTTTCCCTTCCCTCATATCCCTTCAGGTACTTTATTTTTTCCTTCATAGCACTTATCACTACCTGACATCATATAATAAACTATGTGTTTACCTACTGATTGTTTGGATACCCTATAAATATCAAGTTTTTTAGGGCAAGGATTTGTTGGTCTTGTTTGCTACTGTGTTCCTAGCACCTAAGCCATCCCTGGAGTATAGTAGAAGCTTAATAAAAATTATACATATATACATATTGTTGACAGACTTAATGGAAAAGGTACAGAGAGAGGCACAATGGAGGGAGTTGTTAAAGAACTTAACAACTTTGGTAAAGGATTTTTATTTTTAGGATAGATTTTTTCTTTTTATAATAAAGGATATTAATTCTATATGAGGAGGTTCAGAGGAGGTACTCTGGTGAAGGGACAGATTAGCCTAAGGTGGGTCTTGAAATACATATGTATGTGTTTCTAAGCAAAAGGAACGTAAAGCAATTCCAGGAAGAAAGGAGAATTTTCATTGACACCAGAGCAAACAAAACAAGATGGGAGCTTAAAAGCATGGTTGACGTGATTCCAGCAATTCAATATGGTATAGGATGAGACCTGACAAAACCTGGTAAGAAATGAGGCCAGAGAGGTTACCAAGGACCAGAAGGCAAAGGACCTTCGATGTACTGAGATGCCGTGCATGCTGCTCTGAGGAGCCTGGATCACATTCTGAGAGCAATGGTGCATCATTGAGTAGTTTTAAATAGACAAATAAGAAAGAACCAGATTTATATATTAGAAAACTCACTCTATACTGTGGATGATGAAGTTTGGCAAAATACAAGAATCTTTAGAAATCTAGATGGAAACTGAGGAAGTCGTGAAATAAGACAGTGGCAGTGAACATAGAGAGGAGTTTATTTGAAATAACAATCCATACGGTAAGGTAGCTAAGGCTCTTGAATATTTTCAAACCACTAAATTCTTTCTTTTGGCAGAACAGCAGGTGCATTTTAAGGGGGTAAGACATAAATATAGATGATGCTCGTAGGACCAACCAAAATTTGAAAGCTACCTCACAGTAGAAGTAAAATCTCAGGGCTATTAAAATGAGATTAAGATGTATACATGGGACCTCACTCATTTTATGTTGCCTAAATTTCTACTTTTCTCTACATATGTTGTAATTCAATTTCTTACATCTTATCTGGAAACAAAATCTGTTGAATGCATGAGTGAAAAGGAAAAGGAATTTTCTAGATATTTTTAAAATATATTTCTATTTATTTCATACATTTACAAGTATGTTTTAAATTATATAACATTGTTATTTCACATACATTTTTACTTCTGGTAGTGAAGTTAGAGTTCCCTTGAAATAAACTGAGCATTTTCTTTCACTTGTAAATGCTAAGTAAGTTTTTATGATGATTGCAAAATCCAACCAAAGAAAACTCTAAGGCCATCATTATGATAAAATTACAACTATAGAAAAACTGGAACCCAAAACTTAAAAGATCACAGGGAAAAAACTTCATAGTCTTTTATAAAGACAACCTTTTAAACTCTCTGGTATTTCTGAAAACCTAGCTATTATCAGTTGAAGAACTTTTAACTAAGAAATCAACATTCCTCTAGCTCATTTAGTGGTCTATTATTCATCTGTATTTTTTGTACTTATTAGGGCATGATAATTCCTCACAAACCTCAAAGCCCGAGTACATTATAGTTCTCCTTCACCGTAAAGGCACCAGCTAGCCCTAATTTTCAAACAGAGATCTTGAGAAAAAAAAATTGAACTTTTCTCATTTTCTCATTTTCTCTCCAAATTAAGAATTAAAGCCAAGGCTCCAGTGAGTCAGTCTTGGAAAGAAAGAATTTATATGTATCATTGCTTTAATCCATTTACGGGGAGTTTATCCAGAAAGAGGTAAAATCAAAATCACTGTTGTTACTAAGATAGTTGAGAGAATCTCCTGTTTTAAATTCCTCCTGTTGTTAACCATATCCCCTGGGTACCTTCTTGAAAATTTAATCAAAGTGAATCCTAAGCCATCTCTCTTGATAGAGTACCAATTGAGCAACTTTGAAGGGAAAAGGAACATAGACAGGCAAGAAGTGTGACAAAACAACTCTCAAGCAAGTTTGGTGGCAGGAGTATCTCATGCTATCTTTATGAAACTAGCTTTTTTATTTCTTGCTTATGGATGAGGAAATTGAGGGCTAGAGAGCTTAAATGAGTTAGTATATGGAAAAGTAATATTTATTCTCATGTATCTGCATTGTGAATAGCAGGCTTCTTTCTATTCTGCCTCCCTGGAGAAATGTACTTTTCTGCTTTTTAACTTATTTGGGATTTCGATAGATTGATCATAGTATCACACTAAGTACTTAAAAAAATGTGCTACACTAAGCATTGGTATAAGAATCACCGATGGATGCTCTTTAAAAATGTGGAATCCTGTGTTGCATAATGTATCAGGTCTGTATATCTGGGACACAGTGTCTGGTAATCTGAATGTGGAAAAGTACCCCAATATGGTGGATACACACTTACAATTTTGAAAACCACTATCCAAAGTGGGGTACGGGTAGAGTGATGAGGGAAGAGGAAGGAAGGAAGTCTCCAGATTTCCTTCCCTCAGCACCTCTCTAGGGCTGCCCTAGTGAGTAAAGGAGCAAGTGGGAAGCTTCTCTTCTCCAGCTGTGCCCTGAAAAGACAGAGTGTTGCCTCTAGAAAGACCAGTTGTCCCCAAACAGGACCTAACCTAGTGCCTTTCCCAGATCCCAGATGCTTCTACAAGAAAATGTCACATTGTCCTTAACTTGGTCCTTGTCAACCAATATTAACTCCAAAAGGAATGCTGTTTTCAAAGTTGTAGTTTTGCTTTTTAGACTTAAGAATAACATAGGACTTTGGATAAAGACAAATCAAAGGCTTTTAAAGATGTAGACAATCATCTGAGATGTTTTCCCTAAGAAGAATAGAGACAAAGTTTGTTTAAGTTCATCACAGTCTTTCTAAAAGAGAATTTATGGCAGATTATCTACTACCTACTTGAGAATATGTTTTCAAAGATTGATGGTGAATTTTATACATAGAGGAAGGAAAATTCATTTTCATTTCTTTTTTTTTTTTTTTAGGAAAGTAAATCAATGTTTACTATTTATTTTTTTTGTTTGTTTTTTTTTTCTTATGGAAGAAATGATTTATTATTTTAGAGTAATACACTGGTGTTTCTTTTGGTATTTCCTTAATTCCCTATTTCTTTTTATTTTTTTATTTTTTATTTTTTTTATTTATTTATTTATTTATTTTTTATTTATTATAGCTTATTATGGGAGTACAACAGTTCTGGTTAAATGTATTGCCCATGCCCCTCCCAACCCCCCCCACCCCGCCGAGTCTGAGCTTCAAGCGTGTCCATTCCCCTGACAGTGCACATCGCACTCATCATGTAGGTATACACCCATCCTCTCCCCCACCCCCATCCCCCTGAGTCAAATCTTTAAGCGTGTCCATTCCCCAGACAGTGCATATGGCACTCATCATGTAGATATACACCCATCATTTCTTATAAGTTTTATCGAGAGAAAATAGATTTTAAGTTTATACCAAGAAATGGCCTGAGGGTGCTATCACAGCTCAAGGAATTTACCTTACTGTAGAAAAGACATGAGAATAAAAAATTCACAGTGTACCTAATGTAATGTAAATCTCACACATCTGCCAGTCAGTTCAGTCCAGATGATGATCCTTTGATGACAGGCCATTTCCCCGTAAGCTAGAGTTCACTAAAAATGTTCTTTTAAAATATATTAGGCTTCAGAGATATTATTCCTTTGTTTCAGACACATATTTGACTACATAAGCACTGATATAGACAGGTATACTTTTGACTGCAAATTTGCAACCACTCAAAGACTATTTCAGGCTACCAAAGGGACACAGAAACATGTAGTAAAGAGTTAACTATGGTAGATGAGAATATTCAATGAGTTGTTTTTTTTTTCAAAGAACAGAACTGATTGATCATTAGAAATTGTTTTTTAAAAGGCATTCAACAAGTGCATCACATTCTCTAAGAACCTTTGGCTCCAAGCATAGGTTTTAGTTTTAACTAGATAAAATAGAAGTTATTTTTAATAAATTATATGCACTACTATTTCGCATTGTATCGAATTGTGGATACCAGTATTACAGAAAGCTGAACACTGTTATTACTGTATTATAAACTCAAAACCTCTGTTCCAGATATATTGCCTTCAAGATTAATTCATTTTTAAAGTATCATTTTCAAAAAAATTTATATTTATTTAACATTTTTAATCCTGAGAGTTATCCACCATTTTTGCTTAACAACCATGCAGTAATTGTTGAGATCTTATAGAAGCTTCTGATTTAATAGAATATTATTGCATATGAATCAGTAAAAACAACAAAAATGGGAATAATGACAACTATCTAAGCAAGTTGTGAGATCTAATTACATATTGTAAGATGTGTTCAAAAACTCCTTGTAAGTAAATGTTAGAAGCAGAAAAATTTTAGTGGCAAATTCTATGTTCACATTAGTAAAACATTACAGGCTAGATATTATCTTTTGAATTCTAATCTATTCTTTTATTTATTTTATATATGGGAGATATGAATTTCACAAAAATTCAAACACTGATGCCATTTGCTATGTTTTATTTTGCTATTAGCTTATTAACCATAACATGCAAATAATCAAAAAGAAACATATACATGACTTAGAGTGAAAAAATTTTAGAAAAGAAAATTATACTTGGTATGTATGCAAATTATTAATACTAAAATATTTATTTAAGTGCATGTGGCTTCATAAATTTTGTCTAGTATTTTGCAGAATTATTGGTCTCAAAATGTATCATCCTATTTTTTAACTGAACAAATTTGAACATATCAAGATAATTTGGTTCAAGACAGTAAACATCATGTGTATGTAGTCCATGCTTTTGGACACATTAAGTTAACATTTAAGGATTATAAAACTTAGCTGACTTCCATGCAACCAGTGGAAGGCTTTGCACATCATTTGACAGTAGAGATACAGAAAACACTAAATTTACAAATAAAGTATTGAGTTTGGTTTCTGTTTGTGTGTATGTGTGTGTTCTTGTGATGAAATAGGCCTGCCTTTCATCTTTTCTTTAAGAAAAAGGGGTAAATGTTTACAAAACATTTTCCCTACAAGTTTAAATTTCATGGAAGTAATAAACAGCAACAAAAAATGGATACAATGAAAACCGACACACAGAAAAGTAACCATAAAATGTTGCTCCAGGATACACCTCAAAATAATTGGAATTAGTAGATATTAATTAAGAGTGATTTCATTTGCTACGCGTAGACATTCATACATATCAGGTGGCAAGTTGCCTTCAGTCAGGCGATTGCCATCCAAACGCAAATGCTTGATCTTGGAGTAGGATAATGGTCCCAGGATCTTACAGAAGCTCTTTACATCAAACTCTGGAAATCAAAGAATAGAAAACTTTAATCATTTTTTAGTACACTGGCTTAAAATAATAATTTTAAAAATTCTTCGAGTCTGTAATATTATCAAGTAGGACAACTCCAAAGCAAAAACCAAATTATGGAATGTACACCACCTGAGTTCATTTTTTTTCTTCTGTTTCATTCTCAAACTCCAGTTAGCAATGACTCCAGGGGAAACCCAAACACACTGTACTCCTTTCCTTCAAGATGCTGCCTTAACTCACCAATTTAATTCTAGGGATCTTTATAGTACCTACCTTTGAGAAAGTATGGAACAATGGAAAGAAGATGGGCATAGGCCCATATCGGGATTCTGCCACTTCCCAGGCGGGTGACCTTGGAACACTTATCTGATTTTCCCGTTAGAGATAACATAGGTATCTCACTGTGTTGCATGAAGATTAAATTAATTAAAGAATGTAAAGCATTTCAGACAGTACCAGTACATAGCATATCCTAAATAATTACTGATGTCCTTTAAATTTTGTTCTCTTTTCCCAATTATTCTACATTAGGAAGATCTGTGATTAGGCTAATGCTTAGAATTGCAAACTTGAAATATGAAATATTGTTTTGGGCTATATATTCTCTAATATTAGAAAATATTAAAGGACTCTTTATAGCAAGAGAATGTGGACAGTTGATATGGATGATTATTGTCTGGCAAGATACACTAAGTTGAGGAGATACATGCAAAGACAAACAAGAGTACCCGACAATGTCAAGGAGAAAGAAGGAAGAAAAGTAACTACTATTCAAATGACCACTGTGTGCTGGGCACTGTGATTTCTCTCAGCTTAGCACTAAGTTCCTACTGGCCTTTCTCCTAGAAGCCACCTTTCCCATCTTCCACACTGGCCCTTCCATCCTTTACTCATGTCATGCATACTTCCACATGGGCCTGCATCTGCATCCTTCTTCTTTCTTATTTCAGAGAAAGAAGTAGCTCCACTCCTGTGGCTAACCTCTACCCACAAAATCTAATGGATTTCTTTAGCCATGAATCATCTCAAATTCCTTTAGCATTTTGGTCTGTCAGAGTATCCTACCTCCTAACCACACATGTTTAAAATGTGGGATCACATATTGCCACATAGTGAATTTTCCACTGGAAACAACTGTAGGAGTTTCACTATGTTAGCTTGACTGTGTATTGTGTGACAGTCAAACAGCACCAGCTCCTACCTTGAATGCTTTCCAGATATAAGGAAGAACATGTGGTGCCTCAGAGTTGGCAATCATCATCTCCTTCGTGAGAACACCCCAACTCTACTAGCAGTTACATGAAACCATTAAAGAATGATAAAGTATCATATTTGTAAGGTATGCTGTAATTTTTTTTGATGGCAATATCTTTATTCAGTATGGTAAGAAAAGCAATTTGCAGCAGATGAAAATGTTTAATTTTAATAGATTATTTTGCATATATAATTGCTTTATATGTGAATCAATGTTTTCCACCTGATTTTTCATTTAAAACACTTGTCCATGAATTGGCTTTTCTCTTCTGCCAAATTCTGTTAGAGTAAGGCAGGAAATTATGAATTTCAATTTCCCACCTGAATCTGTATTGCTTGAGTTGAAAAATGTCCCAGAAGACCATATAAGTGCATAAACAATCTAAGTGAATGAGGTCAACCTCCATCCAGAAGATAAATGAAAAATAAACTATGGCAACAGGAGAAGGAAAGAAGAAACTGGAACAGCAAATGAAGAGAAGGGCTGTATATAAGAAATGGGGCTCTGTAATACGTATTTTTTAAAAAGATGTTCCAAACCCCCATCATATTCCTTCCCTCCTTAATCTTTCTCACAGTCCTTATCAGAGCACTATGGAGGCCACACACACCAAAACACAGGTCACAGAGGTAGGCGATGATCGTGAGAGCAGAGTAACATGTTGATGTCCAAGTAATAGTTATCAAGGAAGAACATGAGGTTATACGGGCTTCTCCGGAGTTATGGACAATGACTTGAATGCCTCTGCCACTGTGCCCCTTCTGAACTTGTTTATTCCTCCCTTAGCTAGATCTTGTAAAAAAATAAATGTAGGACACAAATCTAAGTTTTAAAGGAGGCAACTAATAAAAGATAAATATCAGGAGATAAGACAGCATGATAAATTAGCACAGAATATTAAATTTAAAGGACTTATATATCAAGTTCTATGATCTTAATTGTTCCTTATCTGGACACTCCAAAGAAAGGCTAGATATTGGAGATATAGTTGAGTTAGAATTCTTTTATGTTTGAAGTAGTGGGTTATTTTGTTGGCATTTTTATTTTTTTTTAATGGAACCAGAGGCAACTTAGCCATTTAAAACTTGAGGGTACATAAATCAAACACAGGCACAATTTTCTACTTACTTTCAAGTTCATTGACCTCCAGGTAATAGTTTTCAAGGTTTTCACTGACAGTTGGTATGCTTTTAAGTTTATTATAGGAGAGATCCAGCTCAACCAGGGATGATACATTAAAAGAATTTCCAGGTATTCCACTATCAGCCAGTTCATTGTGAGATAAACGCAGATACTGCAGCCCACTGAAGCGCTTGAAATACTCATCAGGGATGTTGCTGATCTTATTGTTGTCTAAGTAGAGAGTTAGAAGAGATACTGGGAGGCCAGAAGGCAATTTGGACATCTGATTGAAGCTCAAGTCAAGGTACTCCAGTGATTTAAGACCTCTCAAAGCAGCTGAAATAGCATCCTCTTTTAGCTGATTGTGTTGAAGATGGATGAAGGTCAGGTTTACCAGTCCTTCAAAGGAGCCCAGCTTTGTGATCTTGTTATGAGTGAGCTGCAGATCCTCCAGAGATTTGGGAAGTGGGCCCACAGACTCTGTCAGGTTGTTGTGGTTTATATGCAGCTTCTTCAGTTGTTTCAATTTAGAGAAAACTCTGCCTTTGATCTTGGAGTTTTCTAGAAGGTTGTGATCTAGAATGAGCCACTGTAAATCAGTTACGTTCTCAAAGGCCTTGTCATCAATATGGTCAATCTGGTTATTCCTAAGGTAAAGGTATTTGATTCCAGGAGGCACCATCGGCACACTCTTCAATTTCAGCCCATCACAGTACATGGCAGACGGATAGCTTTCAGGGCAGTTACATTCTGGTGCACAGTTTGGTGATGAGAGCCCATAAATTGACATGGGGAAATCATAATCATAGTATTGGCCACTGGCACCCCAAATTAAAGCCAAGAAGAGAGCAAATGCACCTAGATTCATTTTTGGCAAATGGTTTGAATCCTAAATAAAGAGGAAACATTTTTTATTATAAAATAGTAGACTTTCAAAAAAAAAGTAAATTCAATTTGCAACACAATGCATTAGAAAATGTGCATTTTTTTATTTTATCACCTCTTTTAGTGCATCTAAAGGTGTCTTTTAATTTTTATTTACATTTTGAGGATGAAGGTATCTGTTTACAACTTTGGGGTGAACAGGTTTCAGGTTAGACTGCATACACATGCGCCCCCTTCTGGGAGAGCCAGGCCTAATTGTTTCAGTCAACTTCTTTAGGTCCTTCCTTAATTAAATGCTTTCCTGCAAGAGGTTTCTGGGTGGTGCTCACTGATCACCATATTAGACCACTGCTTTAGAACATCCCTCGAAACCAGAAGAAATGAAAATGAGAAGACAGCTGTGAGCTGTACACTCTACCCTACCATTCGACATCATTAAAATATCTCATTAAGATCCTTCCTGAGAACATGGGCAATCTGTGGTTTTGCCTGGAGGAAAGCTGTCCTTATTATGTGTGGGGGAGGCAGAGGGGATGCATTCCTTTAAAAGTATCTGGTTATTGTTGGTTCTGAGGAAGGAGAAGAAAATTCTGGGTGCTGGTGTGCATGCACATTATTTCAAGATTTGTTTAACATTCCACACTTTTAAGAACACTGCAAAATTGTGTTCTGAAACTAATATTTAGTAAACTAATTTTAGTAAAACTAATGTTTATTATTCAGGGAAATGTCACACACATTCTAAGAATTTTTAAATCTAGAAAGAGATCCAACAGGTAGAGAAAGATACTCTTTTCCAAGTTTTGAATTAAAGTAACAGTCTCTCTCAATAACTCACAAGTTCTCTACTTTCTTCATGTCAAAATTTAAGGTGGAATGGTTTGTTTATCTAGATTTCAGTGGCCTCACAGAATGCAGGTGGGAGAGAGGTAGGAGTTAAGAAAACTTTTATATTTAACACTAGCTTTAGGAACCATCTAGGAAAAGATTCAATTGAGAATATAAATTAAAAATAATTTGTAATAGTTATCTTCTCATATTAACATGTTTCTAACAAGTTTCTAACATGTTTCTAAGGTGAGGCTCAATAAAGCCCATTTCATTTTCTTGGGGGAAGTTCACAGTTAGGTAAAGGAAAATTAAGATATAAGAGATGGACTTTTACAGAGTGAAGAGTTTATGGCTCAAGTGAAGTTGGTAGCCCTGGAAGGGAAATGTGAAGAAGGGTTCACATTCTGTTAGATAACGTAGAATATTGTGTCTTCCTACGAAAGTATGATACAAGCTATTGGATCAAAGTAGTCTGGGATAAGTAGGATTTTGGGATTAGAAATTAAAAACATCTTTGCTTTAACTTGGAATTCTAAGGCAGTCAATTTCATCAGATGAAACACTAAAAAAAAAGTTGTTAGAAACACTTTGATTGCTGACATAATGTAATAGGTAGCCAGGTTCTTAGTAAATTATTCCCTAAGATTGTGATGGAGGTATTTCATTTAGTTGACAGAACTTGGCCATGATAATAATTCCATAGCACTAAAAAGAACATGATGACATATTCCTAGGATTATTTATAAGATATAGGATGTTAATACTATAAAGATTTGTCTTGCTTCATTAATAAGCTATTTTAAATTGAGTATACACCAAAATACTCATGGTAACTATAAAGCAAGTATTGAATAGTAATGAAAGAAAGCTCCCATATTTTTGGCAGAATAAAATGAAGGCTCTAAATTCAATGAAAGTTTATAACCATATAATGAGTCCACTATGAGGCAAAAGTACACTGTACTTCCCTTCGTTTGTCCAAATACCTGTGGTTATAGAGAAAATGCTGTTTTCAAAATGTAAATCATTTCCCAGAATTTCTTTAAAACATGTTCCTTAAGATGTACATCCAAAAACAAATCTTTAAAATTACCAAAATAAAAACAAGTGATCTGTAAGTGTCTAATCTTTTAGTTCACTTTTTATAAGAACATACAATGTCTATTGTCAATTATAACAATTTCTCACACTATATTTATTGCAAAATATTTTGAATGCTGATTGAAATGACCTTTCTTTGCTCCAATATTAGATTTGAACAATACTAATGTCTATAATTAGCATAAATAACAAACATCTTAATTTCTATACCTTTTCACTGTGTCTACTTTAACTGTTTTCTCATTCTAACCTTGAAACTTTTGTAACTTCCCTTGCCAAGCAAAACAACATATATTGCATAAAATTTCTCTCAAATCCATAAATCATGGAAAGCACGTTAAACAAAATGTGAAAATAAATACTCAAAACTGTGGATTTGCTGTTGAATAGCAATTGGCAAAGTTTCTCTGGAATTCTTTCTGTTCCTGTTACAACAAATGCTATCCCAAACAGTCAGCATCCCCAGTGCTATAGTAAAACAGCACTTACCTTTCTGTCTTGACACTGCTTTCGTTAATTCTTAAAGCAGATGCACTGTGGACAAGAATCCACCAATATATGCTGTAAACTCTGTCAGGACGGAACTGGCTGCCAGATTCTTAGTGATACAAGAGCTGAAGGGGGTGGGGGGGACCCAGCCCAGTCACGCCAGTCTCTGAATGGAGTTATGTCATTGTGGGGATCTTGTGGTGTGGCATGTGAACACTCTGCTCTCTAACGAAGTGCAGGTGGACGTGGGGAGCAAGGACAGCACAGTTCATTCCCTATGGAATGGGAGAAAGATACATGTTTAACTAGCTCAAATACCGTAGCTTTTAACCAAGGATTGATTTTAGTCCAGCTCCAAATGAGGCTGCTCACTGTGAGAACATTTCTCTTACAAACCTCTTTACTTCTGTGTCTGTGGCAACAATTAAGTGCAATTTTTTCAGCCAACTGTCATGTTCATCTGAAAGTCTTATAAATCATATACAGAGCAAATAATTGGAGGAAAATGCAAATGAGCAGACTCGGAGGAATTGAATCCTTTTTGCCCCTCACTCTTGGAAAATGTATTGATTTACTTGGACCAATTTAATTTCTGGCCATGAGAGTAACTTACATTAGTTTCTGAAATATAAGAAATGCTTCATATACACCTGATTACAAATGAGAAATATCAACATTTTGAGTTTACTTCTTATGCTAAGGGGACTCTTTTTATGTTATTCAAGTCTGGAACTAATCAACAATGTCTTGCCTGTTTCTTATTTTGTGGATTTCATTTAGGAATTCACCCAAAACCTTACTTGGGGATAGCATTCTATAGCTTAATGCCAAAAAACATAAAAGAACAGAGAAAAAAAACAAATGTATACTAAAAATATCACAAGGCAATAATCTTTCATTTTCTCATTGCATGCTAGTGATGTTTTTTTTCAAACTTTAAAGTTATTAAAAGTTGTGATCTCCCAATGGCCTGGTTTAATATATCTTTCATTGTCAGTTCCTGATGCATGCTTTCAGCAAATGAGAGATCTACTGGAGTCCTTGTTTATTTTATTTTGTGATTTTTATCAGTTGTATTTATGAGATGTTTTTTCCTCCAAAATTTTCATTCCCTCAGGTTTATAAGTACTCTTACAACCAGACATTTTTTTACAACCAGACTTTTATTAAAGTTGCCACATTGTAAATTTTTCTCTTTTTAAAATAACTAAACAATATCACTTTTTAGCAATGAGACCTGTGGGAAGTTAATACTAATACTGAAGTTGCTTGAAAAAAAAGACTGTTAGAATAAATGCTTTATTTTTGTAAAAGAACTATTGAAAAATAAAAGGTAATGTTCCTGAAAATAACTCATGGAATTGTAAGATGATCCATAAGCATAAAATTTTTGCTATTATTATTTTAAGAAAACTGATAGGAATCAGTATTTTAATAAAGGAAATAAACTTAAAAGCAATCAAGAAAAAAAAAGACAAATAGACCAATCAAATATAATTACACGGTCCTCTTATATGGGGATTGTCAAAACTACTATAAATATTGATTTTCAGTGCATCAATTTCTATAATCTAAGATCATGTTTGAAAAATTCCACCTAACTTCTCCTTAAGATTTTTCTTTATAAAGCAATAAATGTGTGGCAATGTCTGTAACAGATTTTAAATGCATTAAATTGGATTTAGCTCATTTTGAAGCTGACATTGTCAGCATATACTTTTTAATAAAATCAGTTCTATCAGACCAATTGAATAACTTGCACATTTCAAAGTATATTTCCAGGATATATTATGGTGTATCTAATATATCCTATGCTTTACTCTCAAAATTTTCACATTTCTTACTTTAAATTTCATACTTTAAAGTCCTTATAATATGTGTTCTTCCCATATTTTGAGGAGTAGAAATGGAGATTCAGAAAGCCTAATTAATTTGCTAAAAGTCACCTACCAAATAGATGTAAGAATAAAACCATGAACATCTTCATTCATGGGGAAGAGGATGGACAAGATGGAGCTGAGACAAGGTAGTTAATTCAATCAGTTTACAATATTTTATAGACAAGATTATTATTAATTTAGAGAAAGCAGACTATTAACTAGGCAATAGTTTTTGAAAAAGTCAAGTGTTAACTGAGTGATGGTTTCTTGTATATCACACACTCAGGTGTGCACATATAGCCACATCTCCACTTCAGAACTTTTGGGTAGGGTGTGAACTTTCCACTCTGGAAAATGGAGATTCACATCATTGATGGTAATGGGTGTTGGAGGCTGAATGTGTTTCATCAGAGAACAGGTTTAAATCATTGAGTTGCCTCCCTTCAGCTTGCCAGCTTGATTCCCTGTGTTACCTGAGACCAGCAAGGATAATGAGGAAAGTTGTGATTATTTTACACACCCTGTTCTGAACCCAGCCCTGGACTTACAGGAGAAAATAAAAATAACAATATTAACCCCTTTGGAGAATACTTTTGAGAGAAAAGAAGAAAATAAATGTTTAGCCCAGAAATAACCATCTTTTGGTGTTTTTTCTCAGTATGTATGTACAAACACAAACACATGGACACTTTGGTTTTCACATAAATATTATCACATCATGCTTGTAGTTTTATATCCATTTTCATATAACAGTAAGTTGTGGATACTTTTCTATATCATTAAATATTATTTTCTAATGTCATTTTTATTTGATGCATGAAATTCTGTTATATCAATGTACCATAATGTAGTTGTTAATTTTTTTATTATTGAACACTTGATTTCTTTTATAATTTGCAAAGCACTATTACATTCAATGGAATTTTATTTTTTACATTGGTTGTGCCTGCTCTGTCCACTCTACTTATCTCAACGGACACATTTTAAATGAAAACACCTCTTGAGCAAGTGGTTTATACTTTCAAATAAGACAATAAAGGAGAGATTTGAATTTCTTTTTCTTTCCTCACATTAATCTCATTCTTAATTTTAGGATTTCCTATGAGCCATGAAACTATTTTTCATCTCTATCGTCCTTATGCTCATAAGAGTATATATTTTTAAATTCATTCTACAATTTCTTCCATTTTTTTGGTATCTTACATGACAAGTATATTTTATAGTTATCAATGATATGCTCTGTTATATATTTTTATTAATAAGTTTTCATTATAAAAAATATACATGAATGGTACAATTTGCTAAAACACTAACCAGCATAGCAGGATATAAGGTTAAATGTGAAATTATCCCTTATTCAACTGACTCTCCAATCTTACTTTCTAGAAGTAATTGCTGTTTAGATTTTCTTGGAATATTTCTGACATGTCCTGCATACACAATAGCATTTAATTTCCCTTTATATGAAAGCCTATAAGATAACTCAAATAGCTCAGCACTAAGATAACTTCTTCACTTAGGTAAAGGAACAGTCATAAATTTTCTTTTGGGAGATATGACCCTTTTTTTCTCATGACAAAAAATGTAGTATTGAGCAAATTGTATGCAACATAGCTTAAGGAAAATTCCAGAAGTAAGTGAGATTTCTAAAGGAAAGAGTACACATGTTTTAAGATTTTGTAGTTATTATCTAATTGCCTTCAAAATTTCGTTCTGATATCACTCCCACCAGTGATCTATGAGAATACAGTTTCACCATTCTTTCCTGAAGTTTGAATATGATCAAGCTGAGAATTTCTGTGAGCTCATCATTAATGTTTTATTTCCTAAGTAATATCTGGTAGTGCCATTATCCCTTCATTATTCCGTAACTCTAGGCTTATAGGACCTCAATGGATATGACCAGGGCTGAACTCCCTGGTGCCATTTTCTTCCCTCCTCCTCGCTTACACTCTGTCCACTCTGGTCTTCACCATGGTCCTCAGATAAGCCAAGTCTCTTCCCACCTCAGGGCCTTTACCTGCTGTTCTCTCTGCCTCAGTTGCTCTTCCCACAGATCAGCAGTTATTGAACATTTTGTTCACAGGATTCTTTATGTTCTTCAGAAATTACTGATATTTTGAGGACCCCAAAGATATATGTAGGGTCCATCCATCTGTATTTACCACACTCAAAATTAAAACTGAGAAACATTGTAAGTATTTAAGTAATTCATTAAGGTAACAATAATGGATCCATTTCATGTTAATATAAATAACATTTTTATTGAAATGCCTACATTTAAAAAATACATAGAAATAAGAATGGAGTCACCTTATATATTCACAAATCTATTTAATGTATTAATAGAAGTGGGCTGGATTCTTATATCTGTTGCTTTGTTCAATATGTTGTGATATGTTGCATTGGTTGATACTATGAAGAAAATCTCACCACACATAGATATGTAATTGGAAAAAACTATATTCATAGACTTTTTAGGTAATTTTAATTATTCTTATTTAATACAACATCAAAACTCAACAAGTATTAGTTTCTTAAAGGTTAGTTGCAATGTGAAACTGAAATAATATCAAGGAACATTTTCTAATGTGGTTTCCAAAATTCTAATTTTTGCTTAAAAGTTCTTTTGTCAGCTCTTGTCAATTGTTTTTCTTGAACTGAAAAATGCACTTTGTTTTTTGAGAATATATTTGCCAAATATCTGACAAACCATAATTTGTATGTCAGTTACATTTTTAATTATAAATGGTGCTCCATTAAAAAAAGTGGCTACTTCAGCCACAGTCACCTATACATTTGTTCATTTCTAAGGCAAAAGTACAATTGTATAGATATGATATTAGCTCAATCTTCAGGTTTTGGATAAATACTTATTGTGATGAATTAACATATCATTGGAAAGTGGCTCACTATGATTTCTTTCACTGACTTTTCACCCAGCAGGCTTTCAACAATGTTAGTCTCTCAGCTTTTCTGTGCATTTCCCAGACTGTGCAATACACTCCACCTAGTAAAATGCTCAGTGGCTTTTTCATTTCTAGTTGGAAAAGCTAAAATAAACAATTTTTGGCTTTTAGAATCCATCATATCTATAGTTAAATGTTTAGTACATTTTTCTTTAAAATCTGAATGATTGGTCTCAAAATGATGCCACAACTCAAATGTTACCTCAAATCTATTTGAAATATTCTGTTGTATAGGAAAAAATAAGTTAAAATATCAATATCTATAACTCCAAGGTAAATATGGCTTTCATCATATTTCTGCTATTTATTTTCATTTTCACCCACTTTCTTGTGAGTATGGTCCTTCTCATGATTCAGAGAACTCCTTGATATATCAATTTTGTGCAGTACAGTTATGGATTAAGAAATAAAGTCTTTAATCTCTTTTTTAAAGACAATGATCCATCTATCTACAAAGAACATATAATTTTTATTTTATCATTTAATAAAACATTAAGTTCAAAATATAAATAATCTTAAATAAAATTTTAAAAGTTAAAAATTTTGAAAAAAACAAAAATATTGCAAAATAGGATTGCAACTATTATAAAATAATGATTTATGGATGATAGCTAGTTTACAGAAATAATAGCAGGCATAAACTAAGATAGTTAGAAACACAGTAGTGCTACCAAAAGCAAACTCAGGTAATCTCTGAAAACAGGTTTATATGCTAAACCCACTATTATAGAAAATTCTAGAAAATATAAGAATACACAAGCAGATTGTTTATTAGCCATTAAGAACAATGACATCATCAGATGTAGCTTCTGGAAAACTCTGCCATTCGCTTCTGAGAGAATTGAAGTGAAAAATACAAATGGCATCTTAATATTATCATAAAAATTATTTTTACATTGTAGACTTCCTGGAAGGGTCTCGAGGTTCATGAGCCATGTATGAGAACTACTGCCCTAAACCACTTTATTGTTGACTTCTTGTCACTTATGTCTCAGCGTCCCCAGACAGGCTTTCTAACCACCCACACTGAAGTAGTCTCCAAGCTCTTCTGCTTACTCTCTAGCCTTTTCATACATTATAGTTTTTATCACTTACCACTTTTAGAAACTATTGTAGTGTGTATATTTTTAACCATTTATTTCATAAGTTTGATGTTCTAGTATGTCATTTCCACAAGAATAAGGACTTTATCGGTCCCTGGGCTTAACACCGAGTAGGCCCTCCATACATATCGTATTTGTTGAGTGAACAAAATATTTTTTTCTAAAATATTACTTGCTATCCTCAATTTTTCTAGTTTTTCGGATAGATTTGTATATACGTTTTGTTATAGCAAAAATGATACAATTGTATTTGAATGTGATCACATTGATTTTATAGATCATCTGAGGAGGAGTTGACATCTTAACAATGTTGTGTTTTAACATCCATTGTCTCAGCATTTAACTGTGTGTGTGTGTGTGAGAGAGAGAGAGAGAGAGAGAGAGAACATCTAGTCTTTAACTGAATCTGAATAATTAATTAATTAACTTTTGAAAATTCCATGCTATGACAGAATCATGATAGACTATGGATCCCACCTGAAGTATTAAAGAATTTAAAATAGTTTCTTGTTAATCTTTTCTTCAGGTCCAGATTATCTTGTCTCAATCAATGAACCAACCAAACCTGGAAGATATAATCCTATGATGGGCAATGCTGATAAAGATTTAAATTTTGTTATACAGGATAAACAAGCAGAGAAAAAGAAATATGCCCATGACACTTACAGTTTTGTTTGAAAATTCAGTCAGACCTAGAAGTTTTTCTAGCATGTCCTCTAAAGCTCTCATGACAGATAAATGCCACTGTATGTGAGGCATGCCTGTCAGATGTTATGGTTTTATACATATATATGTGTATGTATACATAAATAAAATAATATATATATATAAAATGTTTACACATAGCCCAGGATTTAATTCAAATGGAATAGGAAGAAGTGTAATATATCATTTGAAATGAGAAAGTAAATCAATTATACTATAGTAACCAAAAATAGAAAAATTATGACATCAGGCATCTTGTCTTCTTCCATTCCCCAATAATCAGCGTGTGTTTGTGTACATAGCAAATACATTCTAGCAGTTAAGAGCCCTTCATAGCATCTGTGCTCTATGATCTGGGGCAAGTAACTTAGCCTCAGTTTGTTTATTTCTAAAACAAAAATGGTCACGTGCCTATCTCATAAAGCTTTCTTTGTGAGCTTAAATGAGTTAGTACATGTAAAAGTCTTAGAATAATTCTTTGAATAGAGTAAACATTCAATAAATATCAGTTATTACTGTCACAGAGGTCCCACTTTCAGCCTGCATGAAAGAGTAATGTGGAAGGTGGAGCATAGATTAGGAGCAGCAAATTCCCTGAGATGAGAATCTTTGCCTCTGTTCTGTTTACTTCTCTTCCTTCTGTTGTTTGCTCTGCAGCTATCTTTCTTCATGTACATAAACTCTTTAAACCTCATTGTCTACATTTGTAAAATAGAGTTAATTACCTCAATCATGGAGATGTTAAGAGTATTAAGTGAGTTGATACATTAAAGTAGAACATTGTAAGCATAGAGTGATTTATTTTCATAAGCCAAAACATACAAAACTAGGTTAATATTCATCAATGGGTGCTTAATATTTAAACTAATATTTACATTTAAAAAGGTATAAAACCAAATAAAAAGATAACTTATCATAAAAGTTATAAAATAAAGTAACAGAAAAGCAGAGAAAGAGAAAACATACTTGATAAAGCAAAGAAGGTCTCCCTCTTGGATAAACTAATAATTAAGCTGGATAGGGAAAGGGAAGGAAGTAGAGGAAAGGTGTTCAATGCAGAGGTTTCAGAATTTTTGAATGATCAGATGGTAAAAGTGTGGTGGTTAAGTGGCATGAAAATTGTGATTGGACCAGTTTATGTAGGATGTCAGGGGCATACTATGGATTTTGGATTTTTGTTTAAGTTCTTTGTAATGCTAGTGATTGTAAGCAGTGGAATGACAAGAGGAAGCAGGAAATCCAAATGAAACACGACAGTATTAGTCCAGGCAAAAAATAAAGATATTTGCTTACACTAAAGAGGTGACATTGGAGGTGTATAGAACTTGGAATACACAATTGCAATAAAATCAAGAGCAGGGAAAACAGGGAAAGCATTTCCTCTACCCTCTGAAGATTTGCTGAAAATGACCTTACAATAGGCAGATTAATAGGAGAAAAATTATACAAATTTATTAACATGTGGAAGAAAATCACAAGAGAAGGATTACTCAATAACCCAGTGAGGTCTAGATGCTTATATAGACCTTCTCATAGAGGAAGAGAAATTGGGGGAAATGTGGCGATTTTGAGGGGTAGTAAATGATGTTTAGGGGGAATGAATATGGGACCAATAAGTTAAGGGAAGGTGAGGGGCAGAATTGCACTGTAAAAAAAGGCTGCCTTAATGTGTAGGTAAAGTCTCCCAGGTAATCTCTCAGAGCTGCCCTCTAAAAAATAAATGAAAAGTCTATTTGGACCTGGTGATGAGCGACTTTTAGTCACTTACCTTCTCTGGTGGTTAATCGTTCCTAGTTATTTGATGAGATTTCTACAGAAGAGGGTCTTAAGACAATTGCATTTCTTTTAGAAAAAAGTTTCCTTAGTCTAATAAGGAAATTCTAGAGAGAATCCCTCCCTGTGCTTAAAGGGGAAGGTCAGAGAGACTTTGAAGCTGCTTCTTTAGTCCAGTCCATCAAAATGCCATATTTTAAGTTATTGTTTTCTCAGTCCCAACACAGGGAATGAGTTAATTACATAAAAATATTGCCTCATAACTTCTGTAGCAATTGAAATTAAAATCAAAACAAACTTATAAAGTAAGTGTAAAACAGTTTTTTTTTTTAATTCTGATTTGCCCTTGAAGGAAAAACCTGTTATTTATTCATCAGTCCATACATAAATATCTATAAAGACTTAGGCACCAGTTTGCACTAGAAAATAAACCCTGACTTCAAGAAGCACAAAGACGATGTGGAAGAGATGTAAATAAAGATGCATTTATGATTCCACATGGCAACTTCTTCCCCAGGAGAAAGAACAAGATACTATGGGATGGTAGAACAGCATCATACCCATCATACCCTAGGTTATTGAAGATTTTGCATGAGGAAGTGGAGACCAAAATAAAACTTTAGAGTAAAGGATGGGCTGATGTTAGCCAGGAAATAAATGTCCAGACAATTCCAGGCAGAGGGAAAGCTTTATAAATGTTTAAATGAATGGAGAAGCCTATACTTCGGAAAATTGACTGGTTCTCTGTCACTGAATTCAAGAATAGAAAGTCTGTAGAGATACTCCAAGTTAGAAATAAATCCCTTTTTCTTTGGATTAACTCAGTGATGGCTCAAAACTTATCATTTTCCAAGGAGCTAAATTAGTTCAAAGTTTAACCATGCATAAGTAACATTTAAGATTAAAAATATTTCTAACTTGTGTACAAATGTAACACTTTCTTAGAAGCTCAGGAGGCATATCCTCATAAAAATATAAAGTTTTGAGGACTTAAATAATCCTATGTGTGTTTCTTAGCACCAAAGTCATGTGATATGTTTTAAAAATGACATAATGTTGACTCATCAGAAAATAAGTTCCACTAAAAACAAATTGACCCCTAACAGCAAATGGTGTATGTACTCATTATTTTAGTGTTGAAAGGTTTGGTCCTGAAATTTAATATGTACCTATCCTTCCAAATATCCTTCCTCTACTATATTTGCAAGTAAATTATTGAGGCTTAAGATTAAGTAGTTAACACACTTTCAGATGATACACATTTTCCAGGGTTATATGGTTTCCCCTAAGCTTCAGAAGGGAATTTCAGAAAATAGCTCTGGGGTTTTAAAATACAAGTTGTAGTTGACTTATTCATAAACCACAATGATGTTTTCATGATAATTATTTCAATATTGAAAACTCTAGTATGCTTCTAAGCTTCCCCCCTGCAGAAGAAAGATTTTTTGAATACTCACCCAGACCTATTATATTCCAATCCAGGTCTAATTTCTTCCTTTGTACAATAGAATTACCTTAATGTCAATAGAAGTCCTTCTAAAATTTCCAAGAAGAAAATTGGGTGATACATTATACTAATTTTGCCAATGATTTGTTGGTTGAAATATTTCTGTATTCTAAAAAATGTCAATTTTTTTCTCTAGTTAGGGTTGGCCATAATTCAAATTTGAAATAAGACAATGATTTCTAAAGTTGGCTGTTCACCTCTTTGGTTCTCCTGGATAGAGTTGGAACCCATTCTATTAAGTGAAACATCCCAA
>CM052440.1:23031072-23100665 GCA_028533085.1 Varecia variegata | reverse complement strand
CCCTTAGAGATCCTGACTGAATATGCATGACTGAGGAATCTACATTTTTAACAAGCATCCAAAGGGACTAGAATAATCAGGTGGAGGAGGCAAGCTATATTCTATTAATTCCTCTATTTTTATCTATGTAATAGATGATCCTGTCACCCTAAGTTTAGAGGCTTAAGACTAATAAGGCATGAAAAGTTCCATACTTTGCAGAATTGAAATGATCTTCTTCTAAAGACCTCAGATTCCAAATCCCTGATTTCTTTTGGTTTTCTATATTAATTAAAGAGCCCCTTCACAGCCTCTGCATTTTTAGTTATCTTTTAGAGACAGTGTCTTTGCCTTGTTTTTTCTTTTTTAAGAAAAGTGTTTGACTATAGTGGAAGAAATTCAGAGTTAAACAGAAGGTCCCCACCGGGGATTCAGAGATGAGTTCAGTATTGCTTGCCTCATGCCTACCTATTCAGTCCACAAATAATACAAATTTAAGAAAGGAAGATTTCAAAAGACTCCAGTGTCTTCAAGAATGTATCTTTTGTTCAGACATGGATTCAGGAAAGACTGAAAGCTGGCTAGTCACAGAGGATTATTTATTTTATGTTGGTTGAAAATTAATGCATTATATTCAAATGTGCCAAGAAATTAGCATATTTACTTTTAATTTTTAATTTATTCTCCCTTTCATCAACACAAGATGGTAGAAAATATGAATTTACTAATTGGCATTTTGTTTATCTCTATTGAAAGTCATTTTAACCTTCCAGAGTTTAACAACCTCACCGTGAGCCTCCACAAAGTGGAATATGGATGTGGGGAAGCTTAGTATGTCCTCCAGGTGGCAGGGGACTGGAGTAAGATGTGGCTATGGGGATCTGTGTTATATTAATAGTTCTTTTCTTCTTCTGAGTGTCTTTATTGACTGACTCCTGCACCTGCAAATCATGACTCTTGAGCTCCAGCCTCATCTCTTGGGTCAGTCTTGCACCCATCAATGTAGTACTGTGACTCCCATCAAATCCCCACTTGGGTGGTTGATTCTGCAGTATCAGAACCAAGGACAGAGTGCCGGGAGTACAGCAAGGGAAGGGGACAAGGTGAGTTCCTATATTAGTTTCTTATTGCTCCTATAACAAATTATTCCAAATTTTGTGGCTTAAAACAACACAAATTTATTACCTTTTAATTCTGGAGCTCAGAAATCCAAAATGAGTTTCCCTTGGTTAAAATGAAGTGTTCAGCAGGACTGCATTCCTTCTGGAGTAGCTAGGAGAAAATCCATTTTGTTGCCTTTTCTGGCTTCTAGAGACTGCCCACATCCCTTAGTTCTTAAGCCCACCATCTTCAAAGACAGCAGTGGGCAGTTGAGTCTTCCTCCTTACATCATAACACTGTGATAATGACTCTTCTGTCTCCTTCCTCCATGTTTAAAGACCCTGTGATTATACCAGGCCCATCCAGATAATCAAGGATAATTTGCCTATTTTAAGGTCAGCTGAGTAGCACCATTAATTTCATCAGCTACCTACATTCCTCATTGCCATATAATGTAACGTATTCCCAAGTTGTGTAATAAAATGTGAACATCTTTGAGAAACCATTACTCTACACACAATAGTTTCCAAAACATTTTGTGAAATTATAATTTCACTTAAATCAAATCTACAAAGAAGTTTAATTGAAAGAAACTCTGCTCTTTAGATCTATGGCTTCTAATATGTTTGATAATAACTTTGAAAAATAAATTATAACCATACCACATAGTAGAGCATTTGTCTATTTTTAAATCTTTATTATCCAGTTAGGAAGGTGAGTTGAGATTTGACCTTTAATGAAGTAACCCAGCTGTTACGTCTTCAAATTGTTAATTGAATACTCCCTAGGAAGCCAGGGAAAATAAAATTATAATGGATTTATTCTGGATCTAGTTAATATCCTTTCTGGGAATAGACTGTGAAATAACCTAAGAAGTACACTGAGACATTTTCTTGTGGGTATGTGGATTGTCCTTCCCAGAAGTGATGCTGCACACTAGACTGGGCAACCAGAGGAGGGAGGGCGGGAGTGCTTGCAAGTCTGGATTTAGTCTGTGATCATCATGATCATGACTCAGAGTGGAATCTTGAAATAAATCATCATCTCATTTTGCCACTTTGGAAAAAAAGATGAGGATCTAAGTAGAAAAACATACTGCACTTGTGCTGGGTCATGGATCACAACTATTAAAAACACTTTCCCAAACTTCTACTATCATTTTGGCCATGAAAATGATCAAGATCAATATTAATCTCCTCCCCTTCCCTTCACCCCTTCCTTTCCTTCTTCTCAATTGTATTTCCCTTTATTGCTTGTCTGATCACTTGTGACATCTGCCTTTGTGCTATGACGGTACATGAGTTTAGTACATAAGCTCTCCACACAACTGGGAGCTGCACAGAGCAAGAAAGTGCAAAGGCTGGGGGATGTTTTATGACTTTTAGATTTACTACTTCCACTATGTTAGCCTTTATGTATTATTGTTGCTTATATCTACTGTGGCCTAAGAAATACTGTTAGAGTATATATTTTTTAATTTTCTTAGGAAAAGTTTTAAAAAGGCAAAGTTTACTTAAATATAGTTAATATATGCTTTGATTTGAACCCCATCCCTTTCTTCCTCAACTCCAAATATCACATTCTTCCTAAAATATTTTATAATGTGGAAAGGAAAAAGTAACACTGTGAAAGTGGTTTCAAACATAAATGAAATTCCAAGGTCTCCCTGTCTCAACAATGCACGAATCTTTCTGAATGGGGTAGTAAAAGATATCCAAGACATTATTTGGCATTTATAGACTATGACTCTAAAGCACTAGGTTTAATCTGGTCTCTCTAAACAGGCTTCATTGCCTAAGTGGAACTCCGTAAGTAGCTTATTTTAATGCCTTATTCCTTAAAAAAGTCTTTCATGGTGGTGATAGCCAGAGAAATTCACCAGTGTATCATTTTTGACAAAGACAACAAAGATCATTAACATTTATTTACTGATTTACAATAGAGAAAGCCCTTTCATGTATATTATTTCACCTGATCCTTATTAAAGCCCAGAGAAATATAAATCAAGCCTGTGTTAAAGATGAAGAAAATCAGGCCTCAGACACAGCATTTATGCCTCCAAATTCCATGACTTTTCAGCTTTACTGCCATTGAAGTAGATACTATCATTTTTCATGATTTCCATAACCCTTTGGGTACTGGTTCCCTCACCAACCCTCTCCACCACCCCCAACTCAACTCAGGTTCTTTTACCACACGTAGTACATATAAACCTCCAGGGTTACTCTCAGCGTGCTGCCTACTAGTTTCCATTACTCTTTATTGCCATCAGAGCACCTACTGCAATGTGTCCTTTATTTTTCTGCTTACTTTCGTGTGTGTGTATGTGTGTGTGTGTGTGTGTGTGTGTGTGTATGTATCCCTCATCAGAATGGGACCATGCTTGCTTTTAACTATGTTTACTTTTTACATTGTTTTCACTATGGTACCTCCAGCATCTAACACAATGTTCTGCACAGGGGAGGATTTCAAATATTTGTTGAATGAGTAAACACGTAAATGAAAACCATGCTTTAGTCTAATTATCGTTCAAAACATTATCTATACCAAATTATTCTGAATTCTATTAAGATCCTTTTGAAATATCTTATAAGAGTTAAACCATAACGAGGCAGTCCAGAAATGGATGGATGATGCGATGTCTTTGAAGAGTCTGAGAAACATCAGAATGTCCCCACACTACTCAAGCCATATCATGCAAGTATTTAAGTTTGATCCTCTTGCACTGCAGTAGTCTTTTAAAACTTCTACTACCCAACCAATCTGTGTTTCAAAAATATTCCTGCTCTGGATCCATAGATTTAACAGTCTGTCTTTACCAATTTAGCATATACTATGAACGCTAAAGTTCCATGTAACTGATAAGAATACAGGACTTGAGGGAAGGTGGTAGTAGTCATTCTTTCACTATTGTTTTGTTTTATTTTGTTTTGTTCCTTTCTGGCAATCATTTAACCTCTTTGAGCTTTATAATATTTACTGTTTTAATGACGTTAGTGAAGTATAATTAGTTAAAAAACATCAAAAGCAATAGCAAGCACAGAAAATGTCAGTTAAAATAAGGCATCATTTTGGATTTATGAAAATAACAAAATTAAATATATATACTTCATTTTATAATGGTGGTAATTTAAGAAATATTTCCAATTACCAATATGTACCAAAATGTTCATACCCTTTGATCTAGTAATCTCAATATCTAGACATCAAAATATTAAGTGATTTGTAATCAGGACAATATTTATTTCAGCACTACATAATAATAGAAACTTAAATTCTAAAATAAAGGAGTATGAACATGGATAAGTGATTGTGGTTAATTCACACAATGAAGTATGTTATTAAAATTATAGCTATATTATATAATAAAAGTAGAAATAATTATATTCAAGAAGTATAAATCAGTAAATGTATAATAAAAAGTTCTTAATATTTACCATTATATAATATGCACATAGATAGGCTTACATGTCTTATAATTTAGCAAAATAAAGTGAAATCATTGCAGAAATTATCTCCTTAAACTAAAGATTTAAACTTATTTGGGCATTTTGGATAAAATCTTGAAAGCTTTTCATTTAATTTTTATGCTTTGACAGTTATGATAGCTTTATGAAATGAAGTTAAATTTTCTGATTCAAATTGAGAAAAGAAAAATTAAAACTATGTGTTCTACAAATGCCACCATGTGTTTACATAGTATGATAAATATTATGATATATTTTGTAAAGCACTTCTCTTTTTGTTTTTATACCTATGTTTATTTTAAAGAAAATAATCTGGTTACTCAGAAATCATTACCTCACTTCAAGAAAATTCTGTTTTTAAATAGAGGTACAGTCCAATAACTAAAGAAGACTTTTCAGACATTATGCCTAGGGTAAACATAAACAAACCTCAAATAAGACCTGGCCCAGTTTGTAAAAAGGAATCTTTGAGGTGACTGTTTTTAAACTTCATTAACTCTAATTTTCCATTTCACCATTGAAGATACCTCCCTCACAGTTCCTAAGGACCGTTCCCTGAGGTGTTTGCCAAACTCACCAACACTCACACAAACCAGTAACTGCAGAGGTAACTCTCCATTTTGCTTGCTTAAAATAATGCGGTGTTCCACCACAACTGTAGTTTTCGGGGTCCAGAACCAAACCAAAGCATTTCATTTGATTTTCTAATTTAATCCAGCTGTTGAAATGTATCCTTCTCTCCCTTCCTCCCTCCCTCCCTCCCTTCCTTCCTTCCTTTATTTTTTTTCCTCCCACTCCCACTTCCTTTTTCTCTCTCTTTCCCCCAACCATTCTTTGGACACTCATAGAAAAATGAAAGTAATCTTGTTGAAAGAGTAAGTTTTCATTATCAAAGGTTGTACTAGCACACTGGTTTCATAGTGCAGTTATGGGTGGATATTGACAAGAAGTTAAGACTATACTAAATGTACTAATACTGTGTCACCTCAAGTCTTTTCCCCTCTCTGGTATCCAAGCTACTCCCCCGGGTTTCTCTAGAAGAACCAAAGTAACAAAACATCCTCTTTTAAGCTGACTTTTCCCACTATCACTCCCAATTAAGAACAAGGGGGTAAATAAAAGTTTACAGAGTTTTGAACAATAATTCCCAACCTTCTGAATAATTGTTGTGAAGGTATGAGACTAATCAAATAGTCTCCTTTGTTGAATCATTCATTTATTTAATCATTCATTCATTCACTCAATATGGAATGCCCAACTGTGTGTCTAGACTCATCCTCTGTCTCGGGAATACCACATCTAACAAGACAGATAGGGTCTTTACTCTCAAGGAGCTTATGTATTGGGAAGAAGAAAGATAATTAACAAGTAAACAATATAATTTCTGAAAATAATATGTACTATAAAAATAAGATAAAATAGGATAGTAAAAGGATGGAAAATTATGAGAGTATGTGTTGTTTTATAAATGTCACTTCTAGGGAAGTGACATGTGAGCCTAGATCTGAAAGTGTCCTGGGCAGAGGGAAGAGCAAGTATAAATGTTGTGAGGTAGGTCAAGCTTGTCATGTTAGTGGTGAGAGGTAAGGACAGAGTTGAGCCACCTGGCTTGTTTTGTCTAAATATAATGGGAAGCCCTTGAATGATATAATCCTGGAGTGATGTGAGATACAACCTAAGTGCAATAAAGGACTGAGGCTGCAGGTTGAAGCAGTGGGGTAGGGAGAGAGAAGCGTGGAAGCAGAAGAATCACTCCCAATATTTCACAGCCCAGGTGAGAGGACTGCAGTGTTGAATAGGGTGGCAGCAGTGGTGATGATCAAAAACAAAAATGTGAAGAATACGTTTTGGATGTTATGACAATAGTGCTTGCTGATGGATTATCAAAAATGTTTCCGAGGTATCCCGAGAATGGAAAAACAAGCACCACATATACTCACCAAGTTGGTATTAACTGATCAACACTTAAGTGCACATATAGTAGTAACATTCATCGGATGTCAGGCAGATGGGAGAGGGGAGAGGGATGAGTATATTCACACCTAATGGGTGTGGTGCACACCGTCTGGGGGATAGACAAGCTTGAAGCTCTGACTTGGGTGGGGCAAGGGAAATATATGTAACCTAAACATTTGTACCCCTGTAATATGCTGAAGTAAAAAAAAAAAAGTTTAAAAAAATAAAGTGATTTACCAAGCAAAAAAACAAACAAAAAAAATGCTTCCTAGGTTTTGCATGAATGAATAAATGGTGCTATATTACATAGATAAGAAAGAACTTATGTTCATTTCTATAACCCTGAAGCAATATAAATCACTATGCTGTCTTGGGTAAAAAATAAAAGGCTTAAGAATATTAATACTGATTAGCAGCAAATAGATTGAAAACCAGGTACAATAATTAGTACTTAAAAATTAATAAGAAATACCTACATCTCTTGTTTAATGTTCAGGAGTTTTATAGTCAGTGCATTATTCTGTTTCCTAGTGATTTGAAAAGATATATTCTACTCACATTTTTATTTACTCCTTTTATCATTTAATTAACAAATATTTATTATTAATAAATACCTACTATAATCCAGGTCCTGGGGAAATAACATAAACATACACATAGACATAGTCAAAACTTGTTCTATTAAAATTCTGACAATTTTACTTCATTTTCTTCTAAGATTAAGTGGAGGAGAAGTCTGAAGTAGGAACACTTATTTTTCCTGGACAGAGAGTCTCTTTTATTCATTGCTGTTTATCCCACATTATGCTTGTTTGATTTTGTTGCTGATATTGATGTTCATTTTTGAAATTCAAGTACTTTACCAGGTTTTATTCATTTTTTAATACTTCTTTGGCCCACATTTAGCCTGCAGATTTGAATTTTCAACTCAGAGAATGTATCTCCTGTTTTATCTTTGATTATTCTTTCTGCACTATTTGGATCAGTTTCTTTTTAAAGAACATCAATTCTTTAGGGTAGATTTTTCTTTTAGGTTTTATTTTGCATCACATTAGGTAATTCATTTCTGTGCCTTTTCCTTTTGCCTCCTAGTAGACAACTAAAATCAGAAATGTGGCTTATTTGAATTTCTGTAGTGTTTATTTACCTCTGTACTGTGTCTGAAGCTTTATTTTTTTCTTCTCATATTGCATTTTCATTTATTTAAACTTTGTTTGCCTATCATCCAATTCTCTATTTTCCTGTATCTCAATATGTCTTATTTCATGCATATTATTTTCTATTTATTTAGAATAAAAGATAGACCTTTTGAAATTTGTTTCCTAGAAAAATGCTTTTCAAAATAGAGCTTTCTTTCTACAATTTCAGCAGTGTTTCTCTTTATTTTATGTTACAGAACCTTTTCATAAGGTTGTACCTATTTTTTAAATGTTTTCTCATCCTTGAATGATTCCTACCCAAGCTGGTATTTTCCCCATAAACACAATTTTCAGGTTCTACTTGACATCTTTTTCTTTCTTCCAGCTTTTAAAGAATAATCCTGTTAGATATTAAGCAGGGAGACCAAGTGGTGGGCAGCATTTTGAATTTTTACAATGTTTTCATGAATGTGAATTTGCTGAACTAAGGGGAAGTTTCTGATTCCATCACCTGGTCATCTTATCTTACCAGACACAGTAAAAAGGAAGTTTAACAAATAACTTGGAGACTCAAGAGTCTATCTGTGGCTCTGTCAGGAAACATAAAAGCAAAAAGCTTATATTAGATGTTCATAAAATGAATTGCCTCTTTATTTTCAACTTTTTACATTGTTGGACATGCAATATTATCTTCTGTCCAATTTTGCATGTACTTCTTGAAATTCTAACCCCCATATTAGTGCCATAGAAAGGTTGATTGGGGCACAGATTAGGGATTGTAAAAGCTTTTGCTACCCTAGAAGTTAACTCTAGATAAATAGTGTTCTTTGTTTCCTCACTCTGGCCAATGTGTAATTTAGTGATAAGATGATGCAGTGGGAAGTATGCATGGAAGGCTCTTAAATTGTATTCCACAACTCCCCCCAGTTCTGTGGAAATTCTGTTTCATGGCTTCCCCTAATTCCATTCTATGTCTGAGATTGGTTAGGGGAATTCTTCCTGGAGTTTGACAGGGCATTTATCAATAATGTTGTCTACTATACTGCTGAAAACATGCAGCTTCTGGTAAAGAACCCACCAAAAATGTATATTACCTCTTCTATAGTATAGAGCTTTCTCTGGGAAGCAGCTTCCTCATCAGGGATTTCATTTTCTATCCCTGACTATTGCAAAAGGAAGCACCATGATTAACATGCACCAAAGCAATGTGAGTGGAAGTGGTGGCTGTCATTTCTAGGTTTAGATGTGTATGAGATGAGGTTTCCTTTTTCACACTCTCATCTTTCAACTGCAAGGATGCCAAGCCCCTCAGGGAGGGTGGAGCCACAAGATGGAAGGAGTCTGGGTCCCACCATCACCACAGAAAGGAAAGTTGGGTAACAACCAGTAATATCCATATTGGACTGTTACATGAACAAGATATTAGCTTTTATTGTATTAAATCTCCAGGAGGTAGATTTTCTTTTTTTTCTAGTAATAAAACGTATTGTCATCTTAACTAAAATTAGATTCTGTTTAGTTTCTTGTTAACTAAATAAGAAGTTATTGGGGAAGATCAAATCAGGTGTTTCTAACTTTCTAATGTCTCTCAAAAATATCTGAGAATGGCATGTAACAGGCAACAGCTGTCCTTCAGCTCTCCCATCATTTGAGTTGCTTTTTCCTTTAATACACAACAAACATGGATCGAGTACCTCATCCTGCATGACTGCTGGAATTTTACAGAATTCCCCCTCTATGTGTTTCCAAGGATCCACATGAGATGGAATTTCATGAAATACTTCACATTGCTTGCACCTCTCACCCTGAACTTCTTCACAAATCTCTTCCAGTTTTTATGTGACAATTAGTCAACACTGCTGGAAGAATTTCTTAGGTCTGCCTCACATTTGACATGGACCCTATTCTTTAGTCCGTAAAGCACAGATGATATTTGGCTTTAGGTATTAGGGAAATCATGACATGGAAAAGCAAAATTTAAAACATGACACCTATCACTATGTATACAGCCTGCCAAATATGTCCCTTCACAGGGGTTCCATCTTGGCTATCTTTTTCTGTATACCCTGTACTTTTGCTATGTTGCCCATGTTTCTGGGGCAGATCTTGTCCTCAGCATTAATAACTCCTATATCTTTTCTTTTCTTATCTAAGTCAATATATACAATATCCTGGATGCATTAAATGAGTTAGGACATGTATGTAACCTGTGAAACCACTACCTTATTTGGAACTTCACCATCATCGCCAGAAGTTTTTTCTTCTTCATTTTTGCTGTCTATCTCTCTCTGGGCCCCCATTTTATTACAGAGTACTATTCTATTTTATGAATAAAGTATTTTATTAAAAGTTGCATTCACCTGTCCATGGACATTTGGGTTGTTTCTGGTTTTTGGTTATTGCAAATAAAACTCCTATGAAGGTTTATGTCCAAGTCTTTATGTGGACTTATGTTCATTCTGGTAAAATTTTGTAGGGGAATAGTTGGGTGATATAGTAGGTTTAACTTTTTTTTTTTTTTTTGAGACAGGATCTTACTCTGTCACCCAGCCTAGAGTGCAGCAGCATCATCATAGCTCTCTGCAGCCTCAAACTCTTGGGCTCAAGTGATCCTCTTGCCCCAGCCTCCCAAGCAGCTGGGACTACAGGCACGTCTGGCTAATTTTTCTATTTTTTGTAGAGAAGGGGTCTTGGTCTTGCTCAGGCTGTTCTCGAACTCCTGGCCTCAAATGATCCTCCCGCCTAAGCCTCCCAAAGTGCTAGGATTACAGGTGTAGCCACCGGGCCCTGCTGGTAGGTTTAACTTCTTTAGAAATTACAAAAATGCTTCCTAAAGAGGGCCTAATATTACATCTTGTCATTATCAATATCTGAGAGTTCCAGTTATTCCACATCATTGTCAAGGCTTGATATTAGGAGTCTTAAATTTTAGCGATTTTCATAGATATGAAGTAATATTTTATTATGGTTTTAATTAGCATTTTCCTGACAATATAGATATTGATCTTATCATGTGGATTTTTTTATGGTATTTATATATTTTCTTTTGTGGAGGAGCTCTTCAACAATTTGTACATTTCTTGAACATTGTTTCCTTGATCTTATTGAAGTTTGAAAGCTGCATGTATATACACTCAATAGAAATATTTTATTAAATATATATATGGTAAACATTTTTTCTCAGTCTATAGCTTCCTTTTTTTTTACCCTGGAGATGTCTTTTAAAGAGCAAAAGTTTTCAATTTTGATGAAGTCCAATTTGTCAGCTTTTTATATTATGGTTTATACTTCTTGCACCTTATCTAAAAAATCTTTGCCTACCTCAACTTCACAAAGATTTTCTCCTGTGTTTTCTTCTGGAAGTTTTATATTTTTAGCTTTTAATTATACTTGTGATCCATTTTAAGTTAATTTTATGCAGAATATAAGGTAATGGTCAATGTGGATATCCCATGCCAATATCCAGCTGTACCAGCACCATAGTTAAAGAGATTTTCTTTCCTGATTGAATTGTCTTGTTACTTTTGTAGAAAAATCATTGGTTTATGTATGTGTGGACTCATTTCTGAAATCTCTCTTCTGTTCAGTTCTGTCCTTTTGCCAATACTACCACAGCTTCATGGAAAGATTTAAAAGCATTAAGTCCATAATTTTTCTTCTTTAAAAAAGGTTTTGTATCCATTAGGTTGTTTGCATTTCCACATAAACTTTAGAATCAGCATGCCAATTTCTATATAAAGGCTTACTAGAATTATGATTGGCCATGTGAGGAATCTATAAGTAAATTATCTTAACACTGAAACTTTAAATAATTAACATTGTATAAGTCTCCATTTTTAAGGAATATTTTACAGTTATTTACATGTATGTCATGTATATCTCTCACTGAATTTATTCAAAAGTTTATTATATATTTTCTTAATCTAAGATAAACAAAATTTTTAAGAAAACTATTTCCAGTTGTTTGCTACTAGCAAATAAAAATAAAACTGATTGCTATATAGTAATGTTGCGTCCTATGACCTTGCTAAATTTATTTATTAATTCTAATAGGTATTTTTTATTTGCATCTTAGTATTTTCTATGGACATTTTCATGCCATTTTCAAATGAACAAGGTTTAAATTTTTCTTTCCATTCTTCATGCTTTTCATTTATTTTCCTTTTCTACTCTACTATCTAGGACTTTCTCCTGAATGTTTAATAGAAGTGTTAAGATCAGTCATACTTGCTATTTCCTGATGTTAGGGGAAAAGCATTCTGTCTTTTATTATTTATATGCAATATCTCAGTTAATTGTCCTATGTAACTTACATGGTAGATACCTTTATTATCATTCCTCATTTTAAGCATAAAGTGTTAAACTGATATGCTTAATGTGTTACAGCCATGACCACCAAAGCAAAGACTATCCCAGGTGAGTTTGACCACAGGCTTTTATTCTTAAAGTCTGCTCTGCAGTGACTCCGCAGAAGGTGAATCACAGCCTGCAGCTATGGTTGGGCCTCCACACAGGCTGCCTGCAGCATGCTTAGACCCCCAGGCACTTCCTCCCTCAGCTCTGAGACCTGGGCCTGCACTAGACACACAGCCCAAGCCTTCCCCGGGATCCCCTCCGCGGAGGCAGAACTGCTCTTTATGACCCATTCATGTAGCCAGTATGTGACTCTGTGCCCAATGAGACCAAATGCATAAATGGGAGACCCAGGCAGTAAGGGAGTGGAGAGGTAGAGGGGATGCCACCAAGAATATGGAGCCACTAAGAGAATCCTTTTTCTTCTCCTACTCTGTTAGCTTCTCAACTCCTCTTTCCCTGGCTAATGGATTAGGCCTGTGTCTAATCTCACAGCACTATTCGCTTTCCTATCAAACTCCTTTTAAATTACTTATCCTTGTCTCTTTTTCTTATAATATAACTCAATCACACGGTTGGTTGTGAAACAGCAATGAGATTATGTCAGTGAATACACTTGTAAGTCAAAAGCTGCCAGATAAATTCACGGTAGTGTTGCTATTGTTATTATTGGTGCTGAAGGAAACCCAGAGAATGGATATAAAAGTGAAATCAGTTTGCTAGTAATAATTTCAAGAGTCAAAAAGGCGCTCCTACAGCCTTTACCTAATTTCCACCCTTTTCCTGATTTCCACCCATTACCGACTAGGGTCTAAGTAAGGCATCCATTCTGAGAAGTGAATTTAAAAGTGGACAATAGCCATCTGGAGAAAATGTAGGCTCTGTGAGTATGGCAGCAACTTTTAAACCTAGACTAAATTGTGCAGCCAACTGATAAATAGTTGAAGTTTTTTGCACTAATTTTCCCTTGCAGAAAACTTACAACTCCATTTACATTCCTCTTAAGGAAATATATCTCTATTATATTTATTGATGAGAGTTGCTGAAGCTAGGAAGACATAACTTTTAAAAAATCTATCTATTAATCAAGATGGTGTGAAAAGAAGAAGAATCTCACTCAAAATAACAACATCCAGAAACATCTGGTCTCCTAAGCTTTGTTTATCATTTCCTGGACCTCTGTACAAGCTGGCTTTTGCGATTTGTAGGTGGCCTGGTATTTCTTACAGTGTTCCAGATGTTTTTCCTGAAGTCAGAACAGCCACAGGAAATTTTTTTAACATTATAATTTTTAATCATGAATGGTACATAATACTTTTGACTTTCATTTCCTCTCCGAACCATCACAGATATTGTCTTTTTATTCAATTTTGAAGCTTATTGAAATAATATCTCACTTTCACATTCCAAAGTTATCTACTAGAGGGAAGAAAATATATGGTTTTTTGGTTTTATTTTCTCCAGACTTCTCATAGTTCCTAAGTCTTTAATAAATGTGTGAATTAATGGAATATGCAAGTGAATTGTTGAACTAATTAAAATTTCATTTTCTCTCATATGAGCATGTTAGAATTGGAAGAGGACAAGACCACACCCACACACATATCTGGTTTTGTGAAAACAGGGGAGAAAGTAAATTATTTCAAGAAATTCTTTACATTTTTCATATATCAATGCCAGATCAAGTGACCACATGGGTTCTTTATAAACTGGGGATCAGTGTAAGTTACTACAGAATTGTCTTTGTTAGGATTCCATGTAAAAAAATGTCCCTAGCTATGGAATTTATACGTGTTTCCTAGGGTCTCTAGTTAAAGGTGCTGGTACAAGGCTGAGGCCCACTGAGACCTCCTGCAGTTTCAGAAATACGCTTTCTTTATGGTACCGAACTGTTTATTTATAACTGTTAAACCACAGCAAGTTATCAACCCACATTCAAGGCAGGCACCAAGCCATACTTTTGTTAATGTGAATTCTTGAAGGAAACAAAAACTAGACTGTTTTTATACAATTTTAAACTCATAAGTCAAATCAGAGGTTTTTTTTTTGTTTTTTTTTTTTTTAAACAATAGATCCTTTCTCAAGAGGCTTTTCTTCTTGGTGTTGTTTAAGCAAGCACTGTTTTGGAAATGTTGATGGGATCACAGCAAAGGCATCCAGAGGGAAACATATAATATGTTTATTTATCTTAGAAACCACCGAACATTGCAAAAGGCCAAATTGGCCCTGTAAAATGTGTTGCTAACATGTACAGTATGATTGCTTAGTTTGGATAAAGTCAAGTCATTTCTGTTCTGATAAAGAAGGACCACAATCTATATTCTGGCATCTGCAGAATTTATGTTTGTAACCCAGCCCTTTCCCCTGAACTCCAAAGTCCTCGAGCAAAATCCGCCTTTGTACCTCCGCATGGAAGTTGAATAAGCATCTCAAAATGAACAGATCCAAAGCCAAACTTTTGATTCTCGGTCCTTCCCACTCAACCTCCTTGCAGTCTTTCCCGTCTCAGTAAATTGTGACTTCATCCTTCCAGTGGCTCAGGCCAACATTCTTGGAGTTGTCCCTGTCTTTATTCTTTCTCTCTCACGCCCCGTCTGATTTCTCAGTCATCCCTGTTCTTTGTACTATCAAAACAAATCTACATTCTGATCCCTTCTCAACACTTTCTCTGCCACTATCCTTGTCAAAACCACCATCATCTCCCGCTTGATTGTCGCACTGGCATCCTAGTATTCTTTCTTGACCCCTCCCTGTCCCTCTACAGGCTATACAGGCAGAGGCATCTTTTCAAAGACAGTTGAATCATTGAATCGAGTCATTCTCTCTGCTGAGACTCCTCCAATAGCTTCCCATCTTGCTCAGAGTAAAAGCTACTCTTTACAGTTGCCTAAAAACCCTCCAGTACATGATTCCCATGACCTCTCTGACCTCATGGCATATCTTGTCTCTCCTTCCTCACTTTATTCTGCTTAGATTCACCTTCACCAGTCTTGCCAAAACCTGCCATGTATCTTCCTAACTTAGGGCCCCATTCTTTGGCTTGCTCCTTTCTGTCTGTCCTTCATCTCTCTGCTCAAATGTCACTTCTGATAAGATCTTTCTCCAGCCATTCTATATCAAGTAGCAAGTCCCACCCACTCACATTCTTTATTCCCCAGTTTTGCTTGATTTTCCTCTGCTTCAGCTGTCATTCCCTGGAATGTCCTGAGGGCAAGACATTATTCATTGCTATATACCAGCTGCTAGAACAGTGCCAGGCACACAGTAGGTTGTTAATACATATTTGTCGAATAAATGAAATAATAGGTGCTAGTAGACACATCAGGGCAGGAGGGTTGGATTATTTTGATATTTTCGGTATATTTTTAAGTTGATTTGTTTCTGTGCTTGTTCCCGATGCCCTGGAAACATTAATGTAGCCCTCACAGACTCTATTGGAATAAGAGCCCTGGGAAGAAAGTCTCCTGATCTCTGATGCCTAACACATTGGTGGATAGTATACTCAAGACGCATCTCACCAAGCCCTTTTCTGATTATCTCAAATTGGGGAACATACAGCCTTTCTCTAAGTTCAAAATTATTTAACCCATTGAAGGTTGTTTTACTTTCCTGGATGTTTATGCTTGTGTGTGGTTTTAGTAGGTTTAGTATTTTCCCTCTCTTGATTTTACTTTGTTTTCCATTATTATACTCTGTTGTGTGAAATTGACAGTCTGTCACAGACCTGTGACTTGAAGTAATTGTGACAGATGTTATGTATGCTCAAATACTTAAACAGATCCACTAAAAGAAATGGGTTAGCAATAAATGTGGGAATTTAAAACTGAGCAGCAAAGTCAAGAGGGAGAAGACTGCACTGTCGACTCAGTAACCTCTAACCCCTCTGTTGCAGGAGGTCAGAGGCTGAAGGGCGATGGGATCTTGTGAAGAGTTGTATGTGCATAAAGGGGAAGTTTTGGACCAGGCCTGGCTGGAATGTTGGATGAATGAGAAATGACTTTATAAAACATTTTTAGTTTACTTGAGGGATTAGGCGTTTCTTCATTTGCATGAAGATAAGATGATGATATTCTGCAGCTGCAGTTGCAATAAAACTGTGGAATGAAGGAGTTCCTTTGAATAATAGTATGAAGAAGTGGGAAGGGAAAAAAAGATGATGTGATGCACCAACAAAAATGACTGAACCAGAAGGAAAGAGGAGACCCAGGTTACATCTGATTTAAGTGATCAAAATGACACAGTAACACTCATTGCCAGGTCAAGGTCATTGAAGAGAAATGCTTTGAAACAACATAAATGCTGTGCTCTGGAGAATTTGGGTCACTTGAATGTGCTAAGATGACTTCCCATTAGACAGAAAGTGGTACAGCTTGGGCTAGCATAAATGTAGAAAGGGAGTTTGCCCAGGGGTGAGAGGAAAATTCACAGTTTCTAACCTTTTATGTAAACCACATATAATTGAATAAAAATTGTGATTAAAATAAAAACAAAAAATAAGAATTTTTATAAAGGCAAACATGGGTGTTAATGGTTAACATGTGCCTCCTCTCAAAAGATACATTCAAGATCTGATCCCCAATACCTATGAATGTATCTTTATTTGGAAATAGGGTCTTTAAAGATGTAATCTAGTTAAGATGAGCTCATACTGAATTGAGGTGATCCCTAATCCAATATAATTGGTGTCTTTTTGAGAAAAGAAGAGACACAGACACATGAGAGAAGAAGGCCATGTGAAGATAGAGGCAGAAATTGGAGTCATACTGCCACAAGCCAAAGAACACCCAAAGCTACCCAGAAGCTACAAGCAGCTAGGAAGCATCCTCCTCTAGGGGTTTTGAGCAGGGCCCTGCTGACACCTTGGTTTTTAACTTCTAGCCTCTAAAACTATGAAAGAATACACTGTCATTTTAAGCCACCCAGTTTGAGGTTCTTTGCTACAGCAGCTCTAGGAAACTAACACAATGGGGATTTCTTCCACGGGCCAGTCAGCAAGAGACAAAAGACAGACATGGTGCAATAGGAAATGAGAGGACTGACACTCTATTACCTTATTCCTCAAAGTATGGACCAAGAAGAAGCAACGGTCCCGGAGCTTGTTTGAAATGCAGAATCTCAGATCCCAATCCGGACCAGAGACATAAGAGTTTAAGCCCAAACTATGCATCAAGAATAACAACAGCAATAGCAACAGATGTATTTGAGACCTTCCCATGTAGTTGGCTCAGATCTAAAAGTCACACCCTATGTTAACTCATTTAATTCACACATGGACCTATAAGATATGTGCTATTAATATTCCTATTTTACAGACAAGGAGATGAGCCATGGAAAGCTTAAGTAATTTCCCTTAGTCATGTAAGTAGTAAGTATTGAAGTCAAGAAAATGACCTACATTTATCTTTGCTTCAATGGAAAGATATATAATAAAGGAAGAGTTGTGTTGATATTTAAGAGAGGGGTGCTGAAGTACCAGGTCTCTCTCTACTTGAGATACTGAACCAAAGTAGAAATAGCCTGACTGCCAAAGTAGAAATATGTGCGTTGGAGGATCTGCCTTGCAGATGAACATCCAAGATGGTCTTCCCCTCTTTCTGTTTCTACTTATCCCACACCCCAGTTTCCAGTTAAGCAGCAGGGTAACTGCAGGCTTTCCCCTATGAGAGGAAGGCTGTAACATAGAGGGTGCATCATTCAAGGTCCAGCTCTGGAAAAAAAGAAGTCCAGTGATGGACATGGAACTTGAAAGTCTGAATTCTTTCGAATTGAAACCACCTCTTCACCTGTAGTAGTGACAGTGGGATCTCTTGGGAAATGAAAATGAGAAGAAAAGAAATAAAATTTCCTTCCTCCTATTGAGCATCCTGGGAAATTCACATTTTGTGGTCCCTTCCGTAAGACTGTGGAAAGAGGGAAAAGGGTAGCTTCCCGTAATGTTATTATTAGCTCTTTATATATCAAATATATATGAAAAACTACTGCTTCTGCTTCAAAAGAAGGAAAAGAAGTTAATTAAGCCCTGCTTTATGCCAGCCTATCAAAGATGTGTCCAGGCACATCTTGGTGTTTGAATTTACTCTCTGCCTTGAATAGCACCTCCCCACCAAATCTTCCTGTTGAACTCTTATGCATATATCAAAACCCACCTCAACCATTATCTTCTCAAGGAAGTCTTCCATGGTCCTCTGCAATCATTCTGCTACAGTTGGCACAAGGGATCACCCCTCTTCAGCCACTGATGTAAATTGTATATATTTCTATGATAAAATTTATCATGCTATATTTCAATTATTTGCTATATTTCAAATATTTAATAAATTATTAAAATGTATTCTGTTGTATTTCAATTATTGTTTCTTCTATTAAACTATGATCACCTTAAAGTCAAGGATGGCATCTTATTCATTCTTATATCCCCAGTGTTCAGCATAGGCCTAGTAAATATTCTTGCATGGATAAAAATCTACTCGGTACTGTAAAAGTCATATTAAACTCATTGGGAGTGTATAGAATGGCCCTGTTCAATATGATATCATTTAGTTATATGTGACTATTAGAATTTAAATATATTATAATAAAATAAAATTTAAAATGTAGTTCTTCATTTGCATTAGTACAATTTATAGTTCTCTGTAGTCACATGTGGCTGCCTAGTGGATACCTTACTGGAAAGTGTTGATACAGTACATTTTCAAAATCAAACAGTTTGTAAAATAGTTTGATTTTTTTAATGAACAAATTCATCCCTTTGAAATGTAATGGTGGTAATTCAGGCTGGTGGATTACCCATTATTTTATAGCCCTGCACAGTATTATAAAGAAGATGGGCAATGCTGTGGATATTCCATGATTCCCAATAGTTAGACATAAGTAACTTCTTTCCTAAAGTAGCAGAAGGCAACTCAGCTTGACAATAAAGTGACAAAAAGTTTGCCTTTCTTCCTTGCAAGCTGTGTGTCCATAGGCAAATTACTTGACCTCTCTGGGGCTCCATTTCCTTATAGGTAAAAGGAGTATTAAATAACCACATGAAGCACATAGGGCTATTGTAAATAATAAATGATATATTGTATGTAAACCATTAGAGCATAGTATCTAGTAAATGACAGTTAATATGATTATGGCACCTGCACTTCAAGACCCTAACCTATTACCCCAGAGGAACTTCTAAGAACCATAAATAGATTCCCTTCTTAGTTTTTAAGACCACCCCCTTTGGTCTCCATATATTATGAATTGTATAAACTGTTGCAAAAGGGAAGACTGACCTCTGAATCAGCACATAGCAGGGTTATAATTCCTACTCTGCATTTACTATATCTCAATTTCCTCATCTGTGAAATGGGAACAATACATTCTTATGGGATTTCCATGAAAAGTGAAGACATTGTCCAAAAGGAGCCTACCACAGAAGTTGGAAATTTGTATACACTTTTAATAAATTCCACAAATAAGTATCTGTTGTAGTTGTGTCCAACTCCCTACCACGAGTTGTCTTAGGTCTACAATATATTCAGTGCTACTTTATTGAATGTATTAATGAATGAAGTGAGTATACAAAATCAGTTAATATCCTCTCCCAATTATTGCCTGATACCAGGCTATGAATAAATATTACTGACATAATCACTTCCTGAAAGTCTAACATGTAGATAAATAGTTCATACAACGACTTTATGTATTTCAGGCAGTAATTAGTGTAAGGGAGAGAATGACTAACTGCAGAAACTTAGAGCTCTATACTCTGATTCTCACAATTCTCATGATTATCCAAATGTTATTTTTGCTTTCTGCTATATTTATATAATATATAATTGACTTCCCATTAATATTGACAGTGTATAAGTTTTCTGTTTATACTTTGATGTTTAACACTAACCACATTTTTTAAAATAAGTGAAGTCTGTGTTGGGCATAGACATGGTAAAAATAGCTTGGTGTTTCATAAAGGAAAACCAGAGTCAACTAACCATTTGGCAAAGTTTCATCAAATATTTTTAACTTATTTGCACCTTTGATAAATGCAGAAAAGTCTATAAGAATCTATAATTGGAGTTCAGAAACAGTGGGCAACATGATGTGAATGTCATGCTTATCTTGGCTAGTGATATTCATTCAATAATGCTACAGTTACAATAATCATGGCTGGGCTAGTTATTCTCCATGGGTCCTGACCAAATCCATTTCCCTCCCTTCTCTGCCCTGCTGCTCATCTCCCTGGCTGTTTTGATGGTTGTCTTCCCCCTTGGGCTTGATCAGTGGGAGGTACCAACAGCTGTGTCTGAAGTGACAGAAAGTAGATACTCTGCTTCGGTATTTCACCCGTGTGGAAGTTGAATCCCTTTCCAGAATCATAGCTGTCTGGGGATCGAAATCCTCCACAGTTGACTCACTTGGCTTTGGAAACTTGGTTCCTTCCCTGACCATTTAGCCATATGGGTGGAAATGGACTCCCCTCATTGCCCATCTCTGGGTACCTCACCATCCCTGTTTGGTTCAGTGATATCTGACCACACTCTCTAATAGTCCCTTCATCAAATCATCTTCATTTTAACCCTCTGGAGCAAATTTTGTTTTGTACCAGACCCCAATTTGTACACAGATTAAAGGAGAAAGCACTGGTGCCAGATACTTAACAGGTATTTGACTATGAGAAAGTTGTTTAATTTATCCTAACCTCAGTTTACTTCCTTGCAAAAATAGGTTGTTGAGTGGGTATGTAATAATTAGAGAGAATTCATGACCATTCCTAGAAATTTTGAGATAACATGCTTGTTTGTTCTGAATGTGATAAATAACAGGTGAGATTTATATTTTGCCACCATGAGGGAAGCCACCCTGAAAATGAAATGAAGAAAGGTAAAGCTAAAAGAACTGTAGAGAAACTCGACCAGAGGTATGATCAAACTGTACCTGAAGGCTTAACTGATGGCAGGACTAGTTTTATTTCTCTTTGTAGTTTAGTTTTTTTTTTTTTTTTTAGGATATGCAACTATAAAACATAGAACTTCATAGAAGAAGCATAACTTTCACATGTTTACTTGTTAGATGTGGATAACATAAATGTACAATTTAATAAATATTTACTCTAAGTAAATAGGTCCATTCCCCAGGCTTGTCGAATTGTCTGCTTTGATAGCTGTTTCTGAATTCTATAGAAAAAAAATTATAAAATTTATGGTTTAACTAAAGACAATAAGTATTTCTAATACATCCAGTAATTGCAGAAATGCTCAGACAAGCAGCCTGATTATGTGTGTATGGTTGTTTTAAATTGATTTAGTTAATTAGCAATTGGAAATATGAATTCTCTACACCATGAGGAAAAGTCTGCTTTGTGACTTATAAACTTAACGTTGAACATGGATAACATAAGTTAACATACCAAAATGTAATAGACAGGTAGAAGAAATGGCTGAGAACTTGAAAAGATATGCTGGCATTGTGAACAAAGCAATGTCTACCCTTCAGAAAATTGACTTCAGGGAATATTTACAATTAAGCTTTTATACGATGGTAATTTTGAATGTATTTTTTAATTTATTTTTTCAAAAGATTGACATTAGCAAAAAATTTTACATAGCCTATATTGAATTCACACATTCAAATGAGGCTCTACCAGTAATAATGGGGATTAATACAGAGCAAGTGTTTGGCATTTGACTTTATGTCAAAGGAGCTGATTGCTCAATGAATTACAGAAGACTCATATTCTTTTTATTTGATTTTTTTTCTGAACATCAAAAAAAAAAGCTTTACTAAATGTTGACATATATATTTACTCCAAATTTTACATTTAGTGAAATAAGAATATCTGTAGTAGCTCAGTTAACATCAACAGAAAGCTTCAAAAAATGATTCTGAAAATGGCAGGCAAAGTATTTTTTTTTATTATAGGCAATTATTTAAACTGCATATTTGGCTTTATGCATAATAAGTCATGTGGGTAACACATCCACATTGAAGTTAGGTTTCCAGTATCTAGCTTTTATTTATTTACTTATTTTTAGCAATTACATTAATGAGATTTTGCCAGGTTATAAAAATGAGGGCTTTCTTAAGAATTACTTGTAGTTTCCGAGCTGAATGGCAGAGCGCACATAGACACATCGGAAGGTGGATGGCTGGATCTCCCAGTACTGAACCGGGTTGCTGAAAAGACTCACACCCGAATAAGAAGCCTTCTTGGTGTTGTATCCAGGTGGGCAGAAGTCATTTGTTCCAACTGCAGAGATGTTGTTGTTATGAAGGTAGACAACCTGTGATGTGAAACAATGGGGAATGATTATTTTTCCCTAAATATATTAAGGACTTTCATGTAAATACTTTATTCTTTTCAATATTTTCATCATTCAGTTTAAATACTTTAATACTTCTCAAACCAAACTTTTTATTTCTGCCTCCTTCCCAAACTTGCTTTTCTGCATCTCAGTAAGTTTCATGTTAATCATTCCAGATACTCAGGCTATGAACATTGTCATTATCCTTGAGCCTCCTTTTTTCATACACTCTCTACTCAATTGTCAAACAATCTTGCTAACTCAACCTTCAAAATGTACACACCATCCAGTTCCTCCACCCTGTCTACTCCTATAACTTTGTCCATGCCACTATTTTCTCTTTCTGGATGACTGAAGTCACACTGATTGTTTTTCCTGTTTCCCTCTTTGCTTTCCTAAATTCTATTCTTTCTTTCTTTCTTTCTTTTTTTTTTTTTTTTTTTTTAACTTCCGGAGCAATTGTTTTAAAAAGCAAGTCAAATTATATGGTTTTTGCCTCAGCACTCCAGTGATTCTCCATCTCATGCAGGACAAAATCCAAAGTTCTCACAATGTCCTGCAAATTCTACATGATCTGACAGCCTTCTGCTCCGACCTCATCTCACTGCACTGTTCAAGCCAACCATCCAGTCTACTTGCTGCTGTTCTAATACACAAAGCACAGTTACTCCTTAGGTTGTCACACACTGCTTAGGCAACCTGGAATAATCTTCTCCAAGGTATATACAGGGCTGGCTGCCTCATGTAATTCATATATTCTTACCAGACAGGCTTTCTCTGACCACCCTATTCTGCCATTTTCTGTGGCATAATTATATTACATTTGTTTATTTTTCTCCAATTAGCAATTACCAACATGTAGCATATTATGTAATTATTTTGTTTTTGTCTGTTTTCCTCCTCTACACTAAAAGCTCCATGAGGCAGGAACCTGTTCTGTTTGTTCGTTGCTGTGTCTCCAGTGCCTACTGGAACAGAGTAGGTGTTCAATAAATATGTGTTGAAACAATAAACATTATTTCACATATCAGGTCTATATGGACTATTTTGGGTCTACATGAAATATCATGTTTTCAGGTCAAAAATAAAATGATAGACCTTTTAATAAAATTATATGGAATGAGGAAGTGCTGTGTAGTGAAAAAAGAAGAGGGCACACAGTATTGATATTTAAATAATCACAAACTCCAAGAAATACTTAGAGTTATAGCATTTGGTATAAATATACCTAGAAAGTTTTAACAAAAATGTATCCTATGTTATCAATTCTACTCTATGAATATAATGACATAATTCATTAGGATTTTTTTTCTGAATATATTTTATAATCATGTTTAAGATAACAGTATTATAATTTATTCATAGGCCTTTTTATGGTCATTAAATATCAGACTTACAAAAAGAACTTTAGAACTGAGTTTACATTTCCACTTTTTAGATGTGAGTTCTGGAGACCAAGGAGTGAGTTATCTGAGATCACACAACCAAGGGTGGAGTATAATGCTAAGGCAACCATGTCTAAAGTGAGCTGTAAAACCTATGAGGAACTTCCTTAAAAAATTGACTTGAAATGTTCTACTTACAAGAACATTAACTCTTTATATTGGTGAGGGCCTTGTTTATGAAAAGGTTTAAGAAGAGACCAGAAGTCACATAAAAGCAGAATCAAAAGATTTTAAAGTGAAAACAATACTTGTGAGTATGTTTTATGAACCTCAAGTTTTAAAAATTTCTTATTATCATTTACCATCCTCTATTTTCTAGTAGTGATTAGAAAAAAAGGGAGGGGTGTTTGGTTAGTGTTTATGGCTGACATTGAAAGTGAGAGGAAAAAATATCAAGACATAAAGCAAATATTAGTCTATGTAAAAGAAAGAAAAAAGGTGGATTCCCAATTCATTTCATGAAGTCAGTATTTTCTATTACCAAAGCCAGACAAAAATCATCAAAAGAAAAGAAAACTATAATCAAATATCTGTTATGAATATATGAAAAAAATAGTTTATTAGGAAACTGTATTTCACAGCACATAAAAGAACTATTATACTATGATAGTATAATAGCCAAGCAAAAGACCCTTCCAAATGTGTGGCATTGTGCAAATGCCCATGAAATTCCCTTACATTCAACAAGACTCCAAACCAGCATATGTTATAACTTTTCTCTATGACTCACAATAAGGAGCATATTATGTATTGGGGCTTGTGTATATGCATCTGTGCATACGAAACAAAATTTTACTGAAGTACTTAACCGTTATAAGAATCTATTCTCTTCTATTTCATTCTTTAGATATTCCCAACAAACCCATTATCTAAAAAACAGTGATCAAAAGGTGAAAATGATTATTCTGGGTTAGAAAAACAAAGACAAATTAAAAAAAACACAAGCAACATACTAGTAAACACAATTACTAGTCTTATTAAGTCTTCTAAATATCTTGATTTTACTTGTGGCTTAAAATTCTCCCAACTTACCAATCCACCACTACATTGAAAAACACATCCCCCCACCATTGAAAAAGAACCAGCAGTAAAAAAGACTTTATGTTTCATCTTCACACTTATAAATCAATTTATTGAAATCTAGCTAATGTAAATTGTGCTTGTCAATTTAATTTGGAGTTTATGTCACAACTCAACAATAAAAGAGATCAGTAATTTATTGACATTGTTGACAGCAGAGTGAAAAATATCTTGAACACCAACCGAAGTTCAGATACTAGATTATCAAAAGAGCAACTTTATAAAATAATTTTACCTATAAAAGAATGTCAAAATATTGTTTCTGAGTCTCTAAAAACTAAGTACCTATGTAAATTTCTGAACAAAACACAATTTAAATATGACCTTAAAAAGCTGAAAAATTAGATAAAATGAGGAAATATGTAAAATCTATGAATAATCACATTATTGAATTTTTAAAAATTGAATCATTTAAGTAACATTTTTGTTTTCTTTCCTCAAAGCAACAATGGAAATCTTATACTACAATACATGCAAATTTTGTTGATATTTAACCTAATCAGCATGCCTTTCATTTATAGATTTACAGACAGCAAAACACTGTCACCACATTGTTATTAAGCACTATAACTTGATAATTTACATAAAGTTAATTCAGTCACACTGCTAGCTAAATATTACATTTTGAGCTATATATTTGCCAAAGCTAAAAGTTAAAACTACTATTTTATTCCATATCAATCCATCACAGGTTTTGCCCAAGCAGTATTTATTTGTTACTCTGGTCTGTGACCTGAAACTACTGTGCTTCATAAAAGAGATTACATTTTGTCAACAAACATTAGAGTAAGTTCAAGGCAATGGTATTAACTTTAAAAATTAATTTAAACCTATATTTTTCATAAAACCAGAATGAATATGTGCAATTATTAAAAATATCTCTCTGAGTAATGGACAGAAGGTTTGTATCTCCCAAAATTCATATGTTGAAACCCTAATCCCAGTGTAGTAGTATTTAGAGTTGATTAGGTTATGAGGGTGGAACCCTCATAAATGGGATTAGTGCCCTCATGAGAACCCAGAGAGCTGGCTAGCTCTCTTTCTTCCGTGTGAGGACAGAAGGAGAAATTGGCAGTCTGAAACCTGGAAGAGGGCCCTCACCAGAACTTGACTATGTTGGGACCTCAATCTCAGACTTCCAGCCTCCAGAACTGTGAGCAATAAATGTGAGTAGTTTAAGCCACCCAGTTTCTAGTATGTTGTTAGAGCAATCCTGGCTGACTAAGACACTCTGTCAAAAAAAAAAAAAAAAAAAAAAGATTTCTAAGCAGAGCTTCCTGCCTCCATCCCAGTAGGAAGGATTTAGTCTCTAGCTCCTCACAATAAGTGGATTTGCATTACCTGGATGTACTTATGCTCAGCCAGCCCACCAGGTACTTTGGTAAGCTTGTTGTTATCCAAATGAAGCTCCCTCAAATGAGGTGTGTTGGCCAGAGAGCCATTGTCGACAGTAGAGATGCTGTTGAAACTCAGTCCCAACCTACCAAAGAAAGCAGAAATGAATGCAAACACCACACATGGATGCCTTACTCATAGGCATTGTGTGATTAATCAAATCAACAGAAAAGGACGTTTTTAGTTTTGCACATGGTGTTCCCTCTGCTTAGAGTTGCTTTTTCCAACCTCTCTGAGCCTGGGCAAAGCCCATTTGTTCTTAAGGTCTTAGCTCAAAGTCACCACCTTTGAGACTCCTCTAACAGATAATGACTGGATAGGTATCCCTTATAAATGCTTTATAGCATTCTGTGGTCAACCTCTTATAAAACTTAAAGGACTGTGTTTTAAAAACCTGTGTACTCGTGTGCCTCTCCTTTGGAATAGTGACTGTCTTGAGGTATACCTGATACTTAACACAGTGCTTGAAATGCTCAATAAATAGCTATTGAGTTGATTTATATGTGTAATGAATATAGTAAATTCATATGAAAGAACCAAAATAAATAGTATTATCACTTTGGTCCCTTTGCAAATAAAGCAATTACACATTTATCCTGTAAATTTATTCATTGAAAATAAAAGGTACAAAGTTCTAAAAAGTCAATAAGCTTACCCACTAGAAACAGAATTAGCATTTTGCATTAGTTTGAAAAACTTCCTCAGTGACTATCTAACAGTCACTCTGAGAATTTGCCTGGTGCCAACATTCCTGGTTTCTGACCCAAATCTCTATCTCTTGGGCCCTCTAACATTCCTCATAAGTGACCCTCAAGTTTAATTCACTCGAGATTTGGGTTCATATTTTTTTAAATTAAATGTGTAACATATCAGAGTTCTGCTGCTGTGATATCCCCTCATAACAAATGGGACTCTAGAGCAGAAAAGTTTGACTTGGAGACATGGCTGGTCTGTTCAACATTCTAAACATGAACCCATCAAAAGCAGAGTGATATCAATCCAGAAGTCAAAGAAGGAATACCAGATATGAGGCAGCAAGACAATGAAACAGAGCCTGAAATCTCCAAGGAGAGAAAGGGGAAGAATTTATAGGGCTCCTTGAAATGCAATGGAAGAGAAGTGGACATATTCTGTAGGATGGTTTCTGCTGGTCTTCAGTTAGTTCTAACTGTTCAGCTCCTTTGGCATTTAGATGCTGGCTTAGGTAAGCAAAGTTTCCTAATTTTAATGATGGCTGGATATTTGAAATAATGGAGGTTAAAGATGACTGACTTTATGCTCTTAATAGCACAGTTGGCTTTTCTTAGCTGTTGATTGTTAACCTGGCATCTTGGCTCAGAATATTTTGTTTTTCCCTCAGTGTTGGGGATCCATCTCTGATTTCTCACGTTTCCTTTTTTACTTAAGAATTGTGTCTCTTATTCAATAATTTAAGTTCCAATATTCAATTTTGGACTAGCATATTTATTAGAATATAATATTTCTACTAATTTATTTAAGGAAATTATTCACTTATTTAACCATTTATTTAAATATTCAATCAACAAATGTTTTTGAGAACCTACTATATACATAATATTGCTTTAAGTATTATGAGGCACATAGGTTACATGGATTAAAAACTATGATTGTTTCCATCAAAGATTATTTTACCTAGTAAGGGAGATGATTATATATACATACACACATAATCACACATATATATGCTTTATAAAAAATTAAGAGAATTTTGTCTGAAAACCATGTTATAGTTCTGTAGAGGGGCATACACTATTTGCTTTTTACCTGTTCCCAATAACTAACTAAAACATGTGCCCTGAAACAATGTTCTGAGATGAGTGACTTCTTTTTTCTTCTTTCACAGTTTTGATTTTCAGCACCAAAATACTTCTCATGTTTCAATGTCAATTAGTAATAAACAACATAAAGATTTGATTCCAAAAATAAATGAAAAAATTCTTGAATTTGATAAATTCAAGAACTGAGAAAATTTGTTTGGCCAATGAAGCAATATACTCTAATTTAATGAATGGAATTCAAATCCATTTAAAGACAAATCTTAATTTCTATTGGCTTTTTCAAACTTTATTAGCTCTTTATGCTTCTGTTTGATACAAAGTATATGACATCAATATTAAAGTGCAGAATCTGAGAATCTCCATACAACTTTCAGTACAAAATGAACATTTTTTTTCTAAAATAGTACCCATAATATAAATGATTTTCTATATTTAGAACTTTCAAATATTGTTTAATCCTCCTACTATTAATACTAGTCCTAATAGTAATCCAATAGTAATAAGTGTCCTAAAGACAGTTCTACACGTTAAACAATGCAACTTAAATCTGCCTACATTCTTCTGCAGCTAGAGTGACCTAATCAACACAGGAATGTAGATGATGAACAATACTATTGTGAAAAATGTTTTCTACATTAGAGACTGTAATGAAAATAGCTGAATGAAGGATTTAGTATTATTTGAGACACCACGAGAATATTTTTCAGCTCACACACATATGCTCCTCTTTAGCCCTCACCATCCTCCTGGGTCATTGGGGAATATGGACAGAAATGGGAAAAGCTGCATTATACATCCATTTAGTCACAGGTGTGTCTCAAAGATACAAGGATATACGTTATATTTATTTATCTACCATGAAATTTATATACAAAAACAAGAGTGAGTAAATTTGGCATAATACTTCTCTGTAGGAACATTCAGGAATATGTGTGGATCAAGAACAGAGTGTTCCTTGAAGACAAATGAAAAAGTTTGCCAGAGCTCCCTTCTTCTTATTACTTAACCAGATTACAAAGACAGAAAGATTGGAAGCAGGACAGGCACTAGTAATAATTTATTTTAAAAAACCAAACAAAAACAAAAACTCTTCTTTTCTTGTCCTACATTAAATTTTCAGACACATCTTTTAAACTCTTTAGAGAATAGGAGATTATAGAATCTCGTAACTATTCTAATAGTAATTTGTGGCATGCCCAATATTTCCATGTCCTGGTAGCTTTCATTTTAATGCATTTTCAAATTCTGGACATTACCTTATTTACTTAACCTTCTGTTTGATGCAAATAAGTTAGAACATAGTAAATGTACATACTGAAATCAAACATCCTGTACATAACATATAATTAGAAATGATACAGTATTCACAAAATAGAAAGCTGATCTTGGTGGTTATAGTAACTATACTATTTCGTTGACTTTTTCTCAAGAAATAATTGGATAAGTTAAAGTTTGAGGTTGCTAAAAACAACAACAAGAACAAAATATGGTACAGTCAAAAATAAATCATCACCTTTTTAATTCTGAGCATGTTGACACTAATTTATACAGCTAGCCAATATTCTGATAGAAAGTCATGAAAGGATATTATTACTTAGCCAAATTATTCAGTCCTTTCAGGCTGGCTGCATCAACTCTGCTGATTTTGTTGCCATCAAGATGTAGTTCAGTAAGGGAAGGAGGAAGACCTGGAATATGGAAATACATGATACTACATTAGCAGATAAACATTATAAGTACAGAATGTGGAAAAACTTAATGAGGGCATATGCTATCAATTTTTTAAAAGATATACAGTTTCAAAGGATAAGTTTTGCTTTTCATCTTTTTCCTTCTTCCCTTTCATAATAATATATGCTTTTGGAAGTAGTGCAAAGCCTTGGTACTTTTCTCTTAGATTGACTTTAACCAAAACATGCACAGTTTTTATCCTGTGGTAGATTTTTGTCATTGCAATTATAGAACTGAAGTCAAACCCTGAATTTCATAATTATCTTCCACTTTTGTTAACGGACTAACACTAACATTGATAAAAGATATTAACTATAAAATGGGGAGATGAGCATTTGATCTATAATGAGATTATGTATAAATTAAGCCTATATACAAACTTAACCAGCTATTTCATTAGTGAGCATGATTAATAATTAACACTGATAAACTGTGCTGGTCTTAGCCTTACTCAACTTTTCCATAAAAACATCAAAAGCCTCTGCAACATGTCTGTGTAGAAAGAGCTAAAGTTTACTTTTCCCTATTAAATCCAGAATGTTTCTTTATACAAGAGGAGTGCAGAGGCCTATAATCAAGTGATCTGCCATGTGTAGAGCACCTGGGGAAATAATCTTAGATCCAAAGTACCCGCTAAACCTCTGGGTAGTACTGCTTGAATGTTTGTGATTTCCAAAGATTTAGTAATGTAAATATAAAAGTTTAAATATTTTATTTTCATTTCCTCCTGCCATCTGAGGATATATTTTATACAGCTTTTTAAACAGCATACTGTTCCATTTAAAAGAATAGTAACAAATACAAAGAAAATAGCAAATTGGTTACATGTAGAACTAACATCTGTCTGATTGGCATAAAGTCTTGGTTATTTGTCTATAAATATATAGAATTGGAAAATCACAGGTTATATGTGGTCTGAAATTGTCATTACCTCCCACTGAATTCTGTCAATATTGTCTATTTAATGTAACAGTTTAGTCCATATTTGATTTGAAAATGGTTATTAGTTTCTCTTTGTTTTTTTTTTTTTTTTTTTGGTTCAGCATATTACAGGGGTACAAATGTTTAGGTTACATATATTGCCTTTGCCCCACCCGAGTCAGAGCTTCAAGTGTGTCCATCCCCCAGACAGTGCACACTGCACCCATTAGGTGTGAATATCCTCAGCCCCTCCACCCTACTCCCACCCGCCGGACACCCAATGAATGTTACTACTACTATATGTGCACTTAAATGTTGGTCAGTTAAGTCAGTTAATACCAATTTTATGGTGAGTACATATGGTGCTTGTTTTTCCAGTCTTGTGATATTTCACTTAGTAGAATGGGCTCCAGCTCTAACCGGGATAATACAAGAGGTGCCATTGTTTTTTGTGGCTGAGTAGAACTCCATGGTATACATGTATCACATTTTATTAATCCACTCATGTATTGATGGGAACTTGGGTTTTTTCCACATCTTTGCAATTGTGAATTGTGCTGCTATAAACATTATAGTGCAGATGTCTTTTTAATTTCTCTATAGAAGTCTGTTTTGTGTGGGAGATGCTAAGGAAAGGAATTTCTACTTATTGTGTATCTGTTATGTACAAAACATTGACCTTGGTACTTTTCCTAACTCAACTCTTTTAATTCTCTCAATGCATAAATTATTGACCATTAATGTCCTTCCATAGATAAAGAAACAGAAACTCGAAGTTACAATTTTTTTAGTCTATCTATCTGTTAAGCAGGGAAATTAATATGCTCCCAGATGGCCAAAAGAAGTTAAAATAGCATGCTGTTAACTGGAGGAAATGAAATAACAATTGCATTATTCTTATGAATAAATATTATGAAATCACAATCACTCTGGGAATAAGGGATTTCAACCACTTGATTCTCCTTAAAATAAATACATATGAATTTTTAAATACTCCCATAAAGCAACTGAATATGTAACAAAGCAAATTTAAGGCACATTCCTTCTTCCCTGTCACCATGAAAAGACTTTTTTTTAACACAGTGCCTCTAGTACATTAATTACCATCACATTCATCACCCTTACCTAATTTCTAAGTGTCTCCCCTTTTGGGGTGTCAGTTTCCCAAAAGTGAAGCTACAACCAGAAAGTTTGACTATGGAATAAAACTTTGTAATAGGACAGAGAGAGGCAAATTTATAAAGAGCCTTTGCCATTATGGCATTTAGCTAAAGAATGTAACTATACTTTCATTTTTTTCTTTTTCCTTTTTAAGATAAAATGTATTGAAGCTTACATTGGGCCAGGTACTATGTGTGTACATAGTAAGCCTTGCTTCTATCTAGTAATCCTCACAATAATCCTAGAAGATAGGTATCACTAATTACTTCCATTTTGCAGATCATAAAATGTAAGTTTTAGAAATGTAAAATAATTAGCCTAATGGCATAAAACAATTAAATGGTTGAGTTGGGTCTATCATCCAGGTTGGTCTAACTTGAGAATATGATTTTATAATCTCTATATTCTACTGCTTTTCCGTTTCCATGAGTGATGGGGAAAAAATATCACCAGGAGGTTGTCGATATTCGGGTATAAGAACCCCAGCCTAAAAAAAGCAGAATCATACATGAGATAGGCATACATATGCTTAGAGGTAGAACTTAGGATGGCATCAGAGGGAAACAGTTCAGCACATGATTTCTGACATTGGTCCTACACAATCCCAGCTCTGTCACTTCCGAGCTCTAAGACCTTGGTCACAATTTACTTCACTTGTTTAAGCCTCATTTTCCACATTTTGGAAGAGGGATGATAATACTACTAGATAGAGATGTCATGAGAATCATATAAAAAAAATCCATGAAAAGCATTTGGCACAATACCTGGAACTAAAAAAGCGCTTAATAAATTATAGTTACAATAACTTTTATATTAAGTGGTAGTAAATAAAAGCAAGCTAGAAATAATAATAAAAGATTGCCTAGGATAGGGAGAAAACATAAGAAAGTAAAGCAAAACAGATTACTAAGTGATAAAATGTGTCACTGAAGGATATTCATCCACTCATGTATTGATGAGCACTTGGGTTGACAGGGACAGCAAAGTCTAAGATTGTGCTTAATGTAAATCCTCTGGCAGCATGAAGTAGTGAAAAAAATTTCAGCAAGAATTTCAGCAAGATATATCTATATAGCTATAGATATGAAAGCACTTTTATAAACTATAAATCTCTTTCTATCATCTATCTATGTATCTATCTATGTATCTATCTATCCATCCCAGTAGTTATATTAAGGGCATCAAAAGTGTACTCTGTAGCGAAAAGATTGTAGAGAGGGCAAGGGGTGGTAAGAAAGCATTCTATGGAATATGTACTCTCAGGAGTTGAAATTTCTGTGGAAGCACAATAAAGGACAATGGGTGTTTTCTGTGGGTATCTGCATGTCACATGCAGTCCAAGAACAAGGCATCTAAGATGAGAAAGAGACTGAGAGGAAAACTTGAGACTATAAAGAGGCTTTTGTGATACTGAAAAATCTGGAGTAGGGAAGATGTGCAAATTAGATGAATTTATCATTGGTGGTTTGATGCCTTTTCTGATTCATAAAGATTGGCTTATGTGCCTCTCTTATGGGTATCTCATAGCAGGCAGAATGAGCTTACCCCTGTGACTATGTGGTCATTGCTGTTTTCTTGTCTGGGTTGGCTTTAAATAGTAAGCTCCTAAAGGCAGGTAGGTATCCTGTTCACTGGCCTGCCTACAGTGTTTGGTACATTGCCTAAGCACACTGAGTGTTCAAAGCATTTTTAATGAATAACAGGAGGTAATATTAACATCCTACTCATCTACACGCTAAACATTTCTCTAATTATTTATTTAATTTTAAAACAACCCAGTGAAGTGAATATTAATATTATTTCCACTTCATAGATAAAGAAATTGAGGCACAGATGAATAACTTTTCCAAAGTCCTTGAGCCAACAGCCAATTAGTGGTAATTTGAACTCAAGCAAACTGACTCCAAAATCTATACTTTTTACAACACACAACCACCATTATTAAGTAAGAGTGTTAGATCCCCCTATTCAGACATTAATGACTAACATGTCCTAAAAAGGAAAAGAATTCCCTAAGGGATTGGAGATTCAAAGTAAAAATTGGCTAAATTTTAGAAGTACTTCCATAAATCTTTTTTTTTATGAAATACCAAAGCACACCATTTTTAAAATAACTGTACTTTTTTCTTTGCAACCTCACCATTGTATAAGATAAAATCATTGTGCCTTAAGTTACACCTTAGAAGGGACTTCACAAGGAGTCTACACATTTATCTCTACAGTGAGCCTTGATGGCCTGGTGGTCACCCAGGCTGGGTAGAACATCTCCAGGAATACAAAATTTACTTGAAATAAGGTTGACCACTTGGATCATAATTCAAATTTCCACAACAATTTTTTAAAATGTCTAAGTCTTTGAACTTATATTTTTCAAATGTGTCAGAGAATTTTCTGTCACCTTGAGGGATGCTGGTGATGTTAGTGTCAGCGACCCGGATGTAGGAGAGCTTCTTCATTCCCTGAAAGGCTCCATTTTCAATTCCTGAGCTCTTCAGCGGGTTGGTGCCCAGTTCTACAAAAAAATAAGTGAAAGGCTTTTAGAGGCAATTTTAGGATATTACCAGCTAGAGTAGTGTCTGTTTCAGCAAGGAATCTAGAAAGAAATTTGGGTCAACAACAACTTGACTGAAAAACAAAAGAGAGATTAAAGGGCATGCTCCTCAGGAGAATAGCAAAATAGGATAAAGATTTCCCTTATTAAAACAAACAAAACCCAAATAAACAATAAAAAAACCAACAAATATTTATGAAAAAAGAGTAGTAGCAAACACAATAACAATGAAATTATGTAAAGTGCCTATACAGGATTGTCTAGAAATCAACTAAAGCAAGTGTTTACAAATCACACCTTATGCTATTTATTATTTTCCTAAGATACTTTATAACATCATTAAAGAATCTGAATCTAGCATTTTATAAACTTAGGAAAAAAATTTAAAAACTTAAAAAACTTACCATACATTTAGCAAAACATTATAACAGATGTTTTTTTAAAGCAAATGACTTATGGATGTTCAAAACACAACAAATCCCAACAATGGAAAGGTATCTCAAAATATCTTTAATTATGCTCCACTGAAATCCATCCTGCATATTAGTCATGCAGTAGGGTGAGTTCAGCACTGGAGCTTTCTCCATATTCTCAGGTCCTCAAGGACAAGGAATAAAAACGTCGTTGAAAGGTACAGATTCAAAATCCCATTTCTTCTGGCCCTGATGCTGTAATTCATATAAACATAAGGCATGGAGGCTCCAGCTAATTTACCTTCCTGCACTTAAAGCTGGTTTGAAATCTCTTAAGATGAAATTTAAATCCTGCTATTAAAGTTAAAAAAGTATCCGTACCTATGACAATCATCTGGTTCAGTCCACTGAACACAGCCCTTCGCACTTTGGTGATCTCGTTCTCATGGGCACGCAGCTCCTGAAGAGTTTTGGGCATTTTTTCTGGTAATTCCTTCAGGTGATTCTTGGACAGATAAAGTCGTTCTAATTTTATCAAAGGTGTAAATGCTCCAGGGCTAATTTTGCTAATTTTGTTGTTGACAAGAATCAATGCCTGTAGATAGTAAAAAAGAAAAACAACTTTCCTTAAATCCAAAACCTTCCACTTATATATAAAACAAGTGCCTAGTCTATTCATTCCATTTATGGAACTAGCAGAGACATTGGAAAATTGCAAGAAATCAGAAAAAAAATAAACAAATGTGATTCCTGTACTTAAGAAATATATAATATGAGGATCTGAGCATCAGGAATAAAAGGGAGGGGAATGTTATGGGATATATAACATATATATATACACACACACACACACACACACACACACATACCTGCACAGACATATGTGTATGCGTATGTATGTCTATGCATGTACAGATATATATGTATATGTAAGAGTATGTGTGTATGTATATATATATATATGTAATTTTGAAACAATAAGTACTCATGATTGAACATACTTGAATGATCCAAGATAACCTGAAAACAATCAGTGCCATAGACATTCATCCCTCAGTCAGCTTTTCAACCTGAAAGTCCATCTTTATTGACTGTTATCAAGGATTCCACTAAAAAAGAGTAGTACCAATTTATGCTATCACCAGCAATGCAAGGGACTAAAATTTTACTGCAGCCTCATAAAACTAGATATTATCTTTTCAAAAGTATTGCCAAAATAATATTATGTTGTGGCTCATTGCTTTTTTTATATATATTTCTTTGTCACTTGAAGGTTAAATTTTCTTTTTTTTCCCTACTATTTATTATGATATATTTTTTGGAGGGAGGAGATTGCCTGATCACAAATATTTCTCATTTTTACTAAATTTTAATATATTATAATAATTACTTTAGAGAATAAAGATGTAGTTAATATGGCACAAAGAACTTTAATATAGTTTTTGTTTTATTTTTGCCTTTTTACATATAAAGGTTTTATATGGCAACTATGTTAATATTTTTGATAGCTATTTGATTTTTGTTTCTGAGTTCTCCTAATATAGGAAATTACTTCTAATTCATTATTGTTATAGCTATAGCTATTGCTAAACCTATTTTTGGACTATTTTTTCTGTTCTGCTTATATGCCTAACAGAACAATGCCATTTTTATCATTTTAAGTCACCTTATTAATTAATCTTAAGAAACTTAAAATAATTTTATCAAAGTCTAAGAAACTTGCATTTTCAATTGTAGTATGCTTTTTTGCACACGTGAGAATGCAGAGGAACAAAAAGGCAACTGGAGTAATAAGACAATGAGAAGTTTCAGTCTCAGAAATGCAAGGATGTTTTCAAAAGGTAATAACTGGTTAATTAACCTATGTACATCCTCATGTAGTTCACATGATTTGACAAATTAAAACTTCTTATTAGGTAAAGTAATCTTTTAACTAATCCTAAAAGAGATTAATACAAAATTCTAAGAGATTCTAATGGATATTACAGAAAGTTCAAAAAGCCCCATTAAGGTTATAGGAAATTGACATTAATAAACAAAAAGTCAGGAAAAAGTCAGAGCCCAGAAGTGCAAAAAGTGAGGCAACTTTTATCATTACAAGACACACCAAATTGTAGATGCTTAATGAAAAGTACAAAGTAGATACTCAATTGCCCTCCATGGAGGAAAATCTTGAAAGCTTCATATAATTAAATGTATTAAACATGATCTGAAAAATCTATTTTATGTTAAATGTTGAAACCTGACTTTTAATTTCATATACATTTTTCTCCTTATGTAGAGCTTGCACTGCACCAAGTATTGTTCTGAGGGCTTTTTTGGACTATCATAATTATAGGCAATTATTAGTACACTCAGCTCAAGCCAAAATTCTCCTGAGTTTAGAATCTCAAGCTCTGACTCTTATTTGGTGACTATAAGCAAGTAACTTAATCTTTCTGTGTCTATTAATAGTATATAGTTATTTCTAAACAAATGCTTTGCTATTATTCAGTCTTTGACCATTTTTGTTGATTTTTAATTGAAAAAAAAAACCTTCCTTACTAGATTTATTAAGCTTCAATATTGAATGTTGGCATTACCACACTTCATTTTCCATTATTTTATAGAACAATTATGTAGTTTTTCTACTATATATACATGACTACTCTTATGCAACATGTACCACTCATAATGAGCCACAGAGTTGTAAATGGATAGATTATTGAAGAATAAAGGAACATGTTTCTGTTAAATCCCTTCTATTTTAATCCTTGCTAAATTTTCATTTCTCTCCTTCCTTCCCATTCAAGTATGGCTTTCCTTAGCTGAAATTAAGATGTTTATTTGTATAATAACAAGGTTAGACGTAATCATGAATGAAAGAGTAAGAGAGAAGTAGCTATTTAAAATGCTTTGAATAGTTGAAAGCTCTAATAAACTCTCTCTCTTCTTCTGATGAATACTTTGAAGTAGAAAGAAAGGGATTGCCAAAATGCGGTTGCCTAAAAACATACTTAGAAGGAGACTTGGGAAAAGAAAAAACACATTATTACAAATGCCAGATTTAATGAGAGCATCACAGAAGTAGACGTCTCTTATGGAAGGATATAAAAGAGTCTTTTTCAAATTATTCAGATTATACATAAATGTGCAGGAAGTTGAGATTATAGTAAGAGCATTTTCCATCCTTAAAAAAAAAGTAGCTTTAGGGTAAACTTATGCAAATAAAGCCTTTTAAATATTTCAGTTTGCTGAAATTGATATTAACTTTTTATGATCTCTTCATTAAATTTACTCCAATGACAGTTTTTTTTTTTAATTTCAGAATATTACAGTAGTACAAACACTTCGGTCACATAAATTGCCTTTGGACCTTCTAAGTCAAAGCTACAAGTGTGCTCATCACCCAGACAGCACACACCACACTCATTAGGTGTGAATATACCCATCCCCACACCCCCCACCTGCCATTCCCAGATGAATATTACTTCCATATGTGCACGTAATTGTTGATCAATTAGTACAAATTTAATAGTGAGTATATGTGGTGTTTGTTTTTCCATTCTTGTGATACTTCACTTAGAAGAATGGGCTCCAGTTCCAACCAGGTTAATACAAGAGGTAGTTCACCATTTTTTTTTAATGGCTGAGTAATACTCCATGGTATACATATGCCGCATTTTCTTAATCTGCTTCCAATGACAGTTTAAATAGCCACAGACAAGCCTTGTTGTTTTCACCATCGGCTCATTCCCAATGAAAACTTAAGATGAAAGCAGAGAGCTGGTGAGTAGAGCTTGGGCCCCGGTATCCTATCAGTGGAAACAGACCCTATTAGTCCAAGATCAGGACCACTGCTAGTTCAAGCCGTATCCTCCACTGTTCCAGAGCCTGTTGTCTTTCTTTCTAGCCAGCTGGTATTTGCATTTGTCTTCTGCTTATTTTCTTTTGTCTTTGTTTTCCTCTTGCACAGGTGACCCTCTTTTCTTCTCTCTGCCTTTCAAACTTCTGCTAATCCTCTAAAACTCTTTTGTCCCATATTTTCTCGAAACACTAACTGGTAATCTCATACATGATGGTGTCTGATTTTTCTTTTGCTTTGTGCCCTTAATACTTACCATTTATATCATATTGTGCTTATATTGTTGGATACATCAATAAATTGACCATGGCATTGTGTTATGTGCTATGTTTTTAACTATTCCATGTAGAATCTTAAAATCTTAGGAAAAAATCTTGCTTACTTTAAAAAATCTGGTATATTTTCTTTCAGTGGATAAATGTTTACTTCTTTTCTCATCTTGGCTGTCAGAAATTTTGTAACTAAATCTTATCTTGATTATATTAACTATGTAATACATTATGACACATTTATTCTATTTTATATTTTCCTTTGTATCTATATTTATTATTCTAATATATAGCAGCCAGATCATTTATTTTATATTTATCTTTTACTATGTATTGCTTATTCTTACTATATATCCCCCTCAATTATTTTCTATAATGACTAGATGAAATAAATGGATGTGAAATTAGAGTTTACTAATCTTATGCTCCCAACCTTAAGAACATAATAATCATTCCATTATAAGAACTTGTGAATTCTTTTCTCCAAAGGTAGGTAACATATTATTAGGCAATCCTCTCCATTTTCTGAAAATTCTAGCTCTTTAAATTAAATTCTTAATGTTGAAAAAAGGCCCGCTTCCCTAAAACTTCTATGTACTAGGTCCATTCTGTTATCTTGTAGTTGAAGCAAGTAAATACAATTCCTCTCCAACATGGCCCTTCAAATATGTCACCAGTGACCCTTTACATTCAATGTAGACATCCACATCTCCATCAGCTGTGCCTGTAAGACATGATTTCCAGTTTCCTTATCTCCATGACCATCCTTCTCTGGATGCTCTTTAATGTCCTTCCTAAAATTCATGCCAAGGACAAGATTCAGCACTTCAAGAGTGGCTTACCAGAATGGAATACAGACACAGTAAGATTTTCATAGTATATATTTTGGACATTGGACTCTGGCTTATTTATATTAAATGTGCACTGATATTTTGAAAGGAGGCCACAGCACACTCATCCCATAGGTAGAAAGCTGCACTAGATAACACATTTTATAGCAATTCTGGTACATTACATGAACAGACAATGCATTTGCTCTCACAGAAGTCTGTCTTAGCAAGGCTTAACACTATTTGGGTTTGTCACTCTGCATGTCTGGAATGCCCTCTCCCAACTACAGCTATGTTCAGTCTCTGCCTTTGTTGGCCCTTCTTTATACCCTGGGAAGCTGACCTGTGGGGACGGGATTAACCAAATGCCCTCATCTTCTGTCCTTCTAGTAGGTGCAGCCATAGGAGACACAGGCAAGAAACCCTTTTGAAAGAGTCATCTCTTTTTTGATGCACTCAACATTATAATATAGAGTAGAGGTGGGTGACTTATAATAAACACTTAGGTGCTTATTTATTGCTATATAGTACTTTTGGCTTTACCTAGGTTTTGCTTTGAAAAATACTTTGAGATATATCTTATTGTGGTTAATAAAATACATAAAATAATTCTTACATGAAGGTTCTTCAGGTTCTTAAAGTCACCATCTTTGATTTCAGTTATTTTGTTGTTTTGCAGGTCCAGCAGTGTTGTGTCAGGGGGAAGATCCTTTGGCACTTTGTCCAGACCTAGCATAAGAGTTAAAGGAATACATGGTCAGTAACAAAGGACACACAACTACAGAGTCATGAAGGATGTATTTACCAAGGAATGAAGTCATGATGGTAATTTTATCAGAAACATTTTTCTTATAAGAATTATATTAGTTATAGTTTAAAATGTTGCATTATCTTTTCCAACTAAAATTCCAAATGAATTTTTTTATTTAATTATAAACTGAACATGACATTTTCCTCATGTAATTACTCTTGTGCACAAGGGGGAAATCTGTATTTTTTTAGGGTATGGGCCAAATCTCTCAGTATCCACTGTGTTTTACCTCATTGTTCTTATATTAAAAAGCAATTCTTTTGATAAGTGTTCAGCATGAGTGATTTCTAAATCTATATACATTTCTATATAAATACTCTTTTGATGGAGAACTATTCTAGCTAAATCATCAGTTATAAAGATCTTTTTGATAAACCTAACACTGTCACAGATCTACACTTAAAATGACAAGTATATGAACATGTAACCAGGTTGTTGTGTGAAGAACTTGAAAATTTATCCAAACTTTTGGAAGAACAGTTATTTCAGTTTTAACTGGCATGCTGAAACAATAACAGTTTTAGTTGATATTTTATAAACAACAGATATGTGGCTAATTAGAATAAAATAAAATGAATTTGGTAGTATAGCTTCTCCAAAATTAATTTTATGAAGCATTACTTTTGGACTTTAGATTTAGGTCTAACTAAACAAGTTATTGTTTTTAGTTTATAAATGTAAGCAGAATGAATAACCAAATGCTCCATGGTATTAAAAAATAATTCAATAGTCATTCAACTAAATGTATAAGGATGCATCAATATTATTGAAAAGGTGTGTCATTTTGAATAAGTCATTATGAATATTAATTGAAAAAAATGTTGTTGTTGTTGTTTTTTGAGACAGAGTCTCACTCTGTTGCCCAGGCTAGAGTGCCATGGCGTCAGCCTAGCTCACAGCAACCTCAAACTCCTGGGCTCAAGCGATCCTTCTGCCTCAGCCTCCTGAGTAGCTGGGACTACAGGCATGTGCCACCGTGCCTGGCTAATTTTTTCTATGTATATTTTTAGTTGTCCATATAATTTCTTCCTATTTTTTTAGTAGAGATGGGGTCTCGCTCTTGCTCAGGCTGGTCTCGAACTCCTGAGCTCAAACAATCCACCCGCCCCCACCTCCCAGAGTGCTAGGATTACAGGTGTGAGCTACCGCACCTGGCCGAGAAAAATGTTACATGACGTCTTTTGCCTTCCTCTCTTCCATTGGCATTATTCCATATTGATGTAGGATATTAAGTAAAAGTTTGATATTTTATTAAATAAAATATAATAATTTAGATATTTTAAGATTGTATAACATAAATCACAAATGTTTTTAAACCTTTGATAGAGGCAACCTCTCCATCATATCTGAAACTTGAAGTACTGAAGATCATTTTCTCATTCATTCAGCAAAACGTTATTGAGTACCTCCTAGGCACAATCAATTTATTAGATCCTGGGGATACATCAGAAACAAGGCAGATACTGCCCATGTCCTCATAGAAAATATAATTCAATCTACAGTTTTCAATTAAAAACAAAATGAATACAGAGTATAATTACTATGCTGGGAAGATAACTTTCCAATTTTGAGTCTTATCTAAACATATATTTATAAACCATCATGGTAGCCATATTTCAACTATCTTCATTTCTTCCATGAAAATTACAGAAAACCTATCCAAAATCTCCTACTTCTGAGTTCTTTCCAAATAATTTTTTGATCACTGCTCTGTTGGTAGCGGGGAAAATGTCTTATTCCTTATTCAGTGACCAGCTATCTTTATAAATTTAAATATCAAAATGCAGGTGATTCTGAACCTACATAAGTATATAACTCACTCCAGAAACAGTTCCTATGAGAATAACAAAAATGAAGTGTTTTTAGTGATGAACAGTAATACACTAGAACAGCTACCTTGTAGGAGGATATTTAACAACACCAAGAAGCTGTAATCACTGCCATTTTTGGAAATGTCAATTTGCTAATGTCATGAAATTAGACATAGTAGACTTCTGCCAAATCTTTGATAATTGATGTTCTCCAACCAACAAAAGTCACATTTCTTTTAATTTGGAATATAGTTACTACATTTTATCATTATTTTTTGGCTTCTTTGTCAAAGTTTTAATTTCTGCTGTGCTTACTTTTATTCATTGGTGAACTTAAATTCTGGTGACTTTCTTAACATTTGGTCAATGCCAACTACAGATAAAAATTAAAATTTTTAGGAAAAGAATGATGTGTCTGGATGGCTGACAATTTTGGTTTTCATCCTAATATTTCATAACAATAGGAACTACTTGAGGTGAATAATATACATTTTATTTCTAAAGATTTAGAATAAAAAATACCATCTTTGGCATTGTAATTTTTGCAGTTTAGTTCTTGGAGAGCCAGTCATTTTAATGATTAAAATAATAATCCCACAACCTACTCTGAATTAACAGTAAATTCATATCTATTTGGGATATTTAACATGTAACTATTTTATTATTAATGTTTTATGTATGTAGTTTTAGAGTACATTTTAAAAATTAATTATATTCATTCATTTATTTATTTAGACACAGGATCTTGCTCTGTCACTCAGGCTGGAGTGCAGTGGCATGGTCATAGCTCACTGTAACCTCAAACTCCTGGGTTCAAGCAATCCTCCAGCCTCAGCCTCCTGGGTAGCTAGCATTACAAGTGCATGCCATCACATCCAACTATTTTTTTCTATTTTTTTGTAGAGATGAGTTCTTCATGCGTTGCCCAAGCTGATCTTGAATTCCTGGCCTCAAGTGATTGTCTTGCCTCTGCCCCTCAAAGCATTGGGATTAAAGGCATGAGCCACTGTGCCTGGCCAAAAAAAATTTTAAATGTGTTATTTTATTTACTAATGAGATAGGAAAAGCAGTATGTAATTTCATTTTTTCAGATGATTTTTAGAAAAGTTTGAATGACATGAACAAGCTCATCTATCTGGGAGTGACAAAATGTGGACTAAAGCAGTGGTCCTCAACCTTTTTGGCACCAGGGACCAGCTTCATGGAAGACAATTTTTCCAAGACCAAGGGTAGGTAGGGGTGGGGTGGGGCGGAGTGAGGATATGATTTTGGGATGATTCAATCACATTACATTTATTGTGCAGTCAAACCTCTCTGCTAATGATAATCTGTGTTTGCAGCCACTCCCCAGTGCTAGCATCACCGCTTCAGCTCCACCTCAGATCATCAGGCATTAGATTCTCATAAGGAATACACAACCTTGATCTCCCGCATGTGTAGTTTACAGGAGGGTTTGCACTCCTATGAGAATCCAATGCTGCAGCTGATCTAACAGGAGGCAGAGCTTATGCAGTGACATAGGGAGCAGCTGTAAATACAGATGAAGCTTTGCTGCTTGCCTGCTGCTCACTTCCTGCTGTGCGGTCTGGTACCAGTCTGAGGCCTGGGGGTTGGGGACTGCAGAATTAAAGAACAACTCGCTGGTTTCCAGCATGATATTTTTGTCTGTCATACCTATCTGTCCCCAAAAAGAATGGTTCTGACATCAGACCCAGTCACATGCTATACATTTAAGGGCTAGACACGGTGTACGCAGTGTTAAATAGCTTACTCAAAGGCAATCTTACGCAGAGTAAAATGGGGATATTACCCCAGTTGTGACCTCTTAGAATATCACAAAGGGAAGTGCCCTTAAATATCAGCTAGTTTATGGTTCCCAAATGCTGATCAGATAGACTCCATGATGAGGTTTTTAATCAATCTATTTCAAAGTAGGAAAAAAAGAAGCAATATGGTTAGTTTTAATATAAATTCTCTCTCTCTCTGTCTCTCTCTCTCTTTCTCTCTCTCTCTCTATCTCTCACACACATGCATTTCTGAGACTAGTTCCTTCCTCCACTTACATTTCTATTTTTAAATATACCTTCTTTAAAAGATGATTATGATAGCAGATGACAGGTTGTTGTTATTTTGTTAGGTTAAGTTTTGACCTTAATAGGAAATTAATTTGGTCAACACTCAAAAAAGTTTACTTGTTTCATAAATCTGGGAACTTCTAAGCTAGGCTAATCCTCTCTTTCCACAGGTAAAGAAGTTAAATAGCTTATCCAATGTGCGTCATGGCTACAGTAGACCAAGGACCAAGACGGTTTGAGTCCTGATTCCAGAACTGTGTGGTATGCCATTTATGCCTGTGATCATTGTGCATATTTTTTTTTAAAAAAATACTGATCTATAACTGTCCCTTGAACATACTGTGCTCATTCTTAGCTACTCAATTTTGTTCATACAATGCATATTTTATGGTAAGTTCATTCATTTCCTTCTATTTCCATTCTAACAATCCTTTAACACTCACCCCATAGTCCCCCTCCTGTACAATACTTAGCCTGACCACCCCAGATCACCATGATCTCCTATCTCCAAGTTCTTTTTAGGCTATTGACTTATAACATTTTGCTAGCTATACTGTGCTGTATTTTAGGGTTTTTTTTTTTCCTGTAATTTTTGGGTAAGCAGGACAAATGACTGTTTTTCATTAGAGCTTTTCTCTGGATGTTTTGCACACAGAAGATAAATTAATTAATTTTAAATTCATTCTGCCTGGATGGCTCATGTTGAAAAATGCATGAGCATTGCTTTGAGATCTCTTCTGCCATGTTTTTTTTATAACCATCTCTCCACATCCTGGTATCACGGGGCTTCTTATTTTTCCTCAGAAGGATTAGTATACAACTGGCTATAATGATCATAATTTTCTTTCTGATATTCCTGTGGCCAGGAACATTGTATAAATGAATGCTAATATCAAATATGTCATTTTCATTATAAGCACCTGAAAATTGATCTCACTTTCTTTTGTGTCTTTGACATATTTGTGAAGCACCTTTTGTCACATATGTGTCTGAAGAAGATTGCCCTTTCTGTCTTATATGGTGACTAATCCATTGGTAACAGTTTCTTTGCATGGCATATATTTCCCTGGGGAAAGATCAATTATACACCTTTAGATGAAGAAACATATCCTGATTCATGGATTTGTATTGTCAGAAACAAAGAAATGAACAAACAATTAATCCTAAATATGATCTAACCTAGCTTGGATTTAACCAGATCTAGATCTAATTTAGCCCCTAGATCTAAATTTTACTTTCCAGGAAACAGGTCAAAGGAACATGCTAAAATTCACTAAAGAGATGGATCCAACAAATTCTCAGTGTCTTCAACAAATAACTCGCAAGGCAAAATGTAGAAATGGTGAGACTACAGTTTAAAAAATACTTAAGAACTATTTTTAAAAATGCAATGTATATACTTCATTTGGATCCTGATTCATGTAAACTATAAAATATGCATTTATAATATTTATGAGATGATTGGAAATGTGTACATTGAATGACTGTTTAATGTTAAGAAATTATTGTTATTTTGGGGTGTGATCTAGTTGTTATAATTATTTTATTTAAGAGTTTTATTTTTCAGAGAAACATACTGATATGTATATTGTTGGATAAAATAATAGGATAACTGGAATTTACTTTAAAATGACATGGAAAGGGAAACGGGTGGAGATACATAGAAAAATAATGGCATTAGTTGAAACAGGTTGAAACTCTGTGGTGGGGACACAAGGGTCTCACCTTACACTGTAGAACTTGCAGATTTAAAAATGTTTCCATAATAACTTCTTTTTTTTTTTTTAATTTATTATAGCTTATTATGGGGGTACAACCATTCTGGTTAAGTATATTGCCCATGCTTTTTATAAGGCTGTTATTTGAATTTCAATCCTGGCTCCTCTTCTTGGTTCCTAAGATCACTAGACTTGTTGTTTAATCTCTCTGTGCCTCAGTTTGCCTACATCTTTCACAGAATTTTTTCTGAAAATCCAATCAGCTATTCTACAAAATAATCTTCTACCATAGTGTGCAGCAGGGTCTCAATGACTGCTACCTACAATTATTATCCATAGGAAAAGGAGAGAGTGCAGCTCCAATTATCTAGCTGAGTATTAGTCTGTAAATCCTTTTTTCTGTACAATTATAATGCATATTATCTTGGAGGCTGAAATCGTTCTTCAGGTATGTGAAATACAGATTTTTCATGTAAAGATCTTGGTCCTGGGTTGTTTTTCCTTGTCAGTCATTTCCTGGTCTTGCTGTATTCATCATTGTTCCCATAAAGTCTAGGGCCTTTGGAGAGCTTGTCTAGCAAGCTCTGCTCCGCCTTTGGACAGAAAGCCTTCCGTTTAGGAAGCACATGTTCTCTATCAAGTAATTAGACCCCTCAAAAACTGTTCCTGGTCAATTCAACCCTATTTTAATGGTGGCAAATGCTACACTCTTTTGCAAATCTATAAAATAACAGTCTTTGTTTATACATCTTTAGAGACAGAATTACCTGGTTTAAAAATCAAGTCAGCCACTAACTAGAGATGGCTGGAACCTATAAGTTAGCATCTCTCGGCCTCCTCACCTGAAAATACTGAGCCTGAAGTAAGTTGAGGTAGAAATATAATAGAGCTAAGGATTATTTTTGATGATTAAAAATTATTTATTTGAACTAAAATTAACGTTAAGAGTATAAATCAGGTAGTATTCTATGAAAAAAGTTATTCTACCTTAAAATTTTAAACTTTTAAATAAACAATTCCTACCTTTAATCATATATTATTGCATTAACTATGTCTGACTTTTAACTAGATAATTCCTATTGATACTGATGAATTTTATGATTATTCATAAAATTGCATACAAAATAATATATTAAGGATTTTAAATAATATATCAGTTAGCCAGACAAAATTTGCTTCAAAAAATGTTCTGTAATGGTAAGAAAGTCATGAGGATATGTCTTAATGCCTTTCTTACAATCTCAAGTCAAAAATTTAAGTAACTATGAAGTTAACTTATAAATTAATTTAAATATAATATATTTAATCTCTTAAGTAGTTTGTAATTGTTAAATAATGACTTTCATGGGGGACAGGTAATATCTGTAGACATTATTCATATAACATATAATGCTCATACTTATTAAATATGTTACAAATGTATATATCTAAATATGTAGATAATTATATTTTCTAAATATGGCATTAATTAAATTTCCTATCCAACATGCTCTTCTACCATAGAAACTTATCCCAATCCCATCAAGAGGGGAAATCTAATTCCCCTTCCTTCCCTTTGAATTTGGGATGGCCTTATGATGGCTCTGGGAACCAATAGGCTATGGTGGAAGTGAAATATTATGACATTTGAGGCTAGGTCAGAAAAGGTTGTACAGCTGCCACCCAGTTCTCCTGAAATGTTTGCTCTGGGACAGCCAGGAGCCATAGAAAAAATATGTCTACACTGCACCCACCATGCAGGAGAGGCCACCTGAGGCACTCACTCCAGATGACAGATCAGCTGAGCTCTCAGGCCACAGCAGCGCCAACCATCAGTAATGAGATTGAACTGCCTTGGGTGTCTAGCCCAGGCTAGCCTTCCCAAGCCTATGTTCCCAGCTCTTTGACTGCAGATGCATGAGAAACCTCAAATGAGAACAGCCCTTCTCAAATTTATCATACCTCAAGTCATGAGCAAAATAAAATTATTTTCTTAAGCCACCATGTTTTGGGGTAATATTTATTCAGCAATAGTAATAGGAACAAAGTAGTTTCCTAAATTTAATTTTCAATGAATATCATTTAATATAATTCTAAATTTTCCATTAAAACATAGTATTTCCAAGGTAGACTGAATTAGTTATGTCCTTTCCCAATTTAAAGAAGATAAAGTAAAAGGAGCTTTATCTTCTTTAAAATATGATTACTTATTAAAGTAAATAAAACTTTACTTATGATATTACCATAAAATCATCTCTAAATAAAAGCTAGTCAAAAATGTACTCCTTTTTTTCTTTCTTCTTTTGGTTGTCTCAGTGATGAATAGCATTGTTCTGCTAGCAAATGTCAGCAATCTGGTAAACATCACGTTGGACAAAGGCCAGGTCATCCTAAAACATCATGCTTTTTTTCTGCCATGTGGCAAGAGTCCAAACTCCAAGATTTATTCTTACTGATTTCCAACAATTTTTTTTTTATAATTCTGTCTTCAACTTTGTGATTACAACAATGGTGGTGCAATTCAGTTTTTGGCAAATGAGCAAAATAGTATTTAGGAGCCCCAGCCCCACTAAAAATCCTTTCTGCTCAAGGCAGCCATATTTCCCTCTTTCTCACTTAAAAATGGCAATTTGATTGTGGTATCAGTTAGACAAGGCTTCAGAAACAGAAGATTCCCCCCTTTAATTTCATTCTTTTTCCAAACAAATGCAAAAGACTGTCTAAGCTCTTTGGTTTTATGGTCATCCTCAAAGGAAAGAAGCAAAGGGAAAAAGCTGGACCACAGCTCCATGACTTCTATTTCCTAGTCAGCTATGTTCCCTCCTGTTCCAGCTTAGTAGAGTCAAAAATACTGTAGAAAATTCATCCAAGCACTCATCCAAGCACCAAGCTATGCATACATTCATTTAGTCATTCATCAAGCATTTACTGATGTTTAAGAGCCTACCAAGTATAAGGCACTTGGTTGAGCAGAGAGTGTACAAAGATAAATTATTACCACACTTCCCCCTGGTGAAGAAAGAAGATAGATGTAGAACGAGGTGGTTAAAAGATATTGAATAATTATATATATGTACACACAACTGATTATTACAGAATAATCAAGGCAAATGTAGATTATAGTGAGTGCACAGAAGTAGACAAGCTGCAGAAGTTATCTCAAAGCAGTCTTCAGACTAAGTCAAGGGTAACTGAGTCTTGAGTGTTCAATATAGTTGTTGCAGGGGTTTCTCCTTTTATTAAGAATGGATTGCAAACTGGTTTACTTTCTTTATCCTTATTTTCAAGGAAATGTATAACCTTCTTGCTACTCTTTTTGAAGGAGAAAACTTAAGATTAGAGGGTTTCATGGTTTTCCTCTTTTACCCAGGGAATTGATATTCCAGCTAAAGAATTCCCACTATGTCCCCTGGAGCCAGGGCTGTTCTTCCAAAGGAGAATGCATCACAGCTGCAGTCTAACAAAATGCCTTGATCCCACACAGCTGCCTCTCAGTCCCTCCTGGGGCGGAGAAGGAAACCAGGGATATGTCAGTTCTCAAGTCAAGGAGACAGACGCAGCCGCCTTTGGCCTTCTCTGACTCCTCTCATCCTCCTCCCCATCTTTAACCCCTTTAGGCAAGAGGCTTGATTATCTGGGTCACATCTGAGCATTACTCATGCTTCATCTGAGGATTGAGGATGGGTCATACTCCACCCCTACCCAGTGCCGATTTAGGTAACCCACTGGGCATGCTCCGTGCACAGCCTCCTGCCTGTACCATGTTTTGTAGACAAACTTTGATGCATCTGAAACTGAATGAGGGACACCCCCATCCCTGCTGCTGCAGAGCCAGATGTAAACTGTGAAGGCAACTGAGCTTCTAGCATTCTATCTTCCCCTCTCCAAAACCGTGCTGATTTATTTTTTCTGGGTTGATTTCATAGGAGAAGTCTAACGGTTCATTTGCCTCATATATAAGATCTGCTTCTGGAAAACCAGTTTCCCCAGCCAAGCAAGAAGCTGTGGTATATTATGTCTCAAGTGATAACCACTGGCAAAATTTTCACCGGTTCAAACAAAACAATTAAAAAAGAAGAAACTAACTTTATGCAATTTAGAAAGATTGTAATTTTTCCTGCGATTTTAAATTAAAATATCCTTTGCATTATGAGGTACAGCTTAGGAACCAGTAGTTATTTGTAATGCTTTTGCATGGCCAAATTAAATGTGTTCCATCTTCTGGAACCATTTCTAGAGGGCCAAGCATCTGGGCTGTAAATTGTTTATGATTATAAGATAGCCAAATGCTTTATTGTTCTCAACTCAAACCAATTTTGTTACAAGGAATATTGGTTTGGAGTACACTGAATTGCTTGATACTTGTACAATTTTTTGCTTCTTCTCTATTTACATTTCAAGATAGAGTTACCCTTTTTAGAGGGAATGGGAGAGAGGGCATTATTTTGTATCCAGCTTGAAAAGCCATACACTACTATGAACTCTCAATTTCAAGTTGAAAATAAAAATTACATGTCAGAAATAGCCTTACGTTGTTAGCCAACTTGGTCTAAAATGGTAAATGAAATGTAAGTTACTATGATACACATTTTCCCACATATTTTCTATTCTTACCCAGTGAAATAAGATATATTCCCATTTATCAAATGAGGAAACAAGGTTTTGAAAGTTTCAAAGTTACAGTTACAGCTAGTAAATCGCAAAGCAGAATTTGAATTTAGAGGTGTTTAACTGCATAACCCAAGTTTTTTCCACTATTAAATAATTTTAAGAGGTACTTCAATTCTTTTGAAATTTATCAATAATTATAAGGAAACATATCAATAATTATTACTTTAATTTTGGAGAATAGTCAAAAGACAATGGTTATGCTTATTCAATTTCTCAGGGTTGATTTGCATTTAAGCAGTGAGATGAAAGTCATTACCAAATTATGCTACCTGGTGACACCTGATCCAAAGATGAATGGCTGAGCCAAAGAGTATGCAAGTAAGGGAAACTGTTTTCCTTCAAGATACCAAGCACATAGAACATAGCATCTAATCAAGATCAATATTAGGATATTTTTAAAAGATTTGACAAGAATGAGTTAGATTGTGGGTTTATTATTTTAAAATAGCCCATAGATTTCTTAATTTGCTAATCCTACATTTATTTTCAATATTATTATTTTTATAATTGCTATAATTAAGAGTAAATTGTTTATGTCTTAAAAGGATAAAGAAAGAAAGAAGAGAAGATATAGGTCTCATATAATTCTGGTTCAAATTACAAGCTAAATTGCAATAAATTCAAGAAAGCAATTTGGCCACCATCAATGGACAATTCGCATTTACCTTTTCAAGCCCCCATCCTCTAGAAAAATCCCATTTCAAAACTACTCTGATAAATTAGAGTTAGGGACTAAACCAGTCATTGCATCTTCCAGAAGGCCTCACATTTTCCCATGGAGTAATTACTTAATTTTAATTTCACAGTTTTTACTTCTTAGTTTTGAAAGAACTGTTAAAAATTTTGATGCTGTTTAACTTTGCCAAAACTATTTCTTAGATGAAAAAAGCAGTCACACATTTTAATTAAAAGAAGTTTGTTTGACATTAAATATTATTCATATAATAAGGTGACAAAGGACTATTGTCTTTCAACTCTGTAGCTGCTTTCTGCTCATTAAAAGTTCTGGCAGGATAGACCAAAAGACAAGATTAGTCTTTGACACAGATAAGCACTAACACTGGACATCCTCAAGTGCATTGCATTTTTTTCCTTTATTGTAATAATTCAAGCTTCATTCTCAGATCACTAGAGGACATAAAATGAAGAATCAAATACATTTCCTTTAGAAGGATTGAAGTTGCCCACTTCTCCTTCCTTGCTTTCTTTCTACCTTGCTTCATCTTTTACTTCACATAATCATCATATAATCAAAGCATGCATGAGCTGCTACTATGAGCCAGGTACCTCACACATATAATAAAATCTCGACAACTGTGATTTTTCTAAAGGTGTTAAGGCTCTCAATAGCTTGCCAAGATCATAAAGTAAGCAAGAGTTAAACAGTAGTTGAAGATATGGAGTCAGTTTTCTTTAAAGGCAAGTAGATTTCTCTCTTTTAAGAAGTGCATTTTCTGTCTTAGAAAACATCTGACTAAAAATTTTACAATATATTTAAACATGCATCTTTGAATCAACAAAGATTAAAAGTGCCTTGGCTGAGGCCACTGCTCATTGGAACTTAGTTCTCTTAGTTAAACACGGTTTCTAAAAACAAATTATTCTTACAATCTTAGCTACTTGCTTAGTATATAACAGCCCTAAACCTAAGTGTAATAAAGGAATGATGTACACTTTGGACTCTTAGAAAAAATATAGCATATGTAGAAAACATTCTCATCTAAAAACAGAACAATAACAACAACAAAACTGTATCATAAGACTCCCAAGTCAGGGAACTTGATGTTTCCTATGACTACATTTTTTTTTACTTGTGAGCAATAGGCTTGTGCCTTTTCCATGATAGAGAATTGGAAAACTGGCCCAATGTTTTCATCAGGGTCAAGCTTTATGAACTATTTTTCATAGAAACAAATGGAAACTATGTTTATGAAAAAATAAAACGTCAGTAAAGTGACTAGCCAACTCTTCCCTCCTTAAAATCATCAACCCTTCATTTTTGATAATTTATAGAGTGGGAGTAATAACATCCTTTTAACCTTGTTCTCAGAGGCAAAGTGAAATTTAACTTGCATCACATTTCTTGGGAATTTGGCCATTTTAATAACTTCAGAAAAGTTTATTCCAAATATATCCTACTATATCCGTCAAATGATGATTCTTTTGTTCTGATTTTTTTCAACCCCATTATTTTCCTACCCAAGACAATAATGCAGACAATAATCATCTTTAGCTGCTTATAAAAGCTTCTAAAGAATTTGAAAGCAATCCAATCTCTCTTATTGTGAATACATAATTAAAAAAGGAATAGTCATCACCACTAAAATATAAGATTCACAAGAACAGGGGTATGCTCATCCCTTCCTCCTGAGGCCCTAGAACAGAATTGACCCCATAGTGGACTCAGTATATTTGCTAGATGAGTGGGCAAATTAAGCTGGTGGAGTTATCCTGTAGCCTTTTGAAAGTCTTTATACACATCTTTTATTTGGGTTTTAAACAGCTATACAATAAATGTCAGCATTGAAGAAGCTATCTCAGTGTTTGTTTTTCAGTTGTTATTATTGAATATGTTTTATGTTTTTCTGGGTTTCTGCATGTAGTTTATTTCTTTCATATAAGCTGGTGGCATTTTTTCTCTGCAAAATACTGCTAGAAAACATGTTCTGAATAAATATAGGGCTTCTGAAAGACATACCTTACTATGCTATGGGATTTCTTCCATAAGGAAATACCCCATGGCAGAATAATCCTATAAGGATTTTTTTCTTTTTTCTTTTCAATAAGAAAATATACCAAAAGAAAAGAGGAATGTGAGTCAGCTGTTGTGTAAACTAAGTTCATTACCCTTTGGCCCAGCCACTGGGGCTTCAAACTTTCTGGAGATTTATCTTCTAAGTATATTGCTCTTGGAATTTCCAGACCGAATTTTTCTTAAAAGTCGGTAAATCAAACTGTCTTTAGAGGCTTAAGATATATGCTCCAAGATTATACTGAATATTTACACCATACCTTACTTGTAAATATTTCCTTTGAAATTTTCTGAAGACTCTAAACAACTGGATTACAAAATGCCAAAGGTAAAAGCAAAACTAAGACCCAGAGATTAAGGGAGTATTTTGGTACTTGAAAGATAAGGTTTTGTTGTAAAATTTTACTTGTTTTGCTTTTGATAACTGCATACTTTACAATTTAGTAATGTTAAAATCTGTTATCTGGGCTAACTCAAGAGTAGAGAGGCTGTCCAGGTTTTCTTAATATCTAAGATTTTATAAAAGCAAATCACAGGACATGAGAAAGACATCATTTTGTTCAAAAATTTATTTTGTGGAAGGAGGGCCAAAAATAAAGCTCAGCAAGATTTATAAAAGTGATTTGTCTAAGATTGAAAAGTGTTGGAGCCCTGACTGAAAGGAAAGAAAGAAGGAAAGAAGGAAGGAAGGAAGGAAGGAAGGAAGGAAGGAAGGAAGGAAGGAAGGGAAAGAAGGAAGGAAGGAAGGAAGGAAGGAAGGAAGGAAGAGAAAGAAAGAAGGAAAGAAGGAAGGAAGGAAGGAAGGAAGGAAGGAAGGAAGGAAGGAAGGAAGGGAAAGAAGGAAGAAAAGAAAGAGTCTCCTAACTTCAAAGCTACTTCTCTTTCTATTCTGTTCGCTTCCTTCGCTCCTCATTAGGTGGCACTGTCTCTCACATTTGGAACTGCAGAGATTAAAGCTGAAAATGCTAAACTCTCAGAGACGCCATTCGCATGAATTAAACAAACAAGGTAGGTGAAGAAAGCCTGCATCCCACTCACCCAAATCAGAACACTGGACAACTCGAAGATGGCATTGGCAGCGGAAGGGACACACTGGTCCCAGGGGCTCTAATTCAGGAAGTTCAGGAGCGCGCTCTTCTGGGCCTATTCCAGAAGCCTCATCTTCTAGCATAAAGTCAAATAAGCCTCTCTGTTGAAACGGTCCGGCCCAGGAAACTTGTGCAAGCAGGAGGAAGATGATAGTGGCCTTCATGATTTATCTCATGTATTTTCACAACCAGGCTACCTAGGAAACAAATTAAAGGTTTAAGAAAGGTAGCATTGGCTAGTCTGTGTGTTATTATTTGTATAATGCCCCACAGTGCCCACAGTGGGCATTTGAGTGAACACAGAGAAAAGAGCAAAAAATAATATTTAATGTATTATTAAGAAGCAGAGCATTAAAAATGTATTTGAAAGGTGATAAGGTACATTAAGCAACATTTTCACAACTATTTACCAAGAGAAATTTGAATAATTGTTTAAATCTGCTTATTTGAATTTTGGGTCTGAATTAAGATGATATAGTATATATTCAAATCATTTGCAAATTATCGTGATAATAAATCATATTGGACTTTTGAATGCTAACTTAACACATGCCATACCACGGTCAAATAAAATGTTGCCTATACATGAGAGGTCTCCAATTTCTGCATCGTATCTCTGGAGGCTAATCTCGTCTCTCCATGCTACTACATTTATCTTGGTCCAGGCTCTACTCACCACTCCCTGAACTGTTGCAAGAGCTTCTAACTCATGTCTGCCGTGAATATTTCCTCTACTCCAGGCCGTCTTCCACTTTGCTGCCTGAGTCATCTTTTTAAAATTAAATTTCATCTTGTTAATTTCTACTGCAAACCACTTGTTGACTTTCCACGGCTTGCCAGTGATGTCCACATCCTCTGCGCTGTATGGAAGACCATTCTTAATTTGGTGCCAACTGATATTTCTAGCCACATTTTTCTCCATTTTCCCTCCACTGCCAGTCCTCACCTCAACACTGACACTCCAAGCTACTTGCCATTTAGATTACCTACCTCGCAAGAGTGCTGTAAAGATGGAACGAGATAATGGGCTTCCCTCCTGTGTTCCCTGGCTCATCCAGGCAGGATGCTGCTTCCTTCCTCTTCTCTGCTCCCAAACCACGTTGCTCTTACCTCTTTTAAAGAACTTATCACATAATATTGCAATTTGTTTTGCGTGCTTGGTCTGTCCCCCCCACTAGACGATGTGCTCCTTCAGGGCGTGTCTTATTATTCCTTGTTCTGTACCCGGGCCTTGCACAATATTTTGCACACAAATGACTCAATTGACCATCATTTTATTAACAATATAATTTATTCAATTTGTTCCAAGCAACCAATCTGTCTGATTTTTTAGAACTCAAAATTATCTTTTTTTTTTCAATATCAAATTTCTGGTATAAGAAAGTTATCAAATTGCAAACCTCAACTTGTATAAGTAAGGTTCCCTTTTAGAAATAAATCTATTGTCTAGTTTCCCCAACTGATTATTTTCAATAAGCTAATAAACACATATGGAAATCCCTAACTGGTTTTTATTTGATTTATATGTTATCTAGTTTTACCAACAGGACATTTTGTAAAACAAACAAACAAACAAAAAGTACAGTTTTGACAAATCTATACAATATTTATCCATTCAATCAACAAGCACTTATAGATGTATGCATCTATGTTGTTAAATAGACTAAAGTGAACTACATAAATCTGAATAACAAATGCAAATGTGATTGTATAGAAAAAGAGCAACCTATTTTTAAGATGCCATATTTTAAAATTACATTTAAACTATTCTAAGTATTTCCAAAATATAGCTATTGCCATTAGTCTTATTTCCTCTACCTTGTACTGTACACTTCTAAGAATCCATTTTAAAGCCATAAGTAGCATTAAAGGGTTGTTTTGAGTCATTATCCAATTGTAACATAAGCATAAAACAAAAACAGAAACAAAAAACAGAAAGAAAAGAACTTTTTGTATGCCCTGACTCTAACCCTAATGTATATTCTGGAAATTTTTTGCCTAGATTTACCAGAGAGGAAACAAATGATTTGCAATTTCTTACCCTTTTGTTGTGAGTTTACATTTACTACTGAAGTATATCTAAGGTAGCACACATACAATAGAGGCTTGTGGCTTTTCATTTTTAAAAAGTACCATAAAGATTATTAGTGACACTGCCACTTTAAGTTCAGTATCAAGTTTTCTCTGGGAGCCCCCTCCCACTCAGTTACTGAGTTTCCCTTTAAGAGGAGACGCTATTCTTTTGGCAGCAAGTTCATTTGGATTGTAGCTAAGGGAGTGGTTTTCTATCTGTTTCACATTAAAATGCAATGTTTACGGTTTACCACAAGCTTGCTAGCCTTGCATATTTAATGTCTTACAATGTTAGAAGAAAAACAAAGCAAAGTAATTGCAGATTTAATAAATAGCAAGGATAGTTAATGCAGATGTCTCTTTGTAATCTTTTCTCCAGAGGAAAAAATGCCTGGTTGTTTCACTAACAACCCAAAAAAGGAAATGTTGAGCATTAACTCAGAGGAATAGTATCATCATTTATATTTGTTTACTCTTGTTAAAATGGTGCAAATTCTCCACATGGTATTCTTTTTGATTGGAGCTGAATACAAACGGGCAGCTTATAGCTTCAATTTCTTATTTTTATTTCACTTTCATTTGCTTTTGTGTGTGTGTGTGTGTGTGTGTGTGTGTGTGCATTTTAACCCTGAATGCCCCAGGAAAGAATATTAGCAAGTCCAAAAATTTTATGTAAATGCCTCCATGAAAAAAACCTCTTTTAAATTAGTGTCATGATACTTAAAGACCCAGCCTCTTAAAAATCTAGCATCTTAGAGACCCAGAGTCTTAAAACAATTAATATGAGCTATTGATACAGATAATTTCCTTAATCATTTACTTCCTTCCTTAATAAATTAGAAATATAAACAGCAAAGAGCAGTTACCCATGTAGAAGCCAAAGAGACTGTTATTGAGAAGATATGCTCTTTAAATTTTACTGAAACTGTTTTAAGTATTCTCAAAATGTATGACACTTTCCAAGATACTAATTGCTAACATAATGTCTCTATTTTACTAAAGCTAGTTGCCATCATTTATAAATGTTTTATCAAAACTAATAATTTCTGACTCCCAAAACCATTTCAGCCCATTAAATTAACTAAGTCGTTCAGATCAACATTTGTGTAAAATATCATGTAAGCTTTTGGTTTGACTTTCAAAGTCAAAATTTAACCCTCAGGAGATAAGTGAAACTATACAAGCAGAGCAAAACTAAAATCCCCTAGCACTAGATGCATTAAAAACTTCAACAATAATAGCAATAAAAAAATGAACAATAAAAGTGGCATTTGTCCATAAACAACGGCTACTATAGAAGCCATTTGGCTCTTTTTTTGGTAAAAACAGCAAGAGGAAAAAAAAAAAAAAGCCACAGGTATTTATATCACTGGGAGCCCACTTAACCAGTGGTCATTGTGTTACCCTGTTTCAAAATTAGAAAATTAACCCACACCCTCATTTTATAGTGAATGTTATCTTACAATAAAATTTCATGTGTATTGAAAATACCGACAGGGAAACTTTACACTTAAGGAATTATGCAGTTGTGAGAATGTCTACGGTCTTTAATAGCACAAATATCTTCAATGTTTATTTTTGCCTCTCTGGTCATAATTTCTACTCATTTCTGAGTCTGCAAAAATATACATTAGATCTCTAATCACCAGAGTTCACTTCTCTAGGGTTTTAAAAGTTCTCAAAGTATACAAGAATTCAGTAGGGGAATAAATCCTTAAATATATAGTCCAACTACAACTACTATGCTAGTTTAGAATACTTTTTCTGTTAACACTTCTAAAGAGCTAAACATTGCATTAGTAAAAATACAAAAACATTAACAGATAGTCAGTCATAGTTTTAGGTTACAGGTTTTTTTAATAACCATCTTTGCAAGAACAGAAAAGAAAGAACTAAAACAATGCATTCAATCGTTTTACCAAATATTTAACTTCTGTTTTCAAGCGGTACTTGTTTAAAATGTTGCATAAAGGTTACTAAAAGTTTAGCACAATTTTTTTTTCTTTCCTTTTTCTCAACAAATAATTCCTTTTGCTCTCAATTTGACCAAAGTTTTATTAGTCTGTAGCAGAGTTCAGGACAATTATTGAAAACCATACCTTTTAATCCGGGGATTTGCCACAGGAGCCCTCAAAGCTGAGATGTAATTACACTAAATATTCAGCCCAAGCAAAAGAGTTTGCAGGTGTGGAAAGGAGGAGGGGGTAGGTGCTGCTCTGTGACTGTCACTAGGTTGAAAACCTCCTGCTTCTACTCCATAGCACGGTTAAAAAATAAGGTTTCCCTCAATGAACACAATCCGGCTGACACCCACATTAGATCATATGGTAATGATATGTCTCTTGTATTGAAGCCAGAAACTTTATCGGCCTTTTTTTCTTCCCATTTGCTTTATTCCTTTTGCATCTGCTTAAGATTCTAAACTGCTTATGTAGTACAGTGGAGCAACTTGACTTGAAATTTGTCCTATTGCCGATTCATTTCCCTAAAAGATTGTAACTAAAGGGTTTGTCTCCCCACCCCCAACACCATTCCAATATGCACCCTTTCTAGCCTTGTTTATAAGTAACATTTATTATACTTCTGAAATGACAATTTTTCTTGCTTTCTGGGTGGGTATTTCCAGAAAAAAATGAAATTAATTTTGTAGTTGTTTTATATGTGGTCTACAAAAATAAATGAGTAGCCTTATGTTTAAATACTCATTCAGATTCTTACTTGCCTTGGAATGTTTGTGCAAATTCAAGTACAATGCTGTGGAGTTTTTCTATAGTGTCCTGGAAGAAAGCCATGCTTTTATATGAAAAGTATGTCATTTATTACTTTCATTACTTATAGTTTAAAATATTTCTTGTTGTCCACCAGTTTTTTAATAAAACACAGAGATGCTAGAAGTTGGTCACAATATAGTTTAGTCTGTATATGAACAATTTGATTTTCACAGACTATAATTTTATGGAATCCAGAACTTTGAAAAGGTAATAGATTCTATGGCTCTTTCCAAATTTCATTAAATGGAAAAAAGAAAGTGCAAACACAAGGAAAGATGTTTGTTTAGCCACTGGAAAGAGTTTTTGCGTTTTTATAATTCCCTTGCTGGATGCTGTTAGTTGTCTCTGTGTAACTCTCTATGTTTTGACTTGTATCTTTATGCTCTGGCCCCTAGGCTGTTACCAGGTGGAAACTTGAAATCAACATCTGTGAAACATAAGAGGATCCCCTTCCCATCCTCCTCCTTCCTTCCTTCCCTCCTGGAAACATTTGAGTGGGTATCTTGGGTGGTGTTGTTGAGGGGGAGGGGTTATAACCACATTATAGTTTGCTTTATTTCCCAAGCAATTTCAGCCTCCCAGGTTAACACTTTACCCCACTTACCCTCTCCTTGACATTTCATGACCACATACCTAGTTATTCTGATGGTTTAGAAAAAGGCAAGCATAATGTTTCCTGGATATTTGTTACAAAGTCCAGGATCCCTTTATCTAGAATTAATTAATTTTCTCCTCTTAACTCTCCTTGCAAGGCATTTATCTCTTTTTGATGACATATAATAACTTCTTCCTTGTGTTATATTTATTTGCATGTCTTACTCCTGGGGAGTAAGCACGTTGTGTTCGTATTTGTAGAGTTCTTGCGCCCAGAATAGTTTATGATATATAGTAAATTCTCAGGAAACACTTGATAAATTACTAAAGATATTCAAATCATTGGCTATGGACCATAACATGATTAATGTTTTAGGCATCCCTGACTTACTCTTTATCAAAACCCAACCCTACTAGAGTGTATATGACAATTTAATGGCAATGATTTTTCAGGGAGGGAGAGAGAGAGAGAAGACAGGTAGGGAGTATTGAAAAAGTAGGAGAAGAAAGGCATATTACCCTAGTATGTAGATCATTTTACTTTTATAAAAGTGGGCCATTTTAGGTTCAGATCTTTGTGTCTTCCTTCTGAGAGTAAGCTGTGTGAATTTAGGCAACCTACTTAACCTCTCTGAGTCTCAGTTTCTCAGTTCGTGGGCTTTATAAAATAAAGCTCCCTAAAAATATTAGCTTTTATTATTTTCTGATGTATTTTGCAAAAATCAAAATCCAATGACCTTCCCAAGTTCACAGAGCTGATAAGAAACAGAGCAGAAATTAATACCTAGTTCTTCTCATGTCTAATCCAGTTTTCATAGCTATACTACATCTTAAGAAAAATAAAATGCTTAATATATAGAAAATTAATTATGAAAATTTGGGGCTAACATGTCTTTGCAGACTAGTATAAATACTGTGACCAAGTTACAATTCCTTTTAAATTTTATTTATATTTGTGCAGGGACAAATACACATTTTTTTAATTTTAATAAGAGCCTCATCTCCAAAATCCCAAGCACTTAACCAAACATTGTGTTATATAAAATCTGGGTCTTTAATCACACGTTACATTACATATATTGTCACACCTATTTTTAGATGGAAGAAACTAAGTCACAACAAAGTCATATGCAGTTAAGTCACAAAGAGGTCATGGAGCTATCACCATAATCCAGGTCTCCTGCAATCTACCATAAAGTGGAACAATTTTATGGCTAGAAACAGCACTCGCACAGAGATTGCTTAAACTCATCCTGGCTTGGAATGTTTGGGGGTAGGATTCCCTGAAACTCTGGCTGTCATATAGATATGTGAAATATTCCAATTCAGAGCACATACCACATCTGCTGTTAAAACCACTTAAACTGTGATTTCTACTGACAACCCACTAGCTAACAGGGTAACTGTGTTCTGAATGTTGTCAAAGTTCATTTTGGGGCCACTCTTTCTCATCAACATCACATACAAGAGATTTAAATTGTGCCTGCACATTAAGGATGTGAAGAATGCCAGAACTTAGAAAGGTCTCCTTCTGACACCCTTTTATTTTCTAAGAGGTCTGGAAGCAAATGATTATCTTCACTAACCCAATGTGACTGGTTTATTCATAGACTGAGTCTTCAAAGTCAGATCAGGAGCTGACATGAACTGTCTGGCTCTATATTTTGCCACTCTTCCTTAGCCAAGAAATAAGGCTAGGGTGGAATTGAGGACAGCCTTGAATATAGGATAACTTGATACAAAATTTGGTATAGAAAACATTTATTTTGGCTGTCTTCCATGCCTCTACCCCCCCAACCCCCGACCCTCACCACTGTGTTGTGTGTCCTTGTACTTTATACAATTTAACCTCTTTGTTCTTCAAATTTTTAACCTATACATGTAGTTAACTATTGTACTATCTCCTTCATGGGTTTGTGGTGAGGTTTAAAGAAGGTTAACACATAAAGCATCTAGAACTGCGCCTGACACATCTCAAACAACTCATAAGCGTCTGTTATTGCTGCTGCTGCTTCTCTTGTGTTTTTTGCTGTTAAAAATTTACCTTGGACACGTCAGTACAATAACCAAACTGCATCCCTTTTATAGCCCAACAGGTTTCCTGCCTAACAACACAAGAAATCACCTAAAACATGAAATACTTGCAAGAAAAAGGACTTTGGAGTTAGGTAAGCTTGAGTTTCAGGCTCCATTTTGTATTGTTAAATAACTGCGTTGCCTTTTCTATGCATAACGTTTTATTGGGTCTCAAGTCCTGCTGAAATCCATTCATGGGCTATATAGGAAAACAGAGACTCCAGGTTAAGAATCACTACTCTGAGCAATAAACTGGAAATGTGAATGGAGACAGGGACAGGATAAGTAATGAATTCAGGTAGGGAAAATGTATAGAGATAAGCACCTCTCTTTCGCTGCAAGGAGATATTTAATTCCTTAATTCCCTGACTCTTTCTCTTGAATGCTCTGGAATATCTCTTTTGTCAGGTGGAATCAGGAGATTATTCTTTCCATAATACTAATCAATCCATTTGTACTTGGACAATAAACCAACCTCTATTGAATATCTATTAGTCTGTGCAAGGCACACGCTTCTCTGTTAAATACAAGGAAATTTCCAGTATCCCATTAGTCAATGAATCAGCACATATTGGCTAACGAACCCACTATGGGAGAAAGCGTTAATATACCAGGCCCTGTGGAAGATACCAAGAAACAAAGTACAATGTGAAGGGCATGACTTCAAGGGATATATAATACATCATAAACTATATGTATGATGTTTTAGTATTAGCATACCAGAAAACTTATAATGCATAATTCCTGGCTAAAGTATGATGTAATTAAAAATATTAAATAATTGTCTTAGCAAGTCAGAGGAGGGATAAGGGAGAGATCACTTTACACTTGAATGGTTAGGTAAATGTTTATGGAGAACAAGGTACAATTTGAGCTGAATCCTGAGGGATAAAAAGAATGTGCATGGAGTGAAAAGAGAGAAATAGCTTTATAGGCTGGCAAAATGGAATCAACAAAACTTTGGCAATGGGAAAGCAGGAGACAATAAATAAATCAATGTGGCTTAAGTGGATGCTTTTTTTCAAAGAACTCGTGAGCTCCTTTATCATCCTTGAATATTCAACAGCTGCTGTGGTGCCTGACGTGTCAAAGCCACATAACAAATGAATGTTCCATGTTTATGCAAATAACTAAAGAGAGATAAAAGAAATAAATGAACGTAGAGTCTAACTGTGGAAGGACTTGAAGGTCTCCCACGGGGCACTTATCCATTTATTCATTCATTTTTTCAGGATATATTCTTTTGGTGATTAATATGTGCCAATTACTGTGCTTGAAGCTGGATGTTATCAGAGGTAATTGAATGAGGTAATAACATAATAAAAGTTTTATTTTAGCAAATAAAACCTAGGGATTACATGCAGGGTGGTAAGACTGGAGTCAAGGAAACTAGTTAGGACTTTTTTCCTTTAGTCTCAGTGTATTAGCACCTTAGAAAGGAGGTGATGAGCATGGCAGGAATAGAGCCACTGCTTAGAAAGCTGTTATAAATATTTGGAGCCCACATTCTGTACCAGGCACTGTGGTATTGTCTTTAGAAGTATCATCTCAGTTAAGGCTCATGATAAACCTTATTATGGGTTAGGCACTCTCATAATCAATTTACTTTAAAGGCACAGAGCTAATGAGTTATGAAGCCACATACTCCAGACACTGTTCTCTGTACCACTCTAATCAACTGCTTCTGTTGATGTTGTATGTGATGGCAGGGAGAATTGAATGCTTTGCTTACATTTTTTCTTTATCTCCAAGAAGAATGTTTTTTCAATGGAAAGGGACAATAAACAAAAATGATTGGTTAACTAATGCTCTTTATGTATGCAAAAATCACAAGAAATTAACCATTCTATGTGAGTTCAACTTTGAGGGTACTAAAATAATGTGTAGTCTTTATTGTGACTCTAGTCTGAGCAATGTTGGAGAAATCATGCAATCTGAATTATAGAATGGAAGAAGGAAGGAAGGATTCACATAGAATTTTCCCCCAATTGGCTGAATTCTCACATGGGATAGGACTTTGTGTTGAATGAAGGCTTCTTGCACTGAGTGATGGCAACAATGTCGAAATTTTACAGATGAGGCCAGCTTTGGAGTTGTGTGTGTTGGATTGAGTGGAAACTACAAAAGAGAAAGATAAAATCCAGACATTACTTGGAAGAGCCTCCCCCCTTCCCTGGTCCAGGTCCTGCCTGTTTGCAAATTAGTTGAGTAATGCTGCTGGGAACAAGGCCTACCACCATAAACCCGCCAAAGTAGACTCCTTTGGCAATGCTATATTTCCTTTTCAAACAAAGACAGCTGTCCTATATGAAGATGAAAGTTGAGGCCAAGCACAAGATAAGATAGGATAGAATAATATGCTATTCCTAAATTATAGAAAACAAAGACCCTGTATTTATGATTTCCTGCATCAGAAATCTCTTCTCTTTACTAGCTTTAGAGGGAGATGGCACGGTGTACTAGTTGAGCACATAAACCCTGGGATCAGATTGCTTGCGTTTGATTCTTTGCTCTGCTACTAATTATATATGTGACCTTACGCACTCTCTCCATTAATGATAGTATCTTCTTCACATGAGGATAAATGAGTCAGTATGTGTAAAGGTTTAGAACAGGCCTGGCATATAGCACAAGTTTTGTAAGTTTATACCAGGTAATGAAAATTTCAGAATAGATGGAGGATTTTAAGATATTGTTTTCTTCCTTTGCTTGATTTTAATTCATACTCTAGCCTGAAAGTTATGTCCTGTTTAGTTTGGAGCATTCAAATGCAGGTCATGTCTGTGCAGTGTGTATTTACTGCAGGCTACCTACTTGGTGTGTAAATATTCTCCTTTCAATTTACCCGGTATCCTAGGAAAAGTAAATGCTCCACCACAGAGTACAGCCCTCCAGAATTTAAGTAGGCAAACGAATGAAAAGTTTTATTCTAATGTCGGTACCATAAAATAATGATTAATTTAAGAACTTTTCCTGAGATAGTTTCAGCCCCTTCAGAACTATTTGATTTGATTCAAGTTATCCCTTGAACAGCAATAATTCATCCCTTTTAATTTGCCTTTTTGAAGTTATTTCTTTAAAATTCATGAGATGAATTTTGGATGCAGATATATATTAATTAACATGACAACAAAGTGAAACATGCTTTCCATTTGAATCACGCGAGTGTTTTTATTTTTGGAAACAATCCTGTGTCTTGAATAAGTCCACTTCAACTACCTGAGGAAATATTACTGCTTAGAAATACTTTATGTGCCCATTCTTTATAGAATAATGTCTGAGATTATCATTTATAAAAGCATTAAATCACTGATATGGAAGCTTACTTTATAATTATGAGCCTGTGGGGATAGCAAAAGAAAATTGGGGCAGGATCACATTTGGTGTTACAGGTTTAAATCTCTATGGAGCTTTTTTCATCAAAAGATTGGCTTCTCATGAAACATCTTCATTCCTGGAGGCCAGTTGCAATAACTTCCCTAGCATTACTCATGGTCTAAGACAATACAAAATCCAACTAGAAACAGAGTACTTAATTCTTCCCATAGGCCAAGAACTGTAGAAGTTTCTGCTATCAAAACACTCTCTAAATAGGTGATTTGTTAACCCTCTGAATGGTAAGAACATTATGTTCCTGTCTGTAGAGTAAAAGCTACTGAGAGATTACAGGAAATACTGTGAAGTGGTTTTTTTGTTGTTGGTTTTAATTCCACAGAGTTGCAACTCTTGATTATTTCCAGCTGACAATTAAAAAGTGGTGATATCAACATTACATTAACAAATATTTAATGGTGCCATTGAAAATCCAGTGATTTCTTTTTGCTTTTTCTTTTTTATTTTGGTATGTTTTTATTGTGGTGAAAATATACATAACACAAATTTTACCATTTTACATGTTAAGTGTTCATATTAGTGGCATTAAGTATATTTATAATATCATGCAACCATCACCCCTATTTCCAGAACTTCCATATCATTCCAAATAAAATGCTGTACCAAGTAAACAATAACTCCAGATTTCCTTCTCTCAGTCCCTCATAACCTCTATTATACTTTCTGTCTCCATAAATTTGCTTATTCTAAGGTACCTCATATAAGTAGAATCGTACAAGTTTTCAACTTAGGAAAAAGATAAGCTTTCTTTATCTTTTGTTTTGTTTTGTTTTGTTTTTGCTAGGTTTTCTTTTCAAATTTATTTTTTAATTTTTTATTCTTATTTCAGCATATTGTGGGGATACAAAAGTTTAGGTTACATATATTGCCCTCATCCCTCCACCCCTCCCCCGAGTTGGAGCTTCAAACGTATCCATCCCCTAGACAGTGTGCATTGCACTCACTATGTATGTATACACCCATCCTGTCCCCCACCCACATCTGCCTGACACCCAATCAATGTTATTCCTAAATGTGCTCTTAGGTGATGATCAGTGAAACCAATTTGATGGTGAGTACATGTGCTGCTTATTTTTCCATTCTTGGGATACTTCACTTAGAATGGGTTCCAGCTCTAGCCAGGAAAATACAAGAGGTGCTATATCACTATTGTTTCTTACAGCTGAATATATACTCCATGGTATACATATACCATATTTTATTAATCCACTCATGTATTGATGGGCACTTGGGTTGTTTCCAGATCTTCGCAATTGTTAATTGTGCTGGTATAAACATTCGGGTGCAGATATTTTTATTATAGAATGTCTTTTGTTCCTTTGGATAAATGCCCAATAATGGGATTGCTGGATCAAATGGTAGGTCTACTTGTATCTGTTTAAAGTATCTCCATATTGCTTTCCACAGAGGTTGCACTAGTTTGCAGTCCCACCAGCAGTGTATGAGTGTTCCTGTCTCTCTGCATCCACACCAACATTTGTTGTTATGGGACTTTTTGATAAAAGAGTTAAGTGGAGTTAAGTGATACCTCATTTCGGTTTTGATTTATGTTTCCTTGATGATTAGTGATGTTGAGGATTTTTTCTTGTGTTTATTAGCCATTTGTCTATCTCCTTTTGAAAAGCTTCTCTTCATGTCTTTTGCCTACTTTTTAATTGGGTTGTTTGATCTTGATGATTTGCTTGAGTTATTTGTAGATTCTGGTCATTAGCCCTTTATTGGATGTATAGCTTGTGAATATTTTCTCCAATTCTGTAGATTATTTGCTCTGTTGATTATTTCCTTGGCTGTGCAGAAGCTTTTTAATTTAATCAAGTACCATTTATTTATTTTTTGTTGTTGCAATAATTGCCACTGGGGTCTTAGTCATAAATTCTTTGCCTCGGCCAATATCTAGAAGAGTTTTTCCAACATTTTCTTCTAGAATTCTTATGGTTTCATGCCTTACATTTAAGTCCTTTATCCATCTTGAATTAATTTTTGTGAGTGGTGAGAGATATTGATCCTGTTTCATTCTTCTGCCTGTGGCTATCCAATTTTCCCAGAGCCATTTATTGAATAGGAATTCTTTTCTCCAGTGTATATTTTTGTCTGCTTTGTCAAAAATCAGTTGGCTGAATGTGCATGGTTTTATATCTGAGTTTTCTGTTCTGTTCCATTGATCTATATTTTTGTGCCAATATCATGCTGTTTTAGTTATACTATATCCTTGTAGTATAGTTTGAAGTCTGGTAATGTGATGCCTCCAGATTTGTTCCTTTTGGTTAAGATTGCTTTGGCTATTTGATCTCTTTTCTGGTTCCAAATGAAGTGTAGGATTATGTTTTCTAGATCTGTGAAATATGACATTGGTATTTTGATGGGGATTGCATTGAATCTGTAAGTCAATTTGGGTAGCATGGGCTTTTTAACAATGTTGATTGTACCGATCCATGAGCATGATATGTTTTTCCATCTATTTGTATCCTCTGCAGTTTCTTTTTTCAGTATTTTGTAGTTCTCTTTTTAGAGATCTTCACCTCTCTACAAAGATCTCATTGTGGTTTTGATTTGCATTTCCTTGGTGATCAGTGATGTTAAAGCATCTTTTCCTATTTCTCTTGGCTATTTGTCAGTCTTCTTTGGAGAAAAGTCTATTCAAGTCCTTTGCTGATTTTTAATCAAGTTGTTTGGTTTTTTTCTATTGAAGTGAACGAGTTCCTTATATATTTTCAATATTAACCCCATATCAGATATATGGTTTGCAAATATTTTCTTCCAATTCATAGGTTGTCTTTCCACTCTGTTAATTATTTTCTTTGCTGTGCAGAAGCTTTTTGGTTTTATGTAATCCTATTTGTCTATATTTGACTTGGTTGCCTGTGCTTTTGGTGTCGTATCCCAGAAGTAATTGTCCACACCAATGCAATGAAGATTTTCCCTTATGTTTTCTTCTAGAAACTTTACAGTTTCAGGTCTTACATTAAAGTAGTTAATCAATTTTGAGTTGATTTTTGTGTATGGTATAAGATGTGGAACTGATTTCATTCTTTTGTATGTGGATATCCAGTTTTCCTGATGCCATTTATTGATAGTAATCAATTTAAAAATTGGCTACATGATCTTATAAGTATCTATTCCGAAAAAAAACTCCATTAAATAAAACCATATTATTAGATTCTCTAAAAGTTTGATAGAGACAAACTTTCATTTTGTAGGCTAACAATTTAAACATTAATATATATAAATAGGATTTGAAATTAATTGTCTTTACAGAGCCATAATCATAGTTCCCTTTAAGTTGCATCAGTGCATCCCTGTGACTATATTTACGAGATTATTTGAAGATAACGTAAAAGTTGAAATTTGAAAAACTGTAAATGTCAAATCTAGTGCCAAGTGGTCCTACTGAGTCCTGCTACACTTTGCTTTCTTGGTAGGCCTTGATTATCTTATATAAAAACATAGGGGAGAGAGAATTTGTCTTTGCACATGTAGAATGAAGTCCTATTTTTGAAACTTTTACAAGTTTTTCGTGAAAAGAATATAAAAATAGATGGGTTCACAAGTGCCCATCAATACATGAGTGGATTAATAAAATGTGCTATATGTATACCATGGAGTTCTACTCAGTCACAAAAAACAATGGTGATACAGCACTTCTTATATTATCCTGGATGGAGCTGGAACCTATTCTACTAAGTGAAGTATCACAAGAATGGAAAAACAAGCACCACATGTACTCACCATCAAACTGGTATTAACTGACTTAACTGACCAACACTTAAGTGCACATATAGTAGTAACATTCATCGGGTGTCGGGCAGGTGGTGGGGTAGGAGGGGATGGGTATATACACACCTAATGGGTGTAGTGTGCACTGTCTGGGGAATGGACACACTTGAAGCTCTGACTCAGGTGGGGCAAAGGCAATACATGTAACCTAAACATTTTACCCCCATAATATGCTGAAATAAAAAAATAAAAGAATACATGGGTTCAGTTATTTGATAATACTGTTTTAAACAATTGAAAATGTTAATCTAAGATTTTCAAATTTCTTAACAATTAATTCCCTTTTCTCCCTC
>CM052440.1:23007348-23030572 GCA_028533085.1 Varecia variegata | reverse complement strand
TTCACTTAGTAGAATGGGTTCCAGCTCTATGCAGGATGATACAAGAGGTGCTAGATCACCATTGTTTCTTATAGCTGAATAGTATACTCCATGGTATACATATACCACATTTTATTAATCCACTCATGGATTGATGGGCACTTGGGTTGTTTCCACATCTTTGCTATTGTGAATTGTGGTGATATAAACATTCTAGTGCAGATGTCCTTTTTATAGAATGTCTTTTGTTCTTTTGGGTAGATGCCTAGTAATGGGATTGCTGGATCAAATGTTAGTTCTACTTGTAACTCTTTGAGGTATCTCCATATTGCTTTCCACAGAGGTTGCACTAGTTTGCAGTCCCACCAGCAGTATATGAGCGTTCCTATCTCTCTGCATCCACTGCCAACATTTATTGTTCTGGGACTTTTTGATAAAGGCCATTCTCATTGGGGATAAGTGATATCTCATTGTGGTTTTAATTTGCATTTCCTTAATGATTAGGTATGTTGAGCATTTTTTCATATGTTTGTTAGCCATTAATCCTGTTGTGAGGCAAATGGCTCTCAACATTCTTCTTTTATTTGCATTAGTTTTAAAAAAATCTGTAAAAGCTTTCAGAACGGTGCTAGAGGGCCACGTTTTGATACTGGGCAATAAAAGGTCCAGAAGGATTGTTCGCCTTAGAGTTAGCAATCAGTTTAAGAGAAAAGGTCCCTCACCTGGATGAACAGACTGCATTTACATAGAAGGAAATCTGCAAGTTAAGGATTTTAAAATATAAAACTTATGTTAAAAGACTGAAATCCTCACCCATATGCCTAGTCTGAGTGAGGTTTTCCTGGAGCCAGGAGGCCACATTCGAATTTCAGTTCTTCAGAAATAGTTGTAATTTTGTGAAAACAACATCTTCTATTTACTAATACCCTCTTATTTACACTGCATGTGTTTTTCCTGGATGGTCACTCAAAATTTTTCAAGCAAGTTGGTGAATAAATACATAAGAAAATATTTATCACTGATCACATGCACTCACTTCAGGGAATTTGGCTTTCATAGAAGAGTGTGTTCTAGATGTGTTTTATAAATTGCTTCACTTAGAAACATTGGTAAGAAAAGAAGTCTCAGAGCCTTAAGTCTCCATCTCAGAACTCCAGGACTCCACGTTGCTAAATGAAAGCCGTTGTGGTGGCCTTAGGGGACTCTTTTGAATTCTTTCTAAATTCTAGCCTCTGACACTAAGGAGAGATAAAAGTGGTCAGGGATGGGTGAGCAAACATATGTTCTGAGGATCCAGAATTAAGGATCAAAGCATAGTACAGTATCTTCCACAAGCTGGTTCTTTTAAAGGAATGAAGAATATATAGCATGGACAAACTTAGAATACATTGTCCTAAGTTACCATGAAGAGAACAAAGGGTGATTAATATTGTTTTCAGCATCCTAATGCTGTCCCACCTAAATTCCATGGCACTTCACATCCTCTGGTTGCCACTTGTTCCCTGTCTAGGTAGATCCCAAATAAAAGGCTGGATTTCTACTAAAGGACATAAGCCTGAGGCAGCTCCAATTCAGAAGGGCAGCTTATATCCCAAAGGCCGTAATTAACCTAAATTACTAATAGCCATTTTTACTAGTATCTAAAATAGAACAAGTTAGCCTTAATGTTGGATTTTTTTCACAAAATGTTTTGGTTTAGTGTTAGATTAAAAGGTAGAGTTAAATGGACATGATGCATTGTTTTGGAGTTCTTTTGCTTTGGAGTAATCTGTACTTTTGTAACCAGTTTTTACTGACAGAGCCACAGAATGACCGTGTGGTTTAAAATTGCCTACAAAGCACAAAGTGTTCATGGAAAAAAATGTTATAGAAATGCTCTTTCTTTTCCCTTTTATTCAATTTCTCTAAAAGCAGACATTTCACTGAAGTAAGAGACTTCACTATTTCATGTTTCTTTCTTCAAAACCTCCTGTATTATATTCCTCAAAGTATACCAGTGGCAACTTACTTACCACTCCTGCACGACAGCTGGAATTTCTGCTACCTCCTCCCATGCTAACTCAGCCCTTAGATCTCAGTCTTTGATTTAATCCTTGTCCATTTGGGTACAAGGAAACAGTGTGGTGTTGGGGAAGAATTATTTGTCTTTTCAGTCTGTATTAGTTTTCTATTGCTGCTGTAACAAATTCCCATAAATTTAGTGGCTTAAAACAACAATAAAAAAATTATTATCGTATAGTCACAGAGTTCAGGAATCTGAAATTGTGTTCACTAGTCTAAAATGAAGGAATAGGCAGGACTGCATCCTTTTCTGGAGAGTTTAAGGTAGAATCTGTGTCTTGCCCTTTTCGGCTTCTACAGACTACCCACATTCTGTGGCTCATGGCTCTCTTCCATCTTCCAAGCCAGCAATAGCTCATCTAGTCCTTCTCACAACATATTGCTGTGACACTGCCTCTTCTGCCTCCCTCTTGCTCAATTAAGGACCCTTGTGATTACATGGAGCCCACTTGGATACTCCAAGATGTGGTGGATATTTTGAGGTCAGCCAATTAACTATCTTAATCCCATTGCTACCATTAACCTCTTTGTCATATAATGCAACATATTCACAGGTTCCAGGGATCAGGACATGGACATCTTTGGGGAGGCGAGTTTTCTGCCTACCACAGAGTCTGACCCAGATTTGAATCCTTGTTCTCCGATACTAGGACATATCACATGATCTATTGAAGACATAGTTTCCTGAATAAAAAAATGAGAACATTTGTGCCTTGTAGTAGTGATAACTACTATGCATTAAACATTACGTACCTGGCATTTTGCTCGATCATATATAGTTAAATTATTTTAAGTTCATAAGTACAGCGAGTACCTCTCTATTTATTCTATTGTCTTCCCTCTTTAGCCCAGAGATGTGGAGGTGTGATCACTGGTAAACGGGTTTGCCTTCTACAGAACTCAAATATTCCTTGGGTGGGCTATTCTAATTCCGGATATGGGAATAAGAATGGCTATAAAGAAAAGAGGGCATTATTGAATCCATTTGGCCATCTCCTAAACCACATCCTCCAATCTAGGTTTTATTGGTGATAAAGCTGACATGGGTGGCCCATCTCTGTATCTTCTACATCCAAGATGAGTTCTGTGTGTGACCCCCTGAAAATTCAACACTTCTTCTATTCAGAAATGCTGGATGCATTCTCTGGTTTTCAGCTGGGACTCAAACACAGGCCTGACATCAAAGGCTTTATTCTTAACTATTAATCATCTTTGCCTACATGCTACAATTATCATATGGCTCAATTCATTTTATGAGCCAACATCTCACACATAACAGATGTTCAATAACTATAAATTCCCCCTCACTGTCCTATGAATAGGGAGAGAATCAAGTAAACTAGAGATTTTAACTGGTTATATAAGGTAATTATTAGATGAATTAGCTCTCAATATGTAGGGCAAAATAATTTTTAATCTAATAAGTGGTTCATTTGTTCATTATGATTGGTCCTTTCATTTATAGGTACAGCTATTTTTACTTCTTTTTTTAAATTTTTTTATAATTCTTTTTTTTTTTTTTTTTGAGACAGAGTCTCACTCTGTTGCCCAGGCTAGAGTGCCTTCGGCATCAGCCTAGTTCACAGCAACCTCAAACTCCTGGGTTCAAGCGATCCTCCTGCCTCAGCCTCCCGAGTAGCTGGGACTGCAGGCATGTGCCACCATGCCTGGATAATTTTTTTCTATATATATTTTTAGCTGTCCAGATCATTTCTTTCTATTTTTAGTAGAGACGGGGGTCTCGCTCTTGCTCAGGCTGGTCTCGAACTCCTGACCTCGAGCAGCAATCCTCCTGCCTCGGCCTCCCAGAGTGCTACGATTACAGGCGTGAGCCAGTGCGCCTGGCCTATTTTTACTTCTTAGACAAAATACAGGTAAAAAAATAAGAATGAATTTGGTTTTTAGTGTGGCATTCATGTTTTAAAATGAATAACATAGAAAAATGGAATTCAACTATGCCCCTGTATGTCTTGGAGCTAATGCTTCCTTCCCCCCAACCCCCCACCCCCCAATACAGAATAGAATAACCAAAGGAGATGAAACTGCCTGGACCCTCTAATAAAAATGCCAGTTCAGCTGATAGCCATGGTTTTTACTTCATTGTTCCCAGCATGAATTCATACTTATATCTTAAACAGTTACATATAATATTTTGGCATAATTCTAACAGACAGCATCTAATTATTACATTCCTTATAATAAATAGGCAAGGTTAAGATAAAATTTTACTTGGTTTTAAAAAAAATAGTGGACAAGATACTCTCCAGTATTATTAGGCTTTCCTGGAAAAGATAACTACTAACACTTACTAACTAATGACAAATTCTCTGTTATAGCTAGTAATAAATTTTACAGATCAGTAGATATTTCTCAGAACTTCAAATGCAAGAAGAGATCAGCCTGCCCTAAAGGGATTAGTCTGCACAGCTATTGGTGTTTTTGAGGAAAAACAGTGACAGATGTTGTATCATTTACTCTTTTGTTGTTGGGCAGATTTACATAGGCTTTGCACTACCACGTAGCTAATGTTAAAACCAGAATTTCCACATATAAAAATATACACTATTATTTTAAGGAATATGAATACCTGCTGTATCATCTTATGCTGTAATAGTCAAGCATAATGTGGAAATTTTATGCTTTTGGAAAAATAATTTGAAAAGCCAGTCCTGGTTTGATTTTCTCAACTACAAATTTTTCTAAGCCCTTTCATATGTAGATTCCTTTGATATTTGCTCAGGGGTGCTATGATTTTTGAGGCAGGATCATGTGATCATTAAGACACTAGGCTCTGGCATCAGAAAATTTGAGCCCGAGTCCCAGTTTATCCCTAGTTCATCCATGTGAAATGCATGACCTTGGGGAAGTCATTCAACTTCTCTGAGATTCAGAATATTCATCTGTAAATAATATGTATAATAACTGAGGCTGCTCAGTTATTACAAGCTTTTGTGAGAAAAGTCATTTTAATTTCTTTGCATAATACTTGGTATAGAGTAATATTTATTAGCTATTATTATTACCTTGTATGTATTATGGTTTGAGCAGAAATAGCACATTCACAGTGTTGAACCGAAAAGCATTTAATGAAGAGGCTATATAAAGGCGTAGTCAGGGGATAAAGAAACTGAGAGAAAATGGTTGATCATTCAGTAACCAGCAACAGTAGCTAATAATGACCATCCTTGTAGGGTAAAAAGAAAGGACAGATGTTATCAGCATCCAGGGAAAACTGTAGTCTTGGGGGGTCGAGGGAGGTGGTCACTGAGTAAGTGCTGTGGCACAGCCAGGGACATTGTCACACAGGGACATAATCACAGTTGGTGGGCAAGGAGAGAGAAACCTATAAATCCTCCCTCTGCTCTGTACATCCCGTTTGTTATACCCAATGGGAGCCAGATACTAAGAAAGTGCCCTAAGGAAGTCCAGAAAGGTCAGCCCTCGGGGCACAGGACAAGACAGAGATGGGTATAAAATGACTAGAAGGGACAAAGAGAGAAGAGCCTCCATGGTTTTAAATTTAACAGTTTCCTTCTGAGGCCCGTATCTCCCCATGCCCGGATTGGGACAGCAGGGCCTGCTTGCCAGGCAGACACTCACTCTGTCCTGTCAAGGACATGGCTGCAGCCTCCATTCAGCCTCAGGACTTCGGACACCGAGACTCTCTCAGCCATTTGGAATTCTTCTTTGAAACCAAAGGTCTTGAGGTCACAAGTCCACACAACTTCCCTGTACAAGAAACCTCAGCCTGGCCTGGCAGTGGAAAGTCATTGCCAAGGGTGTTTTGGTGTGAAGACAAGGGCATAGGCCCACTTGTGTGATTCTGTTAGGTCATTTCCAGTTCCCGCGACTCTGAGACCAGCAGCCAGACCATTACCACATTTTCCCTCTCCACAATCTCTCCCAAAGACACACTTTCACAAACACAAGTAGTAGTAGTATTCAATTTTCTGGGTCCTTAACAGAAAACGCTGAATAGAAGAGGATGAATTTATTAAGTATAAAATACTTGTCAATAGTTGTCCTCTACCTCAGTAAATCTTATTTAGGAACGCCTTTTATGTGAAATAATAGGTACTTTTGAATTGTTTCATCCACCAAAGTGTTTCATAGGCAATAAGATAAAGCATGACATGTAATTAAACAGAAAACGTATTTTCATAATGTCCCTTATCCGTTGCTTTAGAAGCAGCTAGGTATCCTTTAAAGCAGAAGATTGAGGTAAAGTTTTCAATCTACCACTCACCAGCTCAGAGAGTGCACTTAACCTCTCTGAGTGGCCAGGCTTTCGTTTGTGACATTATGATATTAATACTTGCCCTGCTCTAGTGATGAAATCGCATGACAGATATGGGAATTTTTATGTACATTATAATTTATTTGGGAAACTCATTCTTTTTCCTTTCTTTCTTTTTTTTTCTGGTAAAATGTACTCTTCTCTCCTTTAAGTAAGGAGAGACCTGGGGGTTTTGCATACACACACACACACACACACACACACACACATAGAAGAAGTTACATAACATTAGACAGATAATAGATATACTCTTTTAAAAGTATGTTGAATAAAAGACATTTAATTTTTTCTTTCTTTCACTTTTAACTCTGAAAATTTATTTAGCTATGATATGCATGCTAATTCTTTTTCTTGAGATATGATTTTATAGTTCCTTGCTAAGTTAGTAAAGAATAATATTGTTTCAAATAATTTGATTGATAAAAGTAAATAATGTTATGCTAGTAGTATAATTTATTTTTTAACATTTTGCCCTCATCATAGAAAAAGAATGATATAATACACCAGGTGGAAATCTACTTACTCCTTAGGGTTCGGGAATGCAAATAAAATAGCTATGTAATAATATGGTCCAGCTGTGCTTTGGGGTTTAGCAGAGGCCCCAGTGGGGTGTGACATCTGAATAATTTTTCACAACATATTTTTCCAGCTGAAATTTGTCATGTCCAGATACAGGATCTGCCAAATTACAAAACTTTACACAGATGCTAGATTTTTTTAAAAAAGGGATTTATACAAGTTAGGAATTGTTCAGTTACTGCCACTCCCTGCCCCCTCCTAAAAAGCAATCCAGCAACTGAAAGAAATATTGTTCAATGAACCTACAAAATAAGCATATTCCTCTAAGAGTTCATCTTAATTTCTTTATATGAAACTCACCAAAAGCTCCTAATAGCAGATATTTGCCTATGTGAGTTTGTATGCCCAGTATATATGCACATGTGTATGCATGTGTGCGTTTGTGTGTGTGTTTTCAAAATATGGATAATTATTAGGAAGACTGAAAGCATTTAGGCCACGTACATTCACGTTTTCACCACTGTTCAAAAAATCTAATGCTTGGTGATTCTGCACCATTGATTCTTTCACACCACTGCATCAGACAGTTCTGTAGTGTAAGGTGTTATGAACTATGAGTCAAGAAGACTGGGTTCAAGTCCACATTCTCCCTCTTGCATTCTTCGTGGCCATGTGAACAGTCGTTAACTTTTTGGACTTGAGTTTCTAAAATGAACAAAGACGTGTATAGAGAATTTTCAGGGCCTTCTGAATTCTAAAAGGTATTGAAACTTACTCTAATTTTAGAATCCAGTTATCCTTGGCTTACATTGCCAAAAATCTCTCTCTCTCTCTCTCTCTATATATATATATATATTTAATTTTAATAGACTTCATTTTTTTAAGAGACAGCGTCTGGCTCTGTTGCTCAGGCTGGAGTGCAGTGGTACACTCATAGCTCACTGCAGCCTCGAACTCTTGGGTTCAGGGGATCCTTCTGCCTAATCCTCCCGAGTAGCTGGGACTACAGGCCCATGCCACCATGCCTGGGTAATTTTTTATTTTATGTTTTGTAGACACGGGGGTCTCACTACATTGCCCAGGATATCTCAAACTCTGGCTTCAAGGGACCCTCCTGCCTTGGGCTCCCAAAGTGCTAGGATTACTGGCGTGAGTCACCAAGCCTGGCCAATAGACCCTATTTTTTAGAGCAATTTTAGGTTACAGAAAAACTGTGCAGAAACTACAGAAAGTTCCTATATACTTTGTATCTCCCCTCATAGTTTCTCCTGTGATCAACATGGGTTTTGACAAATGCATATTCATGCATCCACCATTACGGTATCATACTGAATAGTTTCAACATTCTATGCTTTGTGAATAGGTGAAGATGTCTCCACCTATTCATCCATGTTCCCCTTCCCCTGAACCTTTAGAAACCACTGATGTTTTTACTGTCTCTATAGTTTTGCCTTTTATAGAATGTCATATGGTTGGAATCATTTAGTACATAACCTTTTCAGATTGGCTTCTTTTTCTTAACAATGTGCATTTAAAATTCTTCCATGTGGCTTATAGCACATTTCTTTTTCTTGTGAGTAATATTCAATTGTATAAATGTACCACAGTTTATTTATCCATTATCCTATTGAAGGACATTTTATTGCTTCCAATGTTTAGCAATTATGAATAAAACTGCCATACACATTTGTAGGCAGGGTTTTGTGTGAACATAAAATTTTAACACATTTGGGTAAGTACATGGAAACACGATTGCTGCATTGCATGTTAGGCCCGTGCTTTGTATTGTAAGAGACTGTCAAACTGTGTTATGAAGTTGTTATAACATTTTTCATTCCCACCAGCAATGAATGAGCATTTCTGTAAACAAATGTTTTCATTTTAAGAAATATAATCTAAATAAAGTCAGTCAAAATTGCTTCTGAATATGAATGGTTTAATAGATAAACCAATTAACATAAACTTCCTTCATATTATAGGAATTCTTGTTTATACAAGAAAAAAGTCATTTGATATATGCCCATTTGTGTTGTTTTGCAGACTTTGCCATCCATTAAAATACGTATCTAAGATATTCCACATGCATGGAAAAGTTTGTTTTTGCATAAGATCCTTTAAGAACACTGTGAGCTGTGTGTGTGCTAATGTTTAATACATTTCACATATATTTATATTACTGCAAGCTGTGTATAAAATTGATGAGCTTTCAGAATTTCTACAACACTTTTGAAATAATCACAAATCATGTTGATAATATTTAATCTCAGTACTTAGCCTGTACTTGATATGGATGTTTTCTGGTGGTCAGATTTGTCTTAGAGAGATCCAAAAATTATAATTTAGGATTCCATTTTGTAGGAAATTAAACTTTCAAGCCTAAATCTAAGATTTTAAGCATAATACCCTTTTACAACATAGGCCTTGCTTTTCTGCCTATCTTCATTTATTTCCGCTCCTCCTCATATCCAAGGCTCCAGATATAAAGAAATACTTAACATTCTCCATGGGTAGAATGTTTGCTTTAGTCTTAAGTTTTGAAAGCCAGAAGTACACAGTGCATTTGAATTTGAGTCCTAGAGTCAAAGAGCTTTCTTGACTTCCCACATCTGCAGCTACTTTCGTATTTAAGATTGGGTAGGTTATTTAACTTTTCTTTGCCTCAGTTTCCCCATTTGTAAAAAGTACTTCATAATGTTGTTGTAGGGATTAAATGAGACAATATCTTCAAACATTGCAGCACAGCAGAGAGATACCAAACAATAAGTGTTAACAGGTATTATCATCATTAATAGTGTTGCACGTGTTTCTATTGACTGACTTCTCTTTCTTTGCCTTACTCTTTTACAAAAGGCACCCAGGTATTACCTCCTCCCAAGAAATTTTCTTTAGCAACCCTTCCTTATCCCCCACTAACAGGCTGAGTAAGTTCTTGTAAGGTGGACCCTTCTCTTTCCCTTTATCCTAAAACTCATCACCCTTTATCTCTCTTGGGAGAATAAAAAAACTCTTTCCCATAAGTCCTCAGAAAACATTTCCTTCCATCACTTTTGCCTGAATTAGGTCATATATTCATCCCTGAAGGCCAGGAGTATGCGTTGTGCCTATTAGATTAGTTCAGTTGGGACGTATCCTGGGAAGGGATTATCTTCATGTCATTCACATGAGCTCCACGGAGATGGAGGAAACCAAAATAAAACTAAAATTACCATTACTATTTTTTTAAAAAGATGAGTGAATATGCTAAATATAAGAATAATATCCTCCTTTTTCAAACTCACAAAACTGGATATGAAAATATCTTTGACCTTGGATGCTATGGCATCTATGAAAGAGGGTGACATGCTTAAGCATTTATCCCATTTCTACCTCTTTGAAATAAAATCCAAATTATGTCCCTGAGAGCTAGCCATCTATATGTACAATGTACGTCGCATATACTACTTTGAATTTCAATATGAGTTTCATGAAGGTCCGGCTTTTGTTGTTCACTGCTAAATCTCCAAGCCATACAACAGTGCCTGACACTTAGTGGACGTTCAGTAAACATTTGGTTAATGCATTAATATTTCCAATGCTTGTGGTTTACCAGTGCAGAGACCAACAGATGAAGAAATTGGGGTAAAAAATTTACATTTTCTGTCTTGATTACTGGGATGTCCAAAAGCTCTTTGTTTATGACTAATTTACATGGTATTAGAAAACATGGAGCCAATAAAAACTATGTGTTCCAAAGAACTTGTTCAAATCATGTGAGCTGCTGCATCATAAGATGACTAATGAAGAAACTGGAAGCAGTGAGGCAAGGACTTTAGACCTGAGTACTGGAGAGCAGGGTTAGTCCATGCAAGGCTATTCTTAATGCAGCAATCTTGGTGTTAAAACCTAACTCACAACATAGCACCCCTCTGCACAAAACCCTGCAATGGCTCCTCATGTTTATTAAAAAAAGTTCTTAAAAGGCTTATGGGGCCTTCAGAAACACCTCCACCACCACTGTAACTTCTTGGACTTATTTTGCACTACTCCCTCGCTCACTCCCCTCTCACCACAGTTACTTCCTAGTTATGCAACTTGCTGTTGCTCAAACAAGCCAGGTATTCTGTCATCATTTTACATTAGTGATTGCCTTTGGCTGAAATACTGTTCCCTTACATCGTGCAACTCTTTGTTCAGTTACCTCTACAGGAAGCTTAATGTGGCCACCCTATTGAATGCTGCACCCTATTCCTCCTTCTACGTTAATTCTTAACATCCCTTACTGCGCTCTACCTTTATTTCCATAGAAACATTGCCTTCCTCAAATTATTTAATGCATTTTTACCATTATTATTCATTTTCTATCTCCCCCATTAGAATGTAAGCTCCAATGAGGTATTAATTATTATTTTATTCACTGATTTGTTCTGAGTACATAGAACAGGACATGACATATATAATATCAATAATCTCAATACATATTTATTAAACGAATGATTAAATGAGCTTACATTGTATTAACCATTTATTCAAACCAGTAGCTCAGGCTTGTCCTATAACAGCAACCCAAAAAGTCAAATTGAGTCTCCTTTATTTTCCCATATGCTGTCTATTATTTACCTAGGTCTCTTGTATTGTAGAAAACATGTATGCCACACAAAATGTATTTTGAGCAATTTTTAATACTCTGATATTTTTCCTGCATTCTAAAGGGAACCCAACTGTCAAATGGAATTAAAAAATGCTATAATAGGCTACTTCATAGCCAATTTTGAGTTTCTGAACATTTGCCCAAGTTCAGATATATAAACAATTTTGAGTAGAAGCTCAAATGTATGCTTAATTGTGTTATTGTATGACCCATGATGGTTGAAACTTGAGTTTTTCCAGCAGGACTCTGCTAGGAAGGACTGTTTGCTTGACTGCAGAATGGCACGTCTTTATCTGAAGAACAGGAATTTCTAAAAACTTATGATCCTATATTTAAATATTTTTTTTAAAAAAGCACTATAGTTTTGTTCTGCAGAGCTTCATTCCTTAAAGACATTAAGTGTTTTGTTTTTTTAAAATTCTTGTTTAATTTATATCTGTTTACTGTATGCGGAAAGAAAGAAGAATATTAACTAAAGTGTCGAATGTCATAACTTTAAACTGCTCAGATAGCTTGATTTTCCTTAGACCAGGCCATGCATGTTCACTGGGTCAGGCTCTCTGACAGCCTCCTGTCCTCCCTGTGACGTCCCATGTCTCTCAGAAATCTCTCACCTGAATTCATCCAAGCTTGGCTCCGCAATGTTGGAAAATTTTAATTGTCTCACTCCTCTATTTAATTCTTCCCCTCTTTAATTAACCAATTTTTTCTTATTCCTCATATAATTTACTCATTCCTTTACCCAATCATTTCACTACATATTTGGAATAGAAAATATGTGTAGAGCAAATCCTATTAAGCAACAACCATGAATAAAAATACTATCCACCTCCATGATACTTTATTTATCCATTTAATCTCATGTATAACCACTTATTCTTTAATCCATTCAATATTTATTTTAATAATAATTGAGTCTTCGTTTTGTGCCAGACACCAGGCACAGGAAATACATTCATGAATAGGACATATATTTCACAGAAACTGTATATTTGTAGTGTTATGCTACTATGTTGTGCAATTTATCTCTGCTAGCTAAGGTGATTCATTTGGGAGGCACCAATTGAACGTCCATTTTCCAGATGGCCTCACTCACATGGTCACTTTATGTAGCTAGGTTATCTTTCTCACAGCATGGTGGTTTCAGGATATTCCAAAGTCTTACATGGTGGGTAGCTTTTTCCAGAGCCCAATAACAGAATCTCTCAGCCTTCTTAACTTTTAGACAAACAATGGCATTGTGTGACTTCTTTCTACCAAGTCTTGGGTAATTTGTTACAAGCAATAGGTGACTAATTCAAGAGCTGTATTTCAGACTATTTCCTCTCAATCCCAAACTCATATTCCTGCTAGTTTCAAACCCCACAGAAACATGGTTGCTCATAAAACATGAAGTCTGAAATAACATAGACTTGATTTGTAGTCACAGATCCTAAACTTCCTCATCACATGTCTTTGAGTGAATCAGTGGGCAGTTTTGAGCAATCTGTTTCTTTATCTCAGGAATGTTGGGCTAATGACATTTATTTCATATGGATATTGTGAGGATCAAAGGGGACAATCATAAATGTAAGCTTCATTGTCAACTCTGTTCACATCATCACATATCCCTTTAGAAGAAAATCACTACCTGCTAAGTTGATAATGGAATTGGGGAACGGGAAGCCGAGCAGCGATAAGGAGACAAGTGATTAACTGCTCCTGAGGCCCAGACAAGTCACGATGGTGGCAGGGAGAGAGAAGGATTAATACAAGACCTATTAGGAAAGTAAGAAAGACAAATTCTTCTTGAAATCCACCAACATATCTTTAAAATTTTTATATTCCTCTTAATTAAGTGCCGTATCTTCGGGCTAACTATTTCTACTTCTTTTAAGCATTTCTCATATATAATTTTGTGTTATTCTTCTGTAAATATAAGTTAATTTATCTAAATGTTTCCAAATAAAAATACTCAGAACTGAAAGAAGTAGTCTAAGCATTTACTAATCAGTACAGAATTGGGCTGTTGCCTCCCTCGTTTTATCTACAGTAGTTCCCTTGATGAAGTTTGAAAAGACATCATCCTCTTGGTGATAAAATCAACCTGATCTTGAATGTACTGATAACCAAAAAGCTGCTAAGGCATTTCCTCCTTATTCTGTACAGTGAATTCTGTTGACTGCACATGAGGGAAGGTCTCACATTTATCCTTGCTCAGTTTCACCTTGTAACGCATGCCCATCTCCTCAATTTATAAATATCTTCTTGTTTTTTTTTTGTGTGTGTGTCCAGATTTCATCCACAGACATATTTATTCTCTTCTTTACGGCTTCTTGTTATTTTTAGTTTAATTTTACCAAAAATATGGTTAGATGCATGTAAGCCTTTATCCATATACAGATAGGGAGATAAAGGCAACTTTAATATAATCAGCATCAAAAATGTATTTGAGCACCTGTAAAAATCATTTAAATAAGTCTAAACCAAATAATCATACAAGCATGATTCAAATTTATTGTATTTATGTTTCTTTCGTAGCAGGCACTGATCTAAAAGTCATTCATTCACTGGTACTTTTTAAAAAATACTGCACTATGGACTCTGCCAGATGCTGGGAGTGCAGCAATGAACAGGGCAGACTGGGTCTGTGTCATTACAGAGTTACTGACAAGCACACAATGGCAACCCATGACATGGGGGTGATTCCATCTCACTGACTTAATCTTCATATGGATTCTGCATGTGTAATCAACTTTAATTGTTAAATTAATTGAAACCTCATCCCATTAAAATAAATTTCAGAACATTTTGTTCCATTACCAAGATGGAACCATTTAGTTTTACAACTTTAGGCTGTCTCAGAAATGCCATCAGCTTATTTCAGAATGTTTATTTTTATAACATATAGATGATACTTTAAGTTTTATTTTTCATAGTTCATATTTATGTAAAATATATAATCAATTTAAATCTAGCCTGTGCCTCTATTTTGTACGTCACTACTTTTTAAGTGTCGATGCCATTGCAATTATTGCATAGCTATGGCTGGAAGAACTATTTCATTGTAAGTTCTATTTTCTTTTTCATGTTGGTTATAATTTTGCCTTTGTGGTGTAGGTAGATTATATCCAAGTGTCTATTTAGAAAGAGAAAGGTCACTGAAGATGCAGGGTGTGTTCATTGGATTACACTGACTCAAAATATACTATATACTACTACAGCTGAGTGTATAAAACAAGACTGCAAAGAGAGCTTAAAGATATTTTGTCATATGTGCCTCACGTTGTAGGGGAGGTGAGTTATGGATAAACTAGAGAATTTCTCCATGGTAGAGCAAAGACTTGGACCCCAATTTTCTGCCTGCCATTTAGTGGTATTCCTACAGTTTAATTTTGACACTAGGAATGCATACAATTAAGTGTGTGGAAAGGTACAGATGAAACAAAATTGTCTGTGTGCAGGTCCTGGGTGATGGTTTCATGGAGTTCATTATGTTGTTCTCAACTTTTGCCTTTATTTGAAAATTTCCATATAAAAGTTTAAAATATAAGTAAAAAGAGCTCATTTTTCATTTAGTGTGCTATTATAATATAGAGCTAACAGAGTATTACATTTTTGAGGAAATTAAGTACAGATTACAAAATATTTACCAATTTAAAACACTCACCCATAATCATTCTAGCAATAAGAAACTAGAAGCTATAGTTTTTACAGCATGCTCTAGAGTTACCATTTCTGCTTTTATAGAAAGTTATCTTTTGGTTTTGTTTTTATACTAATGGAATTTCAGTACTGTTAATAAAGTATTATTTCTATGAAGTCCAAAATATGAACATGTGATTTTTTATAGTCCATATTGGTTCATTTTGTGTTCAACCTAGTAAAAGAGTAATCCAACAGAATTACCCAATTGAAACCCTACATTAAAATCTTAGAGTACAGTGAACCCAAATAGATTGATAGAAAAGATGTATTTATTGAAAAGTAAATTCTAGGATATGTCTTCTGATTTCTACAGATTTGGTGCAATCTCTTACAAAAACTTCTAAGAACTTATTGCAAGTTAGATGGTTCTGAGATACATAGAGATTCTATATGTCTAAAGGAAGATTGGGATATTAGTTACACTAAATGCATTAAGGCCATAAAGAAGGTTAATGCATTTTAGAAAGTTTCTAGGTGAAGGACAACAAGAAAAAAAAAGAGGCTTTCCTCACATATTTTAACCAACTAGAAAGTTTAATAAACATAACTAATCGTTCTCCATGAATTAGGGTTACTCAATTAGTTTCAGGACAACAATACTATAGAATAATATGTGCAAGTCAAATGAATCCAAAGCTGATAATAGTCTTGTGTGCTGATACCAGTAACAGCATTTTCCTCATGTCTTATCCAATATCTACGGCAAAGAATAAAGGAATGAAAAAATTTCGCCAAGAACCCTAAAGACAGTGGATTGCTAAACGCTTTTTTCCCAGAATCAGGACTATTTTTGTAGTTTAAGCCACCAGCAATTCATATTATTTTAATTACTCACTTTTAAGGGCATGATGTGTCATGAAACCTGTGGCTGTAACTTTGCAGACTTCTTTTTTCCCCCAGAGTTTACAAAATGAGCAAGAATATACTAAGCCACTGAACTTTACTGACTTGGACTTTCCAGATTTCTCCTTCAGAACCACAAACCCTCAGTATGTCATCTGAAAAGATCCAAAGGTTGCCCACCCAATATACACATCCCCAAATTCCCAGTCTGAGCTAGCACAGATACTTGATGAGGAGCCAAACCCAGGACAGCATTCCTGGGCTCTTTAGAACATGGAATTGCCTAGAATTACAACTAACTTATGCAGGGACCCCAGACGGGGATTCTTTCACTCTTTACTGGGCTCTGCAATACACAGGGAAACAATTGTGTTTATTCATTCATCTGTTCATTCACTTAACAAGTACTTATTGAGTGCCTCTTCTATGCAAGGTGCAGGGAATACAGCACAGATAAGACAGAAATCAAGGTCCCTTGTCGTCATGGGATTTATATTCTGGTGGATGTGACAGAAAAAAAGCATGTGAACAAATAAACAAACAAGATTTTAATTAGCAATAGAAGAAAATCTGATCCCAGCTCTGTTCTTCTTATCGGTTGTGTGAAATAGACAATGTTTCTTAACCTTTTTGATATATTTATTTTTATGATGTCGATAAAGCAACATTTCTCCTAGGCTTTGTGTGGGGATTAAATTGGATTATGCAGCAAAGTGAAAAATAATCAATACTTCACTTGCATGTTTAGGATATATGCTAGGATGCCTGCAGTGCTATTTGTAATGTGAAAAAGATAGAAACAACCCAAACTTTTTTGGCGGGAAAGGGATCAATAATATATATTACGTTCACAGGTTACAATGCTGCCTAATTGCTAAAAGGCAGATACTAGATTTTAAAAATATAGTTTGAGTTTAAAAAGTGGTAGAAAATATACAGTATAATGCTATTAACAATGTGACATTCGTGAACATATATGTATGTGTGTAAAGACATTTTAAAGGGATAGGAAAGATATATATCAAATTTCATGGTGAATTCTTTCAGGAAAGAAGAGGGCAATAAAGAAGAAGAGGATCGAAGACTACTACTGCATCTTAACCTATCGTGGACTAATTATTTTGTTTTTAAAAATAAGGCATATGATAAATCAAATTGAAAATAGCATGAGGAAATGTTCTAGGGAGATAATATTCATGGTATGAATAATTGAGATTCTATATGAAAAAAAATAGTCTTGTGAAAGGAAAGCTCTTTGTGTATTTGTGGCCAATGTTTCCGCATGTCTCTTATTCTGAGTTTGACAATTCATTTTCCCCTGGCTTAGCAAGGTTTTGTGCAATGGATGTGCTATTGTTATTTTTTTGTTTGTTTGTTTTGTTTCATTTTATTTTGTTTAGCTCTGGTTTTTGAGGTAAAATACATTTACTTAGAATAATCAAGTAGATTTTCTCAATATTTCATTTCATTGTATTTTTTTCATGTTTTGTTTAGACATTGTTTTCAGCCAGAGACTTCATCACATCTGGGATGCAGAACAAAATTCCTGACTGCTATTCTTGAGCTTAATTCAAGAAGTCAGGGTGTTCCAGGGCATTGTTACAGAACAGTTGACATGGTTTCTCCCTTCCATCTTATTAAAAAGATGTGATTGACTTTTACAGACTCTAAGTGGTTGTTTTTTGTGGGCTCTTTATATTACTAAATATACACATTTTTCTCACGTCAGCAGCCTAATTTCTTTTTAATTCTGATAGTCTTTAACTTTCACTGAATATTCACAGTTCATGCACATAGTCACTAAATGAGGTTGTTAAGTTTCCATTTTCCATCTCTCATAAATAGCCACTCAAGCAGATGTGGACTGGGATGGGTGTCTCCCAAACCAAAGCTATTTGGCGAAGATCTGTCTTTTCTTTCACAAGCAGAGGGAGAGGCTACCATGTTCCTGCGCTATATTCACTGCATGAAAACCAGAATACACTTAAAATAGGAGTTGCTATTGTGGTCACTAATCCCTGGTTGATGCTGGAAGGTCTAATGAAATGTGCAAAGTAATTGTAGTTTTATCGCAATATCTTTTTCTTGTTAGGTTTTTAACAGAATTCAATAGAACATATTTGTCTGTTTTCTTTTGGAACACGTTACTTATGATATTTTGTTATATCTCATAAGGGAACATCACTAGAGCAGGTTCATTTAATGAAGCAAGTTTATAAGAATACATTCAAGAGAGTTGAAAAACTCTTACCTTCTCTGTTATCTCCCAATGACCAGACGATAGCTCCAGAAGCCTTACTCTGCAGGATAGTTTGCCAAAAATTAAGGGCAATGTTTAAAAGTGGTAGGTTTATTTGCTTGCATGACTTTTCATTTTGCCTCACTAGGTCACATTTTCCATGCCACACCCAAGCCATGGTTTTGCAATTACTTAACTCTTGATGTAGGAGTTAAGATTACACTAGCCCTGAAAAAGATTCCAGAGCCCTCCTGGACCCCAACAATATTTTAGCCACTGGAATAGAAGAATTAGTTATTGGAAAATACGTAGGACTCTCTCAGCAACTAAAAGGTTTTTTTGTTTTTTAAATCCTATTGAATCAGTAATCCTGATTCAAGAGAATGTTCCAAACTTATACCTTGTAGGAAACTTCTCTAACTTTTCCTCACTTCTCTAACAAATTATGTTTTACATTCTCTTAGCACCTTAAATGTGTAGGTTTCACCATATTATCTGATATTTCTTCATTTTGTCCTTAATAACTGCTCTGATGCTTAATGAGCATGTTTAATTCAACTGCTCATACCTTCACTGTCAGCATTAACCTGAGACAGATACCAGGTCTTTTTCTTCTATGTCATACCCTTCAAATAACAATTATTGAACACTGACAATGTGTGAAGGAGTCAAAGGAAAAAAACACTGGTTATAATCACCAAGAATTGAAAATCTTACAGTCTAACTGAGGAAACAATATAATAAGGTATAGTTTTTATTTGAAAAAACAAAATAAAATATTTAAATAATTTCTCATAAATATAGAGAAGCTATACCATGTTGTTAAACAAATCCTCTTAAAATAATTATTTGGGGGACTCAAGATAGGGAGAAATTATTAATAATTCTAGTTGGGGATCAAGTTATACCATTTGAAGAATGTAGAATTTGACTTGGGGGAAGTTTTAATTAATTCATTCAACACATGTTTTTTAAGTAGCTAGTATTCATCAAGCACCATGATAAACACTAGGATGAGCAGAATTTTACCAGATGAAGAGAAATGAATGAAAAGTCAATGAGCAGACCTGTAATTGCAAGGGTGCTTGAATAACAGTAATGGAGCTGTCTAGTGTTCATTTATCTGTCAATATATTCAGCAGTTATACTCTTTATATGTGTTGGAAAAACTAAATTATAGGAGAGAGTGTGGCTAGAGACTAGATTACAGAAGAACACTGGGGCTAGGTCAGCGAGCCTTTGTATGATACCCTAGGACATCTGAACTTCAAGCCATATCCAGTGAGGATCTTTGAAGAATTCTAAATTGGTCAGAGATTTGATCAGAATAGCCAACTTCAATGGTCAACTTTACCTTTGAAGTAATGAAGATGAAGGATGGGACAGTTAGAAGTCCAGGGTTCAAAAGGTTGGCTTAAAAATGAGGTTAAAATGGGTTGGAGACTACCATGAACATTAGAATAAGCAAGGGAGTCAATAAAAGCTTGCTGAATAGATGATATAATAATTCTCTCCTAGTTTCTTGACTTAGAGAGGAAAACATGAAAATTGGAAGATTGTACTTTTGTGTTTTTGTCCAAATTCCACTGAAGAGGAGCAGTGACACCAGAGCCAAGAAAAGCTCCTAGCCACACCACATGGGCACCTGCTGTCTGCAAATCCGCGTCCAAAGCTTTGACCGGATGGACGGGGGAAATTGGTTGGCCTGAGGTGAATGAATCTAAGTGGGCCCTGGAACCACTTAGTCAGAGTTAAATAATAATTCTCTTTTGGGAAATGTACCTGTTATTATAATTACAAAGTAGTCGAGTTCTGCAAATAATGGCCCATAGATTCACAGCAGGAAGTTCTGTTCAATGTTCCAGAAAGTTCTGCGTTACTCTTTCAGTACTTCAATTATAGAAAATATTCAGAGGTAATTAGCTGTAAAATTTGCATTCTGAAATTCCCTCTTCCTATGACTTACTGTGAAAACATTGACATCGCAGCCTCTGCGGCCCTTTTCCTCATCTGAAAACTTCTATGTCCCTTTAAGCTCTAATATCTTATAAGTCTCTTACAATAATATTTTATAACTATTTAATTTGAAAATTTGAGTAATCCTAATGTTTTTAACATCTCTTCTAAGTTCTTACTATTTTATCAACTTGACATGATTCAACTTAAGCAATCTTTTATTACACTGCTGACACTAGTCTTTGATTGATTTCCTTTCCCATTGTTTTGGCTTTGTTTTATTTTTTAATACTGACTCCTCTTCATCACTGACAAATTCTTCTTCTTATTTTTAGTATAGCCTGCCTTGGGTCTTAAATCATTCCTTTCTTGTTCTTTAACGCTTAGTTAAATTTTATCCTGTTAAGTAGTTATTTCCTAATTTTTATATGCTCATGCAAAACTATCTGCCAAAAATTCCACCTAAATTCATCCAACTTGACCCAATTAAGCCAAATGTATTATTCAATCAATCATATAATCTAAGATACAGACATACACAAATATATCCAATATATTGGTACTTATTGGTCTTGTTTATCTATCACAATATTAGCTGCTTAAAAGATTACACCTAACCTAATTTTATTAAAATAATGTAGCACTGATACAGATTCACATTTCTTTTTTTTTTTATATTTGTGTATTTATTTATTTATTTATTTATTTATTTTTTATTTCAGCTTACTATGGGGGTACAAAAGTTCTGGTTAGATATATTGCCCATGTCCCTCCCATTCCCCCGAGTCTGAGCCTCAAGTGTGTCCATTCCCCAGACAGTGCACATTTCTTATAGATGTGAACTAAATATGGGGCAATGGTGATGCTATACCTTGCTACAAGATTTGTGTCCCATTATCAGTTACTGAACTAACTTAAGTTTTTGTCAGATGTCTTCTGTAAACGTGAATAGATGGGATTACATTTATGGAAGGAAAATATATACCCAAAGAAATAAATACAAATACACATAAAAAAATCTTCCTCACCTAACTTACACCACTTTTTCTGGATAAGAATAGTATATTTTAAGGGAATATCTGATGAATACACAATGAATGAGATGAAAACATCCAATTTAGCATTTTAATGCAAGTATCATAGCACTGAAGGGTTACATAAAGTTTCAATTATAACATTTGAAGAAGCCTCATTTTATTTTGTTGTTCCTTATTGATGTATGAAGGGTTGATAAATATGTGTCTACAGAATGGAGGAGACATTAAAATTTTGTACCAAAAATAGGCTTTTCCCACTAACAGTGGGTCAGTGGAACATGTCAGCACCTATCCCCAACTACATACAGATCTGATACATTTTCTTTTTTTTTCTTTTTGTTTTTTGGAAGATGAGGTTGTTATTGACCCTGGCATAAGTACACATTATTGGGATTTGGTTTATTCAAAACAGCACATGCTACACTATGCTAAGTGGAGGTTTAACTTGAAAATGATGTTGAAATGCTACTTTGGTTATAGACATGTGGGAGAAAAAAGAAGACTCTGTCTTTCCAGTGCCAATGCCTTCCACATCGAGGGGGCTGGGTCAGAGTGGTTACTGGTGTCTTTCCTTTTTTTATGTTGCACCTCAAAAGACTCCCACTCTCCCTTCCTTTTTTTCCATGCTGGAGAAAGGTCAAGAGATCACAAACATTAGGCCAATTTAGATTGCAAAGGCTTTTTTTTTTTTTTTTTTGTAGATTCAGGAAAAGGTGTCCTCTCTGGAGAGACACTGCCCAGGCCTGATTTATTCATGAAGATCATGGTAGAGTTATGGAGTCGTACATTAATTAACCTGCTGAGATTTTAGTAGTAATCTGTGTTTGATTCTTGTTCTACAGTCCCTCTATTTGAAGAAGCTAGGCTCACACTGCACACTCAGGAAAAGTCTGTGTAGTATATTCTGGTCCAGATTTCTCTTTCTGACCTTTTAAAAATCTAAGCTACTTGAAAATAATATTGTGGGGATCAAAAAAGAGAGGGAGAAGCAGCCAGATAGAGGGGAGATAATTTTGCCCCAATCCAAAGCAGAGGCTCACTGTTTCTGGGAGCAGTGCAGACCAGAGCCTTGAAGCACCCAGGGAAATGGACAGGACACACAAGGGAGGCTGCACCCTTCCCCTGGAACTCCAGCCCTATCAAATTTCGCTTTGCTTAAGAAGACACAGAAGGATAGAACTTCTGAGCAGCAAGGCTCCCTGAGATCTTGAACGATGGATGTCTAAGTGCCAACTCAGTGTGGATAAACGGCCCTTGGACCTTGAGTAATCTAAGTGGGAAGAGGGGAATAAGCTAATAACTAAGCCTTAACTTTTTGCGGGTTCTAAGATGTAGGGCCTCATTGTCATATTCACTGTGATTTAAAGTGAAACATATTATATGACATGACTTACATGTCCAATTTATGGAAGAAGATTTGCATCGAGTATAATGGTCAGTATATGCCTCTAAGCTAAACCCATTAGTAAAATTTAAATAATTCTTTCTGGTTAATAAAGAGTAGAATAATTATTATTACAAATATTGGCATTAATTCATTAGTTTAGGCTAATTGTCCTGAAGTTTTGTAAAGAGAACAAACACCACAATATGCCAGTTTGTCCCATGTTAAGGGACCCAATGCAGCTATAATGTGCATTCCTTATAGTAGGTTCAACACATGTCCTGCTTTGCCAGAAGCAGTCCTGGTTCATGCAATTGTCCTGGCACAATTTTTAATAGTAGTATCCACTTTCACATTCAAGAGTGCCCTACTTTGAATGATAAATGATTTGGTCATCCTACATGTGGAACATTCTGGCTTTGGGATAATTACCAGTTTATCATCGTTTCCCTGGACATATATAGTTGCTACTGCTTCTTCATTCTATATAGCCAGTATTTTCTCCCTATTAAGTATGAAATATGTAGTAATCTGTTATTAATAAATTTAAGTATTTATAAGAAACACTAAAACCAAACAGCCAGAATAGAGAGAG